>CAWUFW010009001.1:645000-827951 GCA_963921515.1 Calotriton arnoldi | reverse complement strand
TCGATTCCGATTCGGGCCGGAAAAGCACCGACCGACTCGGATCCGGAAAAATACCGACCGACACGTACCAGTGGCGCCCGACACGCCAAGTACGATGCAAGCCGCGATAAATCCGACCGACACGTCAGGAAACCAAGCCGACCGACCGACCCGCTCGGAAAATAGCAATCCGGCCGGAAAACACGCGAATCCAACCGACCGACACGCACCCGGAACAAATCCGACCGAATCGTACCCGCCAACTCCAACCTGCAAAGTACGATGCAAGGCGCGAAAAACACGACCGAGTCGGACGGAGGACAAGCCGTACGACCGACACGCATACAAAACCGAGCCGAAGCAACACAATACACCGCGACCGACGCGTACGCAGCATACAAAACTGCACAAACACAGCGTGAACGAAACGGAAAACACCGTACGAGACCAATGCACGGTCCGACTCGGTCACAAGAACGTTTCCAACATACACAAACAGCACAAAGGAAAAATCAACCAAAAAAGGCCAAACAAGCAATTACCAAGCCAATAAATACTGGGGGGTGGGGACAGAGAACAAAGACACACCAACAACTCCACCTATATAAAGGACACAAATCACTACCATGAGCCTTTGCAAATGCCATTCCACTGCCAGCACCCAAGAGAAAGCAACCACACACCCACAGCTCATCCCTCACACAAGCCACACACCAGCAGCACACCAACAAATACCTACCTCACATACACCCAGCACAACACACACCCACACACCCTCACCTGCACACCAACACACACATCACCCACTATCACCACCCATCACCATGCCCCCAAGAAGAATCCCAAGTTCCTAGATAGTGAATTGGAAGTCATGGTAGACGAGATCCTCAGGGTGGAGCCACAGCTGTTTGGCACTCTGGTCCAACAGACCCCCATGTCGCAGAAAACCAAGATGTGGGAGAGGATCATCAACAGGGTGAACGCCCAATCACCATGTCGGCGCACAAAGACCGACATCCAGAACAGGTGGTATGACGTGCGCAGGAGGGTCCGGGAGCTGCTCAAGAAAGACTACCACCTGAGCCAATACACCGGCAGTGGCCCTCCTGCCAAGCCAGTATACCTCAGGCCCTGGGAGGAGAAGGTGCGGGCCATCCTTCCGCCAGTGAGCGTATATGGACTAGAGGACATCCCAGAGCCTGGTGAGTACACAACAAATGTACACAATAAACTGCCACAAAACACACACATCACTGTCAAGGGAGAGTCAAACCATGCACTCATAGCAATTACACAGCAACTAGAACAGAATCATCCCAAAATGTGTATGTCAGTCAGATAAACACAACACATGCCATCAAAAAAGTCACATCCAACTGTGCCAACACATGTACAAACACAACCACAACTACAGCTAGGCAGTGGCACAAATAGAACTAACACACACATCCACACATGTAGCCACCACAACAACACCAACACACAGTGAAGACCACTCAAAGGAAGGAATTCTGTGTATGCTGGCCAAGTCAGTGTAGCCAATAGCATCATGGGAGTCGCACTCACACATATTGCCCCCCCACAACTGTCCCATCAACACCACCCTGAACCATGCTCACATCACAGGGAGTGGAGAAGGACTCACAAGATGGCTGACACTGGCTACTGCTGTGGGGAGCACAAGGCTCTGCTGCCAACTGTGCACCAACAAACAGCAGGACACCACTGACTGACATCCTGAGAGACAACTTACACTCCCTGCAATGCAAGCACGTTCCATGGTGGGATATCTGGCTGGCTGGCTGGGTGGGAAGGGGGACTTGCAGCACTGACCATAGTCACCAGCACCTCCCCTCACACCCCCCCAACACAAACTCCACAGTACCCACCTGGTAGAATGCAATGCCCTCCATCCTAACACAAGATCCCACAAAGCACCACCACCCTGGGTTATGTTGTGTGAAGCACAGGGACACTCTTGGGACTCTTAGCCAAACAACTGCCAGGACAACACTCCCAGCCATCCTGTCAGCACAGCCAGCCCACCCCACAGGGAAGCAGAGTCAAAAGGAAGGAAGCATGGGCATGCTGGGAAGGGGGTGGAGGCAATAGCATGATGGGAGTCGTAGTCACAGACATTGCTCAGCCTCACAACTGGCCCATCAACACCACCCTGAACCATGCTCACATCACAGGGAGTGGAGAAGGACTCACAAGATGGCTGACACTGGCTACTGCTGTGGGGAGCACAAGGCTCTGCTGCCAACTGTGCACCAACAAACAGCAGGACACCACTGACTGACATCCTGAGAGACAACTTACACTCCCTGCAATGCAAGCACGTTCCATGGTGGGATATCTGGCTGGCTGGCTGGGTGGGAAGGGGGACTTGCAGCACTGACCATAGTCACCAGCACCTCCCCTCACACCCCCCCAACACAAACTCCACAGTACCCACCTGGTAGAATGCAATGCCCTCCATCCTAACACAAGATCCCACAAAGCACCACCACCCTGGGTTATGTTGTGTGAAGCACAGGGACACTCTTGGGACTCTTAGCCAAACAACTGCCAGGACAACACTCCCAGCCATCCTGTCAGCACAGCCAGCCCACCCCACAGGGAAGCAGAGTCAAAGGAAGGAAGCATGGGCATGCTGGGAAGGGGGTGGAGGCAATAGCATGATGGGAGTCGTAGTCACAGACATTGCTCAGCCTCACAACTGGCCCATCAACACCACCCTGAACCATGCTCACATCACAGGGAGTGGAGAAGGACTCACAAGATGGCTGACACTGGCTACTGCTGTGGGGAGCACAAGGCCCTGCTGCCAACTGTGCACCAACAAACAGCAGGACACCACTGACTGACATCCTGAGAGACAACTTACACTCCCTGCAATGCAAGCACGTTCCATGGTGGGATATCCGGCTGGCTGGGTGGGAAGGGGGACTTGCAGCACTGACCATAGTCACCAGCACCTCCCCTCACACCCCCCAACACAAACTCCACAGTACCCACCTGGTAGAATGCAATGCCCTCCATCCTAACACAAGATCCCACAAAGCACCACCACCCTGGGTTATGTTGTGTGAAGCACAGGGACACTCTTGGGACTCTTAGCCAAACAACTGCCAGGACAACACTCCCAGCCATCCTGTCAGCACAGCCAGCCCACCCCACAGGGAAGCAGAGTCAAAAGGAAGGAAGCATGGGCATGCTGGGAAGGGGGTGGAGGCAATAGCATGATGGGAGTCGTAGTCACAGACATTGCTCAGCCTCACAACTGGCCCATCAACACCACCCTGAACCATGCTCACATCACAGGGAGTGGAGAAGGACTCACAAGATGGCTGACACTGGCTACTGCTGTGGGGAGCACAAGGCCCTGCTGCCAACTGTGCACCAACAAACAGCAGGACACCACTGACTGACATCCTGAGAGACAACTTACACTCCCTGCAATGCAAGCACGTTCCATGGTGGGATATCCGGCTGGCTGGGTGGGAAGGGGGACTTGCAGCACTGACCATAGTCACCAGCACCTCCCCTCACACCCCCCCAACACAAACTCCACAGTACCCACCTGGTAGAATGCAATGCCCTCCATCCTAACACAAGATCCCACAAAGCACCACCACCCTGGGTTATGTTGTGTGAAGCACAGGGACACTCTTGGGACTCTTAGCCAAACAACTGCCAGGACAACACTCCCAGCCATCCTGTCAGCACAGCCAGCCCACCCCACAGGGAAGCAGAGTCAAAAGGAAGGAAGCATGGGCATGCTGGGAAGGGGGTGGAGGCAATAGCATGATGGGAGTCGTAGTCACAGACATTGCTCAGCCTCACAACTGGCCCATCAACACCACCCTGAACCATGCTCACATCACAGGGAGTGGAGAAGGACTCACAAGATGGCTGACACTGGCTACTGCTGCGGGGAGCACAAGGCCCTGCTGCCAACTGTGCACCAACAAACAGCAGGACACCTCTGACTGACATCCTGAGAGACAACTTACACTCCCTGCAATGCAAGCACGTTCCATGGTGGGATAACTGACTGGGTGGGTGGGTGGGTGGGAAGGAGGTCTGGCTGTCAACCAAACACAATCAATGCAGACCATGTTCACACCCCAGAGAATACATAGAAATGCCCAAATAATGCAGGACAATGTGCCACACCAATATCAACCCCTGACTGTGACGACTTAGGACAATACAATGTACAGGCCCGCACCCCGAGGCACAGTCACAACTGTCAGGTGTGTCAACCACTGATGCCTGCAGAAACATGACATACATTGTTTGTGTCTCCCAAAAACAGGTGATGATAGGGACACAGCAGCAGACGCTGAGGAGTCCCAGTCCCAGGCTCAAGAGGATGCCGAGCTCACTGGCGTCGTACAGCCTCTGTCCTCCTCGGACGATGAAGAACAACCTGGCACATCCGGTGCAAGTCAACATGCTGCACCAGCAGGACCACCAGCTGCAGCACCAGCAGGTCCACCAGCTGCACCCCCTGCACCCACCCCTCCAACGACTGTCACCACGAATACCATCCCTGCCGACATGGACAGAATAAGGAACAACACCAGCGCAGTGACCCTGGACCAACCTGGGGCCATGGACACCACCACCACCACCAACCCCCAAGGTGGACCAGGGTTATCTGTGCGTGCAACTGCACACACTGCACATGTCAGCAGGGGTGGTGGGAGGGGTGGGAGACAGAGGTCGCTGCTTGCAGACGTTGCTGGTGTGCATGAAGACCCACAACTGGTACGCATAGCTGATGCGTACCAGTCCAGCACCGGAGAGCTCAGCCAGGTAGTGGGGCTCCTCAGAGACATCAAACAGCAGCAGGCTGCCCATCATGCCCGCTTGGACTCCCACATGTCCCACGTGGAGTCACACATGTCACGTGTGGACTCCCACATGTCACGTGTGGACTCCCACATGACCCGCGTGGAGTCCAAGTGGGATGTACTACATGAGATGACGGCGGTGCACAGGGACATTTTACAATGCCTCCGCCAGATGAACAGCAACCAGTCCACACCTCCCTGTGTGCCAACAACATCTGGTACCGAACAAACTGCAACTGCCACAGGGAGGGAGGAGGACTCTGGCGGAGAGTCCCCTGCACCGCAGCAGCCTGCACTTGAGGGCCCCCCCAAGAAGAGGGGTCGTCCGAGGAGGGGAAAGTGAGAGGCTGATGGCCAAGCGCAACTCCCAGGAAGCCTGAACCTGTTCTGGATTTTCGCCTTTGTGCACAGACTGTTCACCCTGTTGATGGCAACACTACTCCCACACATTGCATGGGGAGTACAAGTTGGAACAATGTGTCAGACAACTGTGGCCCCGATACTGGGGATCCTGTCTACCTGGACTTTCTATTCATCTAGGAACTTGGGATTGCAAGATTCATGTACAGCACAATCCATCCTATGCACTATTATCACAGATGTATCACAATAAACACAATAATACACCATACTTGCCTCTGTCGTGATTCCAACGTGGGTACTGTTATGGGGATGATGAACAACAAAATTACACTGTGTATGCGAACTGCAACAGCAAGGACAACACAGGCATGTGAGTACAGGCAACGTGACACATATGAGGGAGACACACCACCAGGGCTACACAACACATACACACCTAGGCCATCTGACTCATTGCCTACACTGATGTTGCCAGGGAAGACGGTGCAATGCACAGACACCACACCCATTCCCAGTTGTAGTCAAGTAGCCCACAGGTGCAGTAAGCAAATGGCAGTCAAATGTGTGACCACAGACAACGCACATCACTAAGTGAAGCACAGGTTTATTACACAGTAGCAACATGCCGTAACCACTACAGATGCAAGGTAACCCCACCTGGTAGCGGGCACACAGTCAACAACTGTAGACAGAAGGAAGTCCATGGGTGTGGCGCACATCACCTGTAGGGACACAACAGCTACCAGCCTGGATGTGCAATCACGTTGTCGGTGGACACAGTTGACCAAACGAATCTGAAAGTACCCTGTGAAGGACAGAAATGACACACAGTCAAAAGCAATGGAGTACAGGACAGAACAGCAAAACTCATGCACAATACATGTTACAAGATACCCACCCAGAACCAAGTTAGCATGTCAACACTGTTGGGGAGTACAGCCCACCTGTCACCACACATCGCAACACACATCCAGTCAAGTAGCCCATGGACACACTCCAACAGCACCAGAGCACCACCCACACATCATGCCAACTCACATCATTGACATGACACCTCAGGATACTCACATTCAGCTAAAGAAGTTGGTGATGAGCTGTGTGCGGACATCACCATCACCATCATCATCATCATCGTCACTGGCATCGTGTTCCAGGCCAGGATCCTCCACAGGTGGCGGATGTTGGTCATCGTCATCCTGGATGAGAGGCAACTCCTTCCGCACTGCCAGGTTGTGGAGCATGCAGCAGACGATGATAATCTTGCACACTTTCGCAGGGGCATATGGGAGGGACCCTCCGGTCTTGTCCAGGCAGCGGAAGCGGCTCTTCAGGAGACCAAAGGTCCGCTCAATCACTCTCCTGGTCCGACCATGTGCCTCATTGTAGCGCATCTGGGCAGGTGTCACAGGGTTCCTGAGGGGTGTCAGCAACCACGGCATGTTGGGGTATCCCGAGTCACCTACGGACAGACAAGTGCACATCAGCTGACTTGGAAAAGTGGGCGGAATACTACAGATCAGACCACACACAATGGCACAAAGTCAGTACACACCGACAAGCCAGGCACGCTGGTTCTGCATCTGTGCCATCAACCTGGGGATGCGACTACTCCTCATCACAAAGGCATCGTGTGCTGAACCAGGGAAACGGGCACACACGTGTGTGATGGTCATGTCTGCAAGACACACCACCAGTGCATTGACCGAGTGGTAGTGCTTGCGGTTCCTGTAGGCCTGCTCCTGGGCCTGTGGTGGTACCAAAGCCACATGTGTCCCATCAATGGAGCCAATGACATGCGGCATCCTCCCCAGGGCATAAAAGTCACTCTTCACGTCAGTGAGTCGTCGCAGTCTAGGGAAATAGATGTACCGGTTCAGGAAGAGCAACATTGCCGCCAAGAAATCGCGGAGCACACGGCTGAACATGGTCTGTGACATCCCACCAGCAGACGCCACAGTATGTTGGAAGGTACCGGTGGCAAAGAAGTGTAGGGCTGCCATCACCTTCACCTTGGGGGTCAGCGCTGTAGGATACGGACGGCCAGGCTGCAAATGTGGGGACAACTGCACTGCAAAATCCTCAATCAGCTGCCTGGTGAAGCGGTACCGTCGGATGCTGTCCCGTTCCACCATCGTTGCCAGGTCTGGGAATGGCCGATGGACAGCAGGAGCCCTGCAGTGCAGAGGAGAAGTAAGCAAGATCGTCAGTCACCCCACATATGCGGCATTGAACACACTCAAGATCCCAACATACATCATCATGAGGCACAACTACATGAAGTGTGCAGTACCGAACGACATGTATGGTACATACATGGCCAACATCTGTCAACACGGTCCTACAGGTGGCATCAATTTGTCCCAGGTTGGCCCATTGGATATCATGATGCTGTGTCACAGTCACCCCCCAGTGACATGTGAGGACAGATGTGCCCCAGGCACCACAGCTCAACGACAGGCACATTCCCAGGGACCCTGTAATGCCACATGGACACTGGCATCACCTGGAGTATCATGTGTACACCACAACAAAACAAACATGACCCCCACAGGTAGTGGCCACACTTGCCATGGCAGGAGAGCCATGGACGTCTGTGACACACACGCACAACATCAGAGTCCATGCACACACAACGTGGATGTGGAGACTGTCTCCCATTGTGCACATGAAATCAGAGACATTGTAAACACTACATGCACAAAGACTGTGGAGGGCCATCACTATTGTGCCACTGGGACACCCTGGCTCAAACATACCGTCCCACATGGGACTCACGGGGTATGTGACATGACATACACAAACACCACTGTGAAATGTGACCATGGCACATGCACAGATATGAACAGTTGCACATCACAGTGGTCACGTACACGTAACACCCAGGATCCTGTCCCCATTAACACGTGCACAGCCTGGGGGTGGCTGCCCACAGGTGACACCCACAGGACAACATGTACACCAACATACACACAATAGGAAATGCAGCCTTACATGCCTTATGATAAGGTTTGGACAGGCTGTCGTGATGTAGGTGTGCCCCTCACTCCTGGGAGCTATCTGTGGCTGGCATATGTCCATCTGAGACAGGCATGCTGACATATGCCAGTCACATGTACAGTGATGCGTTGAACAGCAATGGACCGATCGGTGCCTCCGGCCGGCCCATTGCTTTCAATGTGTGCGGGTACGCGTTGTACCCCTGTGCGCGTTGTACTGCAATGGACCGATCGGTGCCTCCGGCCGGCCCATTGCTTTCAATGTGTGCGGGTACGCGTTGTACCCTGTGCGCGTTAGTACTGCAATGGACCGATCGGTGCCTCCGGCCGGCCCATTGCATTCAATGTGTGCGGGTACGCGTTGTACCCCAGTGCGCAGTTGTACTGCAATGGACCGATCGGTGCCTCCGGCCGGCCCATTGCATTCAATGTGTGCGGGTACGCGTTGTACCCCTGTGCGCGTTGTACTGCAATGGACCGATCGGTGCCTCCGGCCGGCCCATTGCATTCAATGTGTGCGGGCACGCGTTGTACCCCTGTGCGCGTTGTACTGCAATGGACCGATCGGTGCCTCCGGCCGGCCCATTGCATTCAATGTGTGCGGGCACGCGTTGTACCCCTGTGCGCGTTGTACTGCAATGGACCGATCGGTGCCTCCGGCCGGCCCATTGCATTCAATGTGTGCGGGTACGCGTTGTACCCCTGTGCGCGTTGTACTGCAATGGACCGATCGGTGCCTCCGGCCGGCCCATTGCATTCAATGTGTGCGGGTACGCGTTGTACCCCTGTGCGCGTTGTACTGCAATGGACCGATCGGTGCCTCCGGCCGGCCCATTGCATTCAATGTGTGCGGGTACGCGTTGTACCCCTGTGCGCGTTGTACTGCAATGGACCGATCGGTGCCTCCGGCCGGCCCATTGCATTCAATGTGTGCGGGTACGCGTTGTACCCCTGTGCGCGTTGTACTGCAATGGACCGATCGGTGCCTCCGGCCGGCCCATTGCTTTCAATGTGTGCGGGTACGCGTTGTACCCCTGTGCGCGTTGTACCTCAATGGACCGATCGGTGCGCACCCATTGACAATGGGCTTGCCTGGCAACGGACGCGTTTTCGAATATTCGAACGAGTCGGTTGCTGGAAAATCAGTTGGTCACCCACAACAATGTTGCAAAATCATGTATGTCATGAAGTTGAAATTTTGAAGGATGCTGTGGGCGTGTTTTGGTGCTGCTATTCCATGGATTGGCCAGATTCAGAAGATGCAAACGACTTGGACCTATCACTTTGGACACAAGGGACAGTATCTGCCTCTCCAGCACATATATATTGCTGCATGTTCCCCTGAGAGCCCACTTGCCTGCACTACATGCTCCAGGACGACATCTGCCACTGCACTGCTGCTGTCTCTGCCCCTCTGGACCCTGCAATGGCACGTACTGTGGAGAGAGCCCCAGCCTTCAGCCTTGAAGAGAACCAGGCCCTGCTGGACAGCCTACTTCCACAGTACAGCAAGCTGTATGGGACACCAGGGGAGCAGGTGAGTGTTCTGTGCACTGCCTTTCTGAATGTGCATTTTGTCTGACTAGCAAGGCTGAGAGTCAGCACACCACTGGCTAGCAGGCTCACTGAGTAGTTGTCACCCCCATAGTGTGTAGTGACTTGCACTGGACAGGTATGGTGCAGTGACAGTGCTTCTGAACAGGGTTTTACTCCCCATGCTATGATACCATGTAGTGACTTCTGGAAAACTGTCCATGGGCAGCCGTGCACTGCCTGGGTACACCATGTGCCCCTGTGATTGCGACATGTATATGCAACTGTGTCATGCACGGATATGTTGCATGTGTAGTAATGGCCTTATCACTTTGTCATCCTGACAGGCTTCTGCCCATCGGAAGCATGAGATATGGAAGGACATCGTCCGGGCTGTCCGGTCCGTGGGGGTCTACAAGCGCCGGATCCGCAACTGCCAAAAGAGGTGGCAGGACCTTCGGGGCTGGACCCGGAGGATTGCACGGGTCCAGCTGAAGCTGTCGCCTCCTCGCAGGAGGGGCGGAACACGGACCCTGACCCCCACATGCTCAGGATCCTGGCGGTGGTCTTTCCAGACCTGGATGGGCAGCTGAAGGCCAGAGAGCAGCAAGGAGGGGGTGAGTCAAAGACTGCACTGTGTACTCTGTCTAACATGTTATGTGCCCTCCTCGGGCCAGGTTGAACTGCCACAGTACAGCAGTCATGTTGTCCAGGAGCCATGTCCCTCTATTGTGCACTGCCCACTCCTCATCTGATACCCAGGTGTGGCCCTTACATGCAGGGAATTCTGTCACTTAGGACTGTGTCCTTGCAGTTTGCTTGACTCAAGGTGGGAGACAGCATCTGTTTCCTGACTCTGTGGTGGGCATCATGGGTGGGTCCATTGCTTACACAATGCCTGTATTCTGACATGTATTCAGCGTGTTACTTTGATCTGTGGTCCAATTGCTGAGCTGATCCACCACATGTGGCTGGGGTACCTGGCACACACCCATGCTGCGGGTGGGAACAATGTTTGGGCCCCAGGAGTATGTATATGACGTGTGTCACACATACTTAGCCAGCTGCCTACAGTCCAGGGCTCATCCCTCATTCATGTGGGGCTGGACAGTCATGCCTACTCCAGGCCATACAATACACTCTGTACTCCCACTCCCGTGTATCAGAGGACACATTGTGCACAGTGATTTGACCCCTCAGGTGTCTGCCTCTGTGTCAGTGTGCTGTGGATTAGTCGCCAGGACTGCTGTGGAGTTTCTTGGTAGGGGCTCAGCATGCCACTGGAGATGTGACCATAGGAGACGATACTTGTGTGACACATAGGTGTCTGATCAGCTGCCCATGCAGACTGGGGCATGTAAATGTGAAGTTCAGGCAGCTGTTCCCCATGCACAGCAGAGTGTGAGGGGCTCAGGTTCAGAGGGTAGTGTCACAGGTCTCCCATATGTCCAATAGGTATGACCTGGACAGATGAGGGTTAAGAGGATGTGTTGTGGGGGATGTACATGTGCACTTGTGCAGCTCCAGGACTTGCATTCCCCATGACCTACTATTGTGACACAGTGCAGAGTGTTGTTGTCTGGCTGCAAAGTCATACATCACTGAGACAGTGATGTATGACTTTGCAGTCATGCCTCCGCCATGGCATGTGTCTACTGATTGGTGATCCTGCAGGGGAGTGACATGTGCTACATGCACACCATAGTGGCGCTGGCTATCAGGACATGGGTGCATCATGGTGTCTGTCGCTGGAATGCATCACATGCATTTCCTATTTGACTCTGGGCATCCCTTACATCCGTAAACCTGTACTGACTCAGTGGCAAGAGCTGTGATGTGTCCACACCGTGTCCTCTGCACTGTCCAACTACTGTGTACTTGGTGCATGTGTCAACACTGGGGTGTTGCAATCCAACAGACACCAGACAGATGGGTGCAAGGCCATGTGGGATGTGAGTGCCATGCTTGGCATCAGACTGACAATTGACTTCTCCTGTTCAATTAGGGCACTTTTAGCAATGTACAACTAATGATGCCAGGGCTTGCTCTGTAATGTGCTGTGCTCACAGTGGTGTGTGCGTTTGGTGCAGGTGACTGATGTCTGTCTGTTTCCCCATTGTTTGCAGATACATCCACGGCCACGGAAGGGGACAGCTCCACGGACCAGGAGGAGCCGGAGAGCCAGACTGGGTCAGCAGCCGAGGAGTGGTCGGAGGGACCCAGTGGCACGGAGGGCGAGGGGAGCCACACCGAGGAGTCCTCAGCAGCATCCACCTCAGCTGAGGACCAGAGCAACTCGGAGGATGACTCCCTTGTGGAGGCGGGTGTCAGCAGCCACCACACCCCAGCTAGTGTTGCTGTCCCCGCCACCACCAGCACCACCACCGCCCTCCCATCGGCTCCCATTCCCCAGGTCCGTGGAGGCTCCCATGTCCGGGAGCGTGTCTCCTTTGGGCCAGGCACCGCACCCCCTGCCCCTGTGTCCCCTGCTGCCCTGAGTGAGGAGTCTGTGTACCTCCTTCGCCAGCTCCATGTAGGGCAGACAGCCATGCTGAGTGTCCTCCATGCGCACACCGCGCTGTTGACTCAGCTGGTGTCGTTCATGGAGGGCATCTCATCGGGCATGTCTGACCTACAGAGGGGCAATAGGTCCATGGACTCCTCCCTGACGGCAGCAGTGTCCCTCCTCAAACGGTCCCTCACCCCTCCTGCCTCTGCTCCATCCACACTCCCCAGCACCTTACCCATCCCAGGCACACACACACTGGCACAGGCACACACCAGCACACACACATCCAGCACACTGACACACACGCCAATGACAAAACGCACACGCACGCACATTCAGGGGACTGAAGCCAGACTCACAGGGGATGGGGCCCTGGAACACACACACGCATCCACATGCACTGCGCAGTCCTCAGTTCCCTCTCCCTCCAAAGCACCCTCCCTTGCCTCACCTGCAACCCCAAAGTCACAGCAGCTCTTCCTCTGTGACCTCGGCCTCTTCCCCACCGATGAAGCTGCTCCAGCATCCCGGGGGAAGAGGAAGCCCACCCACACGGAGCAGAGTGCCCCTCGCCCCCGGACACCCTCCCCCAGGCGCAGACGGACTGAGGCCCCCACCCGCAAGTCCCCCCGGAGTGCTAAGAGCAAGACCCCGCCACCACCCTGCAGCTCAGGCACAAGGTCTCCGTCCTCCATCCCTCAGGCCCCCACTGCACAGGTGCCCCCACCACACCCTGCCCCAGGTTCCCCACCCACAGATATACCATGCCCAAGATGCTCCGGCCTTCTCCCCTGCCACTTGCTCTCCCAGCACCACACCCCCCGCTGCGCTTGTCTGTGCCACTGATGTGGTGAGGGTGTCCCCCCTCTGTCCAACCCACCTTGCCTGTTCCCCATTCTCCTCCCCTGGAGGTAGGCACTGCAGTGGAGTCCACTACCGCCCTGTCTGACTTGGGCACTGCAGTGGCGGACCTGTCCACCCCATCTGCAGGGTCCACTGCAGTTGTGCCGGCACCCACGACATCTGTGTCATGCCCCCCAGTTGTGCCGGCACACACCATGTCAGACACCTCCACTGCAGTTGTCAGTGGCTCTCCTGCACCCACCACCCCTTCCCTGACTCCCCCTGGTGAGCCCTGATCCTGTCCCTGCGGTGCCTGGCCTGCCCCCGGTTGCCCCTCCTAGTGGATTGTCCCTGGTATTGTGCAGGCATGCGTAGGGTGACATCTGCCAGTGTCACCCTGTTTGAACTTTGACAATGGACTGGCCATTGGCCTTTGCTCTAATTTCTTCTGGACGTCGTTATCAAACAACACATATGCTGAATAAAGCAACTTTCTTTTCTCTAGTGCTCATGCTTCAGATGTACATGTTGTTGGTGCAGCTAACCATGCCCTTGCTGCAGTGATGGTGATATCTGGTCTCATGATTATGAAGTGTTACTGTGCAGGAACCCATGTGGTCCAGGGGGAATGTGTCCTATCATGTGGTGTATCCATGTCATCAATAGCAGCATCTGAGGGTGTCATGTGTTCAGTATTTGGCAATGGGTTTCCTACTTACATTGGCAATTTCATATCTGTGGCTTCCACCCCTGCACATCTGTTGTGCCTGCCATCGTTGCATTTGTCTACTTCCCTGACCGTGTTGCCATCTCCAGTGGACATGCAGGTTTGGGCATCAATGGGGAGGGACTCATCCGTGTAGTCAGTGCAACATTGCTATACAAGTGTGTTGGATCTGTGCTGATGATTCCGTTGGCACATCCATGACCAGGCTGATGTGATGGGAGCCCTCATTTGGTGCTAATTGTTGATTGTGTGACCAAGTGCTCAGCTGACATGATGGGGCCCTACTGAGGCAACATATGGCACAGCTTTCCTCACACAGGAGTGGAGTCCCCTCATGGCAGTGTGTACACGTGTGACATTGCCTGCGCCCAAGGTGTGTGTTGTATGTGCATGTCTGTGTGTTCACTTCCATTCATCTGCGCATGCTGTGATCCCTAGTGTTGTACCTGTTTGTGATGCTTGCTGACTTGAGCTATGTTCCCCCAAAGTCTTCTCCCTGTGTTCTCTGTGATGTGGGTGCATGGCACATTACTGGTCATCAGGGTGTCACCCATAGGTGTGTTTGCTGTCAGGGCTGAGTTTGTGTGCAGACGCAGATGGGTCACAGTCAGGTTTCCCCTTGGCACTTGTTGTTTGCCCCTGTCATGTGATTTCCAGTTTGTGTTATCTTTCAGTGATTGTGACACGTTGTGTGTGTGACTGCTGGCACTCCTCAGGGTCCGGGCTGCAATGTTGGTTGTTGTCTATGTGTGTTCTTTGTGGGTGACCTTGGCTTCTTCATTGGTGTGTGACTGTGGCTGGGATCCCATTGGTCGGTGTGGTATTGCCGTCATGTCCATGTACAGCGTAGTGTGCAGTGTGTCAGACATTCAGGAGTCTTGTTGAGTGTCCATGTGTGATGTGTTTCTACACCTTGGTTCCCACCCACCACCCTGGAATAGTCATGGGTGCATGTGCAATGTCACCAGTGCATGTGTACTTCACTGCTGCACATTGTTGGAGGTCGAGGGGTGTGGTGTTGAGTGTGTGCAGATGAGAGTTGTTGCCCGGCTAGGCCCCTGCCTCCATGTTGGCCTTGGCTTACTGGCCATGCTGATTGATTTGTGCTTGTGTAGGTGTGATGGTAGTTTGTTGCTCAGGACACCTGACTGTGGTTCATAGTGTGAACGACATTTAGCTTTGTCATCACAGTGGTATTTTTATTCAGCCCAGGGTCACCACATTGTGGGGGCCCTGGGGGTGGTGCTGTGGTGTGTCTGTGACTTGCTGTGTCAGTTGTTGTTCCTACGTGCCTGTGTGACATGTGTGTTTTGTGCTCCCTCTCACCTGACAATGCCTGCTTGCCCACATAGGGGATTTGGATCCATGAGTTACCTTAGTGTGGCAGTGTATGCACATCTGTATGATTGGTATTCAGCTCTCCTCATGTGTTGTGTGGTTGCCTGGGGACACTGGCACCCCCACCCCTCACCTGCTGTGTATGATGACAGTGTTGGTCTGCCTGTTTGTGTTTGTGCATCTGCACCACTGCATTGGCATATCTTGGGTGTGCCATTGGCTGTATGTTGTTTGGTGTGTTTCCCCTGCTGTCCCTGGGACTCCTAGGTCATCGGTCAGCACAGTGATCATGGTTTGTGTGTCCCATTGCTGCCATGGTATGGTATCTGTTCACCTCACATCTGCTGTCTCCACAGGGTATCTGCATTTGTGTGCCCATTGGTGCAAATATGTGGTTCTGCATTCTGATGGTCACTTCTGTCATTGTGTCATTGATGACTGTTGACGGTCTCAGCCCCCATGGGTGTTGTTTGTCTGCACATGGCCAAAGGAATGTTTCATTTGCACTGCAGTATTTGGCTCCCCCAATTTATGTTGCAATGGGACACATACACTACTTTGCCACAGATGAGTTTTTGGTTCTGTGAGCAGGAATGATCCATGCAGTTTGGCAGTTGCAGCTCTTTCTTTGTCAACAATTACCTTTTGGTCACTGTGATGATGAGGGTGTAGACCCCATTGCCACAATGGTCAAAATGTGCTTCAGCTATGGACCCCACACTTGCCTTTTGGTCACTGTGATGATGGGGGTTTAGACCCCATTGCCACAATGGTCAAAATGTGCTTCAGCTATGGACCCCACACTTACCTTTTGGTCACTGTGATGATGGGGGTTTAGGCCCCATTGCCACAATGGTCATGGGCTGCTTGCATTGTGGGTGCCACACACATATATGTGTGGCACATGTGCTAGGGGGTCACATTGTATGTTGAAAGTCATGTTCGGTGTTGTAGGCATTTGACACAGCCTACACACGCTTGTCATGGTGGTGGGGGGATGTCTTAATCTTGCATTCCCTAGGTTGTGGTGTGCTTGTTGTGTCATGCATTGTCCATCCTATGAGTGGGGTGGTAGTAGTGGTAGGCATCCAGCCCCCCTGGGTGAGGGTGGTAGTAGTGGTAGGCATCCTGCCCCCCTGGGTGAGGGTGGTAGTAGTGGTGGGCATCCTGCCCCCCGTGGGTGAGGGTGGTAGTAGTGGTGGGCATCCTGCCCCCTGGCTAAGGGTGGTAGTAGTGGTGGGCATCCTGCCCCCTGGCTAAGGGTGGTAGTAGTGGTAGGCATCCTGCCCCCCGTGGGTGAGGGTGGTAGTAGTGGTGGGCATCCTGCCCCCTGGCTAAGGGTGGTAGTAGTGGTAGGCATCCAGCCCCCTGGGTTGGGGTGGTAGTAGTGGTAGGCATCCAGCCCCCCTGGCTAAGGGTGGTAGTAGTGGTAGGCATCCTGCCCCCCTGGGTGAGGGTGGTAGTAGTGGTAGGCATCCAGCCCCCCTGGCTAAGGGTGGTAGTAGTGGTAGGCATCCTGCCCCCCTGGGTGAGGGTGGTAGTAGTGGTAGGCATCCTGCCCCCCTGGGTGAGGGTGGTAGTAGTGGTAGGCATCCAGCCCCCCTGGGTGAGGGTGGTAGTAGTGGTGGGCATCCTGCCCCCTGGCTAAGGGTGGTAGTAGTGGTAGGCATCCAGCCCCCCTGGCTAAGGGTGGTAGTAGTGGTGGGCATCCTGCCCCCTGGCTAAGGGTGGTAGTAGTGGTGAGGCATCCTGCCACCCTGGCTAAGGGTGGTAGTAGTGGTAGGCATCCTGCCACCCTGGCTAAGGGTGGTAGTAGTGGTAGGCATCCTGCCACCCCTGGGTGAGGGTGGTAGTAGTGGTAGGCATCCAGCCCCCTGGGTGAGGGTGGTAGTAGTGGTGGGCATCCTGCCCCCTGGCTAAGGGTGGTAGTAGTGGTAGGCATCCAGCCCCCCTGGCTAAGGGTGGTAGTAGTGGTAGGCATCCAGCCCCCTGGGTTGGGGTGGTAGTTGTGGTAGGCATCCTGCCCCCTGGCTAAGGGTGGTAGTAGTGGTAGGCATCCTGCCACCCCTGGGTGAGGGTGGTAGTAGTGGTAGGCATCCAGCCCCCTGGGTGAGGGTGGTAGTAGTGGTGGGCATCCAGCCCCCTGGGTTGGGGTGGTGGCGCGCATTCAGGCCCCTGTGTGCATATGTGGCATTGGTGATGGGCATCCCGCCCCTATGGTGCTGCTGTTGCTGGTGTAAGTATATTCAGATTCCCAGTGTATGTGTGTGATGTGTCGTGTACGTGTTGTATGTGTTTTGTGGTTGGTGTCTGACTTACCTTCTGCGCCGTACGCGTCCGTGCCTGTTCCGGTAGTAGATGTAGAATATTGGTATGATCGGGACGAAGGGATTCATGGTTGGTTCGTGTCGTTCGTCCTTCTCGTTGCTTCGCGTCGTCCTCGTCGCTTGGCTTCGTCCTCGTCGCTCCGCTTCGTCCTCGTCGCTTCGCGTCGTCCTCGTCTGTGCTGTGTTCGTCTCGTAGCCGTGGATCGTGTTGTGGCGCGATTCGGAGCTTATGTGCGCCTCTCCCGGATGCTTTGACGTGCCGTGCGTAGCGACGGGTTCGGCGCGTACGGGAAGCGCATCGTACTTGTCCGGCCGGACAGGGCTGCATTTTCCCTTCCGTGCGACTCGATTCGGCGTTTCCGGATTCGCCTCGGTCGGAGAACAGGACCTGGTTTGGGTGAGTACGGCTCGGCCGGAATTTTTGCTGTTGTGCGCATCGTACTTGCTCGTTCGGTGTGCTGTACGGATCGGTCGGGAAACTGGCTTTCGCATGGCTTTTTTCCCGACCGAATGGTATTGGGTGCGCCTCCGACCGAGATCGGAATCGGCCCCTTAGTGTCTGTTTGCACAGTTTTCTATGTAGTGATAAAGACCATGTTGGGCTTTAGATACCTCTTATTATTTGCTAATCATTTTTAAGATTCATAGAGGTTGATGATTCATTTTGAATGCTTTTTCTTCATTTAGTAGCACGTATGGTCAGAGTTATTGATTAAGCGCACCACGTAGAGCAACAGTATCTGTATGTCCAACGTTGACAAACTTATACAACTATGCCTAATTTTTATATGTTTGTCTTTCTTTTTATGTTTGTCTGTGTATGTTTTTTCAACCAGAATAAACTCGGTTCCTCTCAATACGAGGGACTCCAGAAGTACATCTTTTTAATTTTTCACATTTGAACCTCAGGTTAGGGTGGGCCGTAGTGTGCTCATACCGCCGAGGTTTTACACGTCTTTTTTGGTCCTGACGACACATAGGCTGAAACATGTTGACCATATCTTAGTGGACCTTGCTGAACAATTTATTCGGCTTTGATGTCCTACACTTTGTTTTTATCTATGTCTGATTGGCTTTTAATAAAATCTATTGTTTGACACAATCAGACATTTTTAACAATCACCTTCACTATACACTGGACACCTTAAACCAGCTCCGCAGTAGTTCTGGCGTCGAAGCACACCAGGGTGGCATTCGGCCGCTCCTGGTGGGGCCCGATGATGAAGCATGTCACCAACCAGGTTGGTGAGTGAGGGCTTTATTAAGAACCTATTTGGATTCTACTGTTGTGCTCTATTTGTAAATATAAGGCACACTCTTTCGTTGTTTATAATCATATCTACCCTGGGGGATTGAGAGTGGTCCTTACTTTGTATTCCCTCCCTCTCTTGTTGTTTTCAGTATATTCCAAATTCAGCTATTAGAAGCATGCGATGCTGTATCAGTGCTCCCATTAGACTTAGGAGACATCCTGAAAACTGCAGCTCTAACATGTGTACACCTATATGAGGTGCGCTGCTTCCACAACTTGTTAAGATAATATAGGCAGGGGATATTAATTTCTGAGAGTGGGTCATCCAATGTCTGTACATTCAAAAGCTGAGTAGGTAAATATTCATTTTTGCTTAATCCAAACAAATGCACAAATTCTCCACTGTATTGTCTCTTCTAGTTAGACATTTAGGGGGTCATTATGATAGCGGGCGGTTCGCCCCGCCGGGCCGGCGGTAGCCACCGCCGGCCCTGCGGGGGCGAACCGCCCGCCATCCACACCAGAAAGACCCCGCCATATTATGATGGCTGGGGGTCCGCGGCGGACGGAAAGACCGTCCGCCACTTTCCCGCCGGTCGACGCGTCGACCGGGCGGAAAATATGCATAATATGGTGGCGGTGTCTGCAAGACACCTCCATCCATATTATGATGATGGCGGAAAGCAGCCCTTCCATGGCGGCCTTGCCGCCATGGAAAGGCATGTGGTCTTCGCTGTTGGGGGCCCGTAGCGGGCCCCCAGGAAGTTGGGGGGGTGGGGGGTGCACATGGGGGGTACCCATTGGCATGGACAAAGTGGCAGGCACCGTGCGGTGTCTGTCACCTTGTGCATGTCAATGCACAATGTGCATTCCCAGCATTGTGGCGGGCGGTGCTGTGAGCACCGCCCGCCACAATGCTGGGAATAGGGGATGCCACCGCCACGGTGGCGGTGGCATCATAATTGCAGGTGTGGGACTGCCGCACCTATAGCTGGCGGTCCCTTTGGCTGTTGCGGTGGCGGGCGGACTTTGTCCGCCCGCCATCGTAATGACCCTCTTAGAGTTTCTGCTCAACGAATGCTGTCTCACAGTAAATTTAAGTCTTATTTATTTTCTTTCCTACATAGAAGTGCCCCAGGTTTTGACAATTGCTAACATTTTACTAACACTTTCTTGCTTGGGCTCATCAGATACTCACTTTGGGCCTCATTACGATCCCGGTAGGACGAGCGTCCGACCGACATCGTAGCGTAAACGGGACCGCCCGCTACCATGATTTGGATGTGACCACCTTCACAGCTGTGAGAAAGTGTATTTCTCCTATTGTGGCTTGTGCTGCAAGCCGCAGCACAAGCTACAATGGGAAAAATACACTTTTCAAACATCCATGCATCATGTGGCAGGCACTGCAGGCATCATGTGGCAGGCATGGTGTCAGCCGCATGGTGCATGAATGTTTAGTGGGGCACCACAGGTGCACCCCAGGGCCCATAGCGGAGGGCCACGGAGAACAGTGTCCCTGCTAGAGGCCCAAAAAAAACCTTTCCACCAGCCTTTTCATGGCAGAAGAACCGATATAAAAAGGCTGTTGGAAAGGTGCATCGTAATCCCCACGGTGGTGCCTGAGCAGGCTCCGCCTCCATTTTGGAGATTACCATCTGCCCACCGCCCGACGACCTCCTTGAGCCTATTGGCGGTGGAGCGGATTTCCCCCGCAGGCATCGGTCGGACTGTCTGTATCATTATATGGCAGTCGGACAGATCCATCAGATGTCAGGTGGACCGCCACCGATGAGCTGTCAGGTGGCCTTCCGTTGACATCGTAATGAGGCCCTTAGTTTACTCCAATATTTATGCGGTTCATAAAATAATTGTCTTTGTAGTCCATGGGACCACTATCTACTCTTAATTTTTATTTTTGCCTACATTTACAAGGTAAGTAGACAAAATATCGAGTTTTAAATAACGTTGTGTCATAGTATCGAGTTTTGAATGTCGAAAGTCCAAAAATATATCGTTGTATATAATATCGATGTCAAGAATATCGATTTGTTGTGTTGTATAAAATATCTTTGTTAAAAATATTGATTTTAAAAATATCGTTATTAAAAAATATCGATTTTGTAAATGTGAATTTTTTAATATAGTATATAATTTAAATGTATTAATCATTTTTAATAAATTGTATATGTTTTATAAAAAATGCTTTAGGAGCGGGATGTTGGGTTTATAGGGGATAAGGGTGGGAAGTGTTTTAAAATATATATTTTTTTAAATTTAAAACATTTCTAAAATGTTAATGAAATTCAAAATTGTGTTTTAGGAGCGTGATGTTGGGTTTATAGGGGATAAGGGTGGGGAGTGTTTTAAAAAACATGTAAAAATATTTTGAATTTTTTAAAAATATTAATGACATTTTAAAATTGTGTTTTAGGAGTGGGATGTTGGGTTTATAGGGGATAAGGGTGGGGAGTGTTTTAATAATTTAAAAAAATATTTAAAAAATATTTATGCAATGTAAAATTGTGTTTTAGGAGTGGGATGTTGGGTTTATAGGGGATAAGGGTGGGAAGTGTTTTAAAAATAAAATGTAATTTAAAAAAAAAATACTTTAAAAAAATCCTTTTTTTTATTAGGAGTGGGATGTTGTGGTTATAAGTGATAAGGGTGGTGAGTGTTTTAATCTAAAAAATTCGAAATTTAAATTGGATTTTAGGAGTGTGATGTTGGGGTTATAGGTGATGATGGGGGTTTTTTGTAAATAATTTAAAACTATTATTAAAAAATGCAATATCTTTTAAATAATTTAAACATTTTAAAAAAAAATGAAAGATGTTTTGATATTTAGTGAAATTTATAAATAATTTTGTTGAGTTAGTTTTAAATAAAAAAACATTTACATTGAAAAATGTTGAGAATAATTTTAAAAATTCAAATGAAAGTTTGGATTATGATATAAAAATATTTACAAATAACATCTTTTTGGGGAAATTTATTATAAATGGGAGTATTTAAATATAGGTATAATGTGTATTAATTTTTATGTTTTTATGTATTTTTATGACAATATTAAATTTAAAAATTATATTTTTGAGTACTTTTATTGAGTTAATATAGTTTGGTGTGGGAATATAAATTTATACATGTTTATTGTCCAGCACCTTCCCTGAGTTAATGTAGTTTGGAGTGGGAATAGTAATTTATATATGTTTAGTGTCCAGCACCTTCCCTGACTTAATGTAGTTTGGAGTGGGAATAGTAATTTATATATGTTTGGTGTCCAGCACCTTCCCTGACTTAATGTAGTTTGGAGTGGGAATAGTAATTTATATATGTTTACTGTCCAGCACCTTCCCTGAGTTAATGTATTTTGGAGTTGGAATAGTAAATTATATTTGTCTAGTGTCCAGCACCTTCCTTGACTTAATGTACTTTGGAGTGGGAATAGTAATTTATATATGTTTAGTGTCCAGCACCTTCCCTGAGTTAATGTATTTTGGAGTGGGAATAGTTAATTATATATATTTAGTGTCCAGCACCTTCCCTGAGTTAATGTAGTTTGGAGTGTGAATAGTAAATTATATATGTTTAGTGTCCAGCACCTTCCTTGACTTAATGAAGTTTGGAGTGGGAATAGTAAATTATATATATTAAGGGGCCGATTCCGATCTCGGCCGGTAGGGCACCGAATCGGATTTGGCTTAACCGGATCCGATTCGGAGCCCTTATTCCCGACCGATTCGTACGTGCGTCCGGCCGAGCGAGTACGATGCGAGCGCACGCGAAATCGCCGACCGACTCGTACGCGGGTCCGAACCGCTCCAACCGACTCGCACGGACACGACTTGCACAGCGCAATGGAGACGTTCCCCGGCCGGGCAAGTACGATGCGCGCCGCGAGCAGTCCGACCGACTCGCGCCGTCCGGCTCGAAAGAGCAGTCGGAGCTGGACTTTGGGGGTCCGTGTTGGACCCCCATGTACGCATAGCCGCGTGAGTCGCACACAGGGGGGACCCATGGGTCCCCCCTACCTGTGCATGTACGCCGCGAGTCGCATCGAGGCGTACCCGCTGTAGGGGGCGCCCTTGTTCGCCTCGCACCCATTGAGTCAATGGGAGCCCGCGTCCGCGTTGTACGTCCGGCTCCCATTGACTTCAATGGGAGTCCGACAGACTCGAGTCCGATTGCATGCGTGCGCATTGTACTAGTTCGGTCGGACTGCCAGGGTCCGATTCGGTCGGAAATCTCTCCGGGTCCGGCCCGGTCGGAGTGATTTCCGGCCTGAATCGGAATCGGCCCCTTAGTGTCCAGCACCTTCCCTGAGTTAATGTAGTTTGGAGTGGGAATAATAAATTATATATGTTTTGTGTCCAGCACCTTCCTTGACTTCATATAGTTTGGAGTGGGAATAGTAAATTATATATGTTTAGTGTCCAGCACCTTCCCTGACTTAATGTAGTTTGGAGTGGGAATAGTAAATTATATATGTTTAGTGTCCAGCACCTTCCCTGACTTAATGTAGTTTGGAGTGGGAATAGCAAATTACATATTTTTAGTGTCCAGCACCTTCCCTGACTTAATGTAGTTTGGAGTGGGAATAGTAATTTATATATGTTTAATGCCCATCACCCACCTTGAGTTGATACAGTTTGGAGA
This sequence comes from Calotriton arnoldi, assembly GCA_963921515.1. NCBI lineage: Eukaryota > Metazoa > Chordata > Amphibia > Caudata > Salamandridae > Calotriton > Calotriton arnoldi. The sequence continues at coordinate 804,563 of CAWUFW010009001.1, read as the reverse complement.
GGGAATAGTAAATTATATATGTTTAGTGTCCAGCACCTTCCCTGATTTAATGTAGTTTGGAGTGGGAATAGTAAATTATATATGTTTAGTGTCCTGCTGTTTCCCTGACTTAATGTAGTTTGGAGTGGGAATAGTAATTTATATATGTTTAATGCCCATCACCCACCTTGAGTTGATACAGTTTGGAGAGGGAATAGTAAATTATATATGTTTAGTGTCCAGCACCTTCCCTGATTTAATGTAGTTTGGAGTGGGAATAGTAAATTATATATGTTTAGTGTCCTGCTGTTTCCCTGAGTTGATATAGTGTAGAGTGGGAATAGTAAAATAATAGTTCTTTAATTTGTAGTAAGGTTAATGATACAAATCTATGTTTAAGTGGTAATAGTATTTCAGCTATGTGTTGTAAAAAAAAAATGGTGTAATATATAAATTAAGATAATTATTTGATTGTAAATCAAGAAAACAACAATTAATATAGAAGTTAAATGCAGCACAATATTTATATTTTATTAAAGTTTATATTTTCATTCAAAGAGTTAAGCAAATAAATAATATCCATTTTGTTTTACTAAACTTATTTTAATATATATATATATAGTCATAAAAAGAAATAATATTACATTTGTTATTTTTGGATACATTACATATTTAGTACATATTTCAACATATCATTTTTAACTATAGTCAGCATGAAACAATTTTAATTTTTTTATAATGTAGAACTTGGTAAATATATACATTTTTTACAAATAAAGATGTAGGGGCCGATTCCGATTCAGGCCGGAAATCACTCCGACTGAGCCGGACCCGGAGAGATTTCCGACCGAATCGGACTCTGGCAGCCCGACCGAACGAGTACGATGCGTACGCATGCAATCGGACTCGATTCGATCGGACTCCCATTAAAGTCAATGGGAGCCGGTCGTACAACGCGTTCGCGGGCTCCCATTGACTCAATGGGTGCGAGGCGAACAAGGGCGCCCCCTACAGCGGGTACGCGTCGATGCAAATCGCGCCGTACATGCACAGGTAGGGGGGACCCATGGGACCCCCCTGTGTGCGACTCGCGCGGCTACGCGTACAGGGGGGTCCGACATGGACCCCCAAAGTCCAGCTCTGACTGCCATTTGGAGCCGGACGGCGTGAGTCGGTCGGACTGCTCGAGGCGCGCATCGTACTTGCCCGGCCGGGGAACGTCTCCATTGCGCGGTGCGAGTCGTGTCCGTGCGAGTCGGTCGGAGCGGTTCGGACCCGCGTACGAGTCGGTCGGCGATTTCGCGTGCGCTCGCATCGTACTCGCTCGCCCGGACGCACGTACGAATCGGTCGGGAGAGAGGGCTCCGAATCGGATCCGGTTAAGCCGAATCCGATTCGGTGCCCTACCGGCCGAGATCGGAATCGGCCCCGTAGTTGTTCACTGGTTTTTATACTTTTTTTATAACATAATTTTTTGGTAACAGTTATAGAATCAAATCAAAACGACTTTATTCTGCTTTTGTATTAAAAACCATAAAAGTCCAAATTACAGTAAAATAGGAACTCCCGTCCAAAAATCATTAATCAAAAGTTTCCATTCATTATAAAATACATTCTCAAAAAAGCACATAAAAACGTATCACCATGATATCTAGGTCGGAAAATAATCACACTGTCTGGCCAACTGCATACATGAGATTTAGTCACAGCTTGATCGAAGCCTGACTGCAGCCTTTAGAAAGCTAAGAACATGCCATAAAGTGGACCCTGAGAGCATAGCTAAAAAGATAAAAGCGGGGCGTACTTGCATAAAATTTACTTATTTTAAAACAGGGATTATAACATTTTTCCACGGCACCTCATAGAAGTTACAAAACATAAAAAAATGAATCATGTCCTGGGGTGATTTGCCATTGCAACTACATGGCAGCAGGGTCTCACCTTTTCTGCACCCCCGCGGGTGAGCAAGGAGAAGATGAAAGGAATCAAAACGAAACCTAGTTAATAAAAAACGATCATACGTATTGCGAAGCCCTAAAAGATACGGTTCTGTTGTGTGTACGGTTTTAAGGCTGACATATTTGCGTACACTGGGCTTCATTAACTCACACTCCTCCCTGTTCACCAACCGCTGTCTAAAAAAGGTCTCCTTGGCCCAGAGAAGATCTTTTCTTACTATTGAGTCCGGGTTACTATAGAGGTCCGCCCTACCTAGAGTCCTGTATTCCTCCCGAATATATTTTAACCAGGGAATGTGATGAGCATGGTCCAAAGCCATGCAATCCCTTAGGATCTCTCTGTTTAGGGCAGACCCCTTGTTCATCCTGACTTTGAGCCAATAAGAAAGGGGGCGAAACGCCAACATTCAGTCACGTAAGGCATACCCAATTCCTCATGTACAGTAAAAGAGGGAATTCCCTATGGAACACATAGGAGGCGTCTCCTAAACTCATTTTCTACTCTTTGTAGCTCCTCAAGCGAGGTATAGCCCCAAATTTCACTTCCATAAGAGACCTGAGTTAGACATTTGGCCCTATAAATCTCCAAGAGTGCCCCTACAGGTTTACTGCCTAACTGTGAGGCAAAGTTAAAAATTGCTGCGTTACTCCATAAAAAATCTCCTTTTTTTTTATTTCTCAAGGGGCCCCAGTTAAGTTTGGCGTCCATCATAACCCCCAAGTACGAAAAAGCACTAGTCTTGGGGACAGGGGTAACCCCGACCCTAAAGTTAAAATCCTTTTTAGAACTTGGCCCCAACTGCATCACATAAGACTTGGAGTTGTTGACCAACATGTCCCGATCCTCCATAAACTCTACAAAGGAATTAAGTAAAATTTGCAGCCCCCTCGCGGTCCTAGCCATAAGGACCGCATCATCTGCATATAATAATACAGGCAGACCCCTCCGTCCCACCTGGGGGAAGTCTGCCTGAGTGTCAACTAACACTTTCTCCAAGCTATTTATATATAAATTAAATAAAAACGGGGCCAAGATACATCCCTGTCGAACCCCTCTCTGTATGGGAAACTGTCGGGTAACCTTACAGTCTCTCGTGTACCGCACCTCTGCTCTCGTAAGAATAAAACAATATCCTTATCTACCCCATGAGCAACAAAGTCTCCCATAACTTATTTCTATTTACACGATCAAAGGCGGAGGATAAATCCATGAACGCCAAATACATTCTGCCTGATCGAGCAATAGAGTATTTACTGACCATCATATATAAGTTCAGGCATTGGTCGACTGTCGACCTCCCCGGGCGAAAACCAAATTGGATATCCGATAAAATGTTGTTATCATTTGCCCAGCTTGACAACCTATCCAACAGGATGCGTCCCACCACCTTTACGGAAGAGTCAAGCAGAGATATGGGCCTGTAACAGATGGTACTGTCCCTGTTTCACTTTTTAAACACTGGGACTATGGTAGATAAGGCCCATGTACTAGGTGGAGCATCCCTGATTGCTGCATTTATGACAGTAGTGAGGATAGGTACCCATAGTTGCGTGTTAGAAATATAAAGGTCCGGGGGGATTCCGTCAGGGCCTGGGGCCTTATTCCTTGATAGGCCTATAATACCTTTACTAACTTCCTCTGCTGTGATGACCAGGGCAGACCTCTCTCCACCACTGGGTCTGCTAGTTTCAGATGGGCTGCTAAACATTTCCTGAAAGTGGTTCACCCATTCCTCTTTCGTGATGTGAGCATCAAGAACCTGTGCGTGTTCCCCTGCCAGGAAAGGGCAGTTAACAGTGCTCCAAAACTGGATACTATTTTTCATGGAGCAGGCCTCCATTAACATATTCCATGCCTGATCCTTAAGCTCGGCCTTACGTCATGCAAGTTCCGCTTTGTATAATCCTCTACATACTTTTACCAGGGTATGATCCCTAGGTAAAGTCCCCAGAGCCCCCCTCAGTTTCCTAGCTGCACGGGAGCAGTTATGGTCAAACCATCTCTTATCATGATCTATCGAGTTAATGGTCGGTGCCTTCAACAAGTCTCCAATGACTAGCGAGATGGCCGAGAAGGCTTCTAACACAACCCCCGCCTCTTCCTGCCCGGTGGTACAAATGTTAAGTTCCCTCTGACAAGATGTCATAAGCGACTCATAGAAGGAATCCGGGATTATCTGATCCCACCTTAACCTTCTGCCTTGATCTACTGCCCTTAGAGTCCCCCTGGAGACTAACATTTGCGGTTTACCAAAGCTTGGCCATGCAGACAGTATACACAATGGATTATGATCACTAAAAATACTGTCTTCAATGGTAAAATCCGAAACAAGATGATAAAAAGGGTTTGAGACAAAGATAAAGTCAATAAATGTTGCACTTCCCCTTCCTTTAAATGTTGGATTAAGAGAGCTCCTTCCTTTGACCAGACTACCCATGGTCAGGGTTAAATTGAACTCATCTACCAGGGAATTAAGCAAATCTCCCTGCAGGGTGTGTTCAACATGCATGTCCAAAATACGTGGGCATCCTGTTTCCATTATAGTTTCTACTAATGGATCCCCTCACAAGTGAATGTTAAAATCCCCTGCAATCATTAGGTGACCGTTATGAGAGGCCTTAACTGTCACTTTCCTTAGAAAAGAGCCCAGTCTAGAAATATTTCTACCACCTGGATCAGAAGCCAGGGAGTTATAAAAGTTCAACAGCAACAAGTTAGCAGATCCCTGACAAAAAGATAAGGCCTGCAGGCACGGATTGTCGGTAACTAGCACTCTCAAACTACAAGATACTGCCAGAGATACGAAAATTACCAACCCACCCTTAGATCTTCCAGAACAAGAAGGAGTTGCTGGAACATAAAATGACTTAAAACCCTCCAGGAAGAAATTATTAGTAATCGTCCATGTCTCCTGTAAGCAGATCACATGAAATCCTTTTATGTAGGCAATCCAACTAGGGTCGACAAACTTGCTTGCGAGTCCCGCTATGTTCCATGAAATAAATTTGCAAGCCTTGCCTTCCCCTTGGACTGTAGATAAAGAGCCCAATACCGTATTGTGAGTTTGTACAGACTCAGTAGATTCAATACCCGGAAGTCAATCACAAGAGTCCATTGATTCCAAAGGTGTAAAGGAGTTATAGAGAGGCAAATCATAAGCTAACTTCCGTTGATCCAGCATGGGACGACCAAGATTGGCCAGGGACCTCCAGGGGCCTACCCAGTTTAACCCCGATGTACTGCTGAAAGATCTGTAGAAATGCCCCAGCGGCAAAGCCACAATGGCAGAGGCAACCCCTCAAAGATTGATCTGAGAGGCTGCATATAGAATTCTCTCCACCAGGTGGGGTCTATTGAAGTTGATAATTACACAGTCTCCACTCATATCTTTGATAGAGCTCCCAACCCAAGAAACTCTACGCACCATATTTATAAATTTCTCCAACCTTAGGCCAAGAGATGTATTATGGTTCAGCCAGTGCAGAACTTTGTTCTTCAGTTGCTCAATATCTTCAACTGCCCCCTCAGAGAGCATTGGAACATTACCGAGAACTATGACATAAGGTGAAGAATCGGGGGGGAGGTGTATGGTGGGTAACTTCTGCCTCTGTCTCGCTCCCATTGGATCGACTGCATTGGCCTCTGTTGCAACCCCCCCACTTCTCGGTGGCCCCCCTCTGCTGGTCTAGCTGGACAAACTGTAGGGCGCTGTGATGGGCGCGATGGTTTTGATGCAACAACTCCGCCCGGTTCGTCTACTTCCTGTGGGATCCCATCCACCACAGGCTGGGACGGGAGGATGACACTACTATGCGCAGATGTGGATGATAACTTATCCCCCTTTTGACCTTGCTCACATGTAATGCTGAATGCCTGCCGACGTCCAGGTGGGGTTCCCCCAGCGATATTTCGAGAATCTAAATGTCCGACTGGTATTAAGTTGCAGAGACTCAACAATTCCTGCTCCAAAGTTGCTAGATGCAGCCGAATGGGATCTAGTTTGCGGTCTATGTTGGTTATTAAAGAGCCCATCTATCCTACCATCATGGCATCCATATCTTCTTTAGACAACGGTTTCAGTCTGCTGGTGCATAAACCTGCCCCCTCTGCCCTTGAGCGTTTTGGTTTGGCTCCTGTCGGTAGGCCTTTCCTCTTTACTCCCAGCCCTGCCCTTGTCCTCACTCCCTCTTGTTAGCCTGTGCTCCCCAGGACCTTATTGGCAACCGATGGAACAATGAGCTCTGGACCTGTGGTGCTAGCTACTCCTTCGATAAAATTAAGAACCCCCTCGGGCCTTGCCGGCGATCCTAGTGAGGGTAAAAGAGGTAGGTCGGACCGACTAACATGGCAAGACTGTGAACAGCTACCCCCAAATATACAAGGAGGACTAGGAGCGGGAAGGGGTACAGGGGAACGAGAAAGTCGGCGGGCTACCAACTCAATTTCCTTGTCAATGATCCCAGCAGCCCTTGTTAAGAACACGTCCATCGTTGTAGGTAAAGGGCCTGGGGGAGCTGCAACAGGGGCCTTGCATTTTCCCATACCTCCCTGAATGGGAAACTGATGATGCAGCTCTAGAGGGGTAGTGCACCGGCATGTCTCAATACCGGTGCAAAGTAACAGTCGTTCACACAACAAAACTAATGTCAAATTATAAACTCACAAAATACTTGAGCTACAGCGGCATTCAAGATCAGTGTCCCTCACGGTCTCACGGTCTCAGTAGCAGAGCAGAAAAACCAAGGGGAATGGCTCTGCCCTGCCTCTTCCTGTCGATGAAGGGGCCAGGACGGGCCCGCCCTTGGCCAGGCTTCGCCCAGGCGCAGCCCGCGCGCGTCCCGCGCTGCGGGGTTTCAGCAGCGCTTTTGAGCGCGTAGGCGGCTCCTCCCTCGAGCAGGTGGCAGGTGGGACTTGGAGTCCCTTCACTGGCAGGAGCGGCAGCAGCACAAAGATTTCGGCGTCCCGCGCCGCGGGGTTTCAGCAGCACTTTTGAGCGCGTAGGCGGCTCCTCCCTCGAGCAGGTGGCAGGTGAGATTTGGAGTCCCTTCACTGGCAGGAGCGACAGCAGCACAGAGATTTCGGCGTCAGTTATAGAATATTTATTTACATTGTAAATATGCATTATATAATTAGATACCGTGTACATTTTTAATAACATACATTTTTTAACAATTTTCTCATTGTATGACTTTTTATATTTTTTGCATATTTTTTAATAAATAATATTATATTTTGTATAATATTATTTAATTTGTAAATATAAATAAAATTATTAAGGTAAGAAAGCATTTTGAAAAAGAAAAATATTTTTTAACACTTACAGATTTTTTCTTATTTTTAGCAAACTTTATAATTTTTTAAATCACATTGGTAAGTTTACATATTTTATTTTAATGTATAATAATAAATATTATTTATATTCTAATATTTATTAATATAGTTTTAAAAAAATTAACAGTAAAGAAAAAACATATAGTACATTAGTAATATTAATTATAATTTTTTAAACATTTTTTAGTATTGCATTTGTAATGTACATTGATTTTAATGTAAAAAAGTATTTTTGTTATTTCATTTATGTAGCCCTTTTCTAAACTAAGTTGTATTTTGTAGGCTATCTGTGTTGTTTTAGGTCACTTCTGAGGGGAGAAGCTTGCGGTTGGAAGCTGCGTAGCATCGGTCAAGGTAAGTTTATTTTTATTACTTTTAGGCTTAATTTAGGTGTAGTTTGAAGGTAGTTAAGGTCTGTATAGTGTATGTGTAGTTTGTATTTTGTATTTTTGGTGCGGCTTAGTTAATTGTTTTGCGTTTGCGAAATGCGGTTAGTTCGTTGATAGGTAGGTGTTAGGATATGTATTATATGTTTAAATATGTTTAGAATATGGTGTTATTAGCGTGTTTATGTGTGTTTTTTAATGATTTTATTGTGTATTTGTGCGGGAGGGATTGTGTTGTTTTTTTTTACAGGTTTTTGTCATTTGGAAGTTGCCGTTGGGAGAAGAATGTGTTTTTTAAAGGAACTGTGTATTAGTTTCTAATAATAAACTAATAATTATTTTACAAATGGAGCATTTCTTTTTTAATTCCATTTTTCGGGTTTTTAATGGATTGGAGTTTACGGATACGTTGTCACCGGATTATATTTTTTACAGTTGTATTTTTCCATTTTTTGGGGGGAGTTGTAAGTAAGTTTTGGGATCTTTACACGTTTGGATTTATTAATGGCAGTTTGAATTCAATTCTTCAGCGACAAAAAAGTAAGTAATTTAAATTATTTATAATGGGAGGGAAATGTAATTTTTGTTCTTTTTGTTGACGTTTGTAAATATATAAAATATCTTTATGTAAATAATTTTTCAAAGTAAGTTAAACTTAATTGACATATTTTTTATATTTTATATGTTTGTAGAGAAATGTTTATTTAGGAATTTAATGCACAATTACGATATTGCTATGTTTTTGTAGTACTGTTCTAAAGTAGGAATACCGCCATCGTTGCGGTAGTGGGACCGGCCACCTACTAGGCGGCCTACCCACCAACCGCATTATGATGCAACCGCCACTGCGGCAGTCGCAGGCCCTATTTTTTGCATTGCGGCGGGGATGCAGTCAGCAGCTCCCGCCGCAATGCAAATGAAGAGGTACTTGCATATCCCTGCACTACGTGGCAGACACCATGCGGTGCCTGCCATATGGTGCAGGGATATATAGGGGGCACCATAGGTGCCCCCCAGTGCCCTTGCCCCAGCCCCAGGGATTGTGGGGGGCCCGCTAGGGGCCCCCAAATCCGTTTCTGCCAGCCGTTTTGTGGCAGGTTGACCGCCGCAGAACGACCGGCGGAAAGGGATATTATAATCCCTACGGTGGTGCCTTGTTGGCACCGCCGCAATGCTGATCTTCCAGGGAGGTCCGACAGGCGGTCCGAGAAAGACCACCTGTCGGGACCGTGGCGGTCGGTCTTTCCGACCGCCACCAGTCTGCAGATAGCAGTTATCTGGTGGGCGAAAAACCTCATTCCGATGGCGGAAGGCCCGCCACCGACAGGCTGTCAGTGGTGAGCCCTCCGCCATCGTAATGAGGACCTTAGTTGTTAGTAGCTTTGTTCCTTTTGGAAGGATTGTAGGGTTGGTTGGGTTCTGCCTGTTGTGGCTTGGAAAGCATTATGCCATCCTTCCACAGCGTTATTAGTTTTGGCTTCTTTGTTTAGGGTACTGTTATATACATTCCACCATGGAATGTGGTATTTGGGCTGTCTCCTGTGTCCAGATCTGTGTAGCCTTCCCACCCAGGTGTCCTCAAAATAGTCGAGTAGGGGACTTAGTTTTTGTTCATTTGTTTGGTAGTAGGGGCTTTCTATTAAGAGATTGTAGTGTTCTGCTACATCAGTTATTGGGACGTATGCAAGCGCAATTAGTTTTTTTATTTCATATGCAAAATTGCTATTAGCTGCATATTCTACACTGAGCGTAGATTTTTGAAGGTGTCTCTAAATGCATTGGTTAAAGTGGTAATAGCAACCTTGGATTGCTGTGTGATGGTAGTTTTTCAGGATGGCTTGTATCATTGACTGTTCAAAGTCTATGATAATTTTTTGAGGGCAGTAATTATTAGTTTCTTGCTTTACTTTTGTTAAGAGTTCGACATAGGTAGTGGTTTGTTTGTTTGGTAACAGGGCATATATAAAGGGGATGTTGGTATTGTGATACAGTCCATGGATTGTATATAATTGGTCAAATGGTTTGGGACATATTTTAAATGTTCCGTCCATCATCCATGTTTCACAATTCTGTAGTTTAAGTAAGTTTGTGGGAGTTGCATATATAATAATTCTTTTGTCATTAGATTTATTGTCATAAAGTAGAAATTGCTCTTCATTATGGCGTACAGTGAGTTCAGGTGGTATTTGTATTTCACTGAAAGTTTATGGGGGTAGGTGGGGTGGTAGCAGTTGCTTTTTTTGTTCTAGCCATTAGCCTTTTCAACGTTGAGACAGAGGGTAATTGGCCAGTTACATGTTCTGGAATTCTGGGGAGTACATCTTTTAATATTTCAGTAGTAGGTCTTTGAACGATACCAACGGACCACTACCAGCTCTTAAAAAATGAAAAGAAAACTTTTCAGTTTTCTTTTTGTAAAGCATCCCGTTTTTCTTTAAGGAAAACAGGCTGCTTTACAAAAAAAATATTGCTTTATTTAAAAGCAATCACAGACATGGTGGTTGCGATTCCTAGAGGGGCACAAATTGCAATCTACCTCATTAATATTAATGAGGTAGGTCGGTTTGCGACCCACTACGAATCGGTATTTGAAACTCATGGAGTTTCATACATTGGAAATTGTGATTACCTAATTACGATTCTCAGAAAATCGCAATTAGGTAATCGCAGTTTCCAATTTTGATACATGTGGCCCTAAGCCTCTGAATAAACTAGAAATTGGATAATTGACGTTTTTGTAAAATCAGTGTATCATCCAGTACAATGCACTAATCTGTGGATTATACAGATGCCATTAACTGTATTCTATATTTATAAAAAGTGATAAGCAAAGATTGTGGTATTGATTGATTCTGAATGAAGCCAACTTCTGCTAATGCAGGAAAGGAAGTAGTGCTCCTACTGAATCTTTGAAGATGTTCTATTTTTGACTTGGAGTAAATGCTGCTATACACTGCATACAACTTTTTTCCAGAATGGAGAAACTACATCCAATACCTTTTCAACTATAAATAGATCGTTGACAGTCTGTGGATATCTTGGCAAGAGAGTTATTTGCACAAAGAATTTGGCGGCTTAAAAACATTTACCATCTCTGGCACACACACTTTGCTGCAGTTGGGGCATTTTTATAAACAGAGCTCATATTGTTTTATGATTCCACAATTACATTCATTTTTGCTTCTTTTTAGACAAAATTGATTTATGTGGAAAGATGTTGGTGTCTTTGTCTCTGTTTCTCTTTTTCTCTCCATGGATGGTATTTAGGGGTTGCAGATGTGACCCCTGGCTTGTCCCTTGTGGCCCCTGGCACTGCCTTTGCGACCCTTTTCCTCAGAGGTGGCTACATCAGCTCATGCTTATGGGTGTCAGTTGGGGTTCCATTCCTTGTTTTCAGCCAATTTTATTAATACACTAATAATGAACAATGTTATATTGTTTATTATAAGTGTAATAACAAATAGAGTACAATTAGCTGGAATGACACTTTCCTTGGCAGAAGACTAAGTAAACAATTGCTTAAATGTGTCTTGTGTGCATGCTTGTGAGAGAGAGAGCTTATGTATGTGTGTATGTATAAGCATGTGTGTAAGTGAAGGTGAGTGAGAGTCAGTAGCAGGTAATGAGTGATAATCTGTGAGATTGAGTGTCAGTAAGTATGCCTGAGAATGAATGCGTATGAAGGAGTGTTAGAGATTGTGAAAATCAGTGTGAGTGACAATCAGTGAGTGAGAAAAAAGAGTTAGTGGGAGTAAGAGTGAGTGCAATTGAGGTAGAGTGAGACAGTATGATTGAGTCAAAGTAAGAATGGATTTTGAGTGAGAGTGAGTGTGAATGAGTGCGAATGTGTGAGCCAGAGTGAGTGATAAGTCAGAGTGAGTGAGAATTAGGGAGTGAGAAATGCAAATGCGTGTGAGGGAATGTAAGTGAGCATGAGTGAGAATGTGGTATTATGCTTGTGAGTCTGATTTTTGCCCTGACATATTGTAGGTATTTTCTGTCTTCTGTAGACACCCATGGCAAAATAATGGTGCAGGCAATCCTTGCATGACAGGCTGGAGGTGATTCTTGACATAATGGTAAAAACATGAAACTGGCATATTAGAGGTATGTTTTACCATATAGGGAACATGTGGAAAAATACAGGAGCTGGCATTCTTGAGGAAATTCTTGGCATGGGGACACTGTGGCAAAATGCTGGCACTATCACATTGGAGGTAATTATTGTCAAGAGGAAGGACAACCGAGGCATATTAAAGGTAGGCAAAGATAACAAAATGCTGTCCTTGACATACTGAGGTAATGTTTGACATAAAGGTCACCAATGGAATATGGATGGCATTAATGGCAGAATTCTGGTTATGGTATATTGAATGTAATGTTTGGCCTAAGAGGGCAATCAAGACAAAATGCTGGCCGATGCACCATAGAGGTCATTTTGACATATGTGGTCAACTTCCGTGGAGTGTCAGATTTCCCTGCCTGGGCACACCATGAAAAGACTTGAATATTTAAAGTGTGCCCCTTCAAAGCCTGAATGTCTTTTCAACTTATGTATGCACAAGGTGTGCTTCAAAATGCACTATTTTATGCCATTTATTCAGAAACAAAATCTGTGGGGAAGGACACTTAGAACCCTTGTCAAAGAGGTCTGACTTACTTGACTGCTACAATCCATGTATGGTATGGCATCCCTGACATTTCAATGATCATGGTAGCACCCTAATATAGGTGGTGTCTAAAACAGAAATGTTTATGTGTTTTGTTGTTCTATTAATCATGAAGTTACTATGGAACTTCAGCAACGTCACTTATTTTAATGTCATCAGGGTTAAGATCATGTTACATGACCTCCTGGGAACATTTAGGGTCAATGGTCATGTGATGTCAAAGGCTGTGTGATGTCACTTCCACTACCTCAGGCATTTTGATGAATCAATGTCCATTTCTCCCTCTCTCTCTCTATCTCTAGGGCTACCTCTTTATGTTCCTCTCACCATGTTTTTCTTACACTTTACACTTTACCTGCTGTTGCAAGAAAGATAATTATTTTAAAGAAAACCTAAACTAGTGTACTGTCTCTCTTTTCATGAAGTTTCATGTTAGGAGACAAGGGTCTCAAAGTGCAGGCAGGTTTCCTGCATCGTTTTCACAAAATAAATACATTTATAGGTGTAAACACACACAATGACACATGCACACACACTTCATTAAAGAGAAAGACAAGACTTCTACATCGATGCATCCAGGATCTGGAACTGCATCCCAATCAACATCAGAACTTCCCCAGCTGACCTCAATTTAGAAAGGAACTGAAGACTTACCACAACAGCCAAACACTCAAACATACACAGACACACGTTTGCAAATTTACATTAATTCTTTTACACAATGCTATATAACTTGTTATGTATTTATTACCCAACTCAATGACCCCTTTCAATGAATTTCAATCGATAAAAAGCTGAATTTGCCACAAAAAATCCCAACCTGTATTTGCCACAGACAATTCCAAACTGCGATCTACAGGTTGCACACAGGTTTTCATAGTAGAAACATTGACCCACTGAGCTACTTTAATGACTATATCTGTTGGTCATGTGCATCTATTAGTATGAGATCTCAGTGGTCAAAGCATCTGCTACCAGTGCTTAATTTGTGAACACAAAAAAGGACAACCCCTGCGCCAATGCTGCCAAATGTCAAAGTGATAAATACCAAGACTATTAAGGGTCTGATTGCAAGTTTTCTATCATATTGCGATACCTGTGCCATCACCTGTTATAAGTGATGCAATGTTTAACGCTTCAGTAATTAAAAGGTGCAATAAAGTTCACATCCTTCTTATTTTCAGCAGATCCAACCTGCCGGTAGTTAACAGTGAAAAGAAGCCTTATACTTTCCAGGACATTGCAGACTCTGGTGAGGTAAACATGTTTCTCCTGCAAAAAGTCAGAATAGGTGATAATTATTGTAGTACAGCTGTTAAGCCTGTTTTCTAATGAAAATCGTTCACCTTGTCCTGAAAGTTGGTACAGACATTCGTCTTTGTCATAGTAATCTTATAACAGCAAGACACCAAATGGATCTTACCTCATATAGTCTAATCGAAACCAAAAAGTCCGTAAAATATAGAAAAATAATTTGAAATCTTCCAATTTGCGTCAAATTTGAAACAGAAGTCAACGTGTACACGTCAGTGCATGTCATGTGCATGCCCACATTGGATCTAGACTGTGATGTCACAAATATAAAACCAAAATGGCCCCCAAAATCATGTAAAAAACTTGAAAATTCTAATCTGTTATAAATTTGATGTAAATATTCAAATATATTGACATGCATCAAAATTTAATAATCTGTATTATATATTAATATGTACCATTTTTTCAGCTTCAACACATCTTCTGTAATGCCTGAAAATGAGTAGCTTGTCGAAACAATATCTTATTGCAGCACCCCCAACCAGTGGTCAAGATGTCCAGCACGATGATGTTGTTGCAACAAATTGGTCCATCTGTGTTCTGTGTCAGGAAAGCACTTCAGAAAGACTTATTAGCCCAGCAGATGCTGCACACAAACATTTTGGGTCTAGATATAGTGTTTTAGACCATAATCTGAAAAAATGTAAAGAATTGGAGTGCGTACCTATGAATATCCAACAAAAAATGCAGTGTGGCTTAAGTCGTGTTTTAACAAATGTGACAATCTAAAGCTGCGACTGGCTCAGAAAAGAAAACACAGTGATACAGCTCTATATGGTAGTCATGTTAAAACATGTCTGGTAATTCCAATTCCAAATAAAATTCCTGGAAGAAAAGCATGTTTCTTTTGCAGTGAATAAGGTACATCTGAAATGCATAAAGCGAAAACAGATGATGTGAATGCTAATGTTCATTAGAGTGCCAAGTTAGTTCAAGATACAGCACTTAATGCAAAATTGTCTATGGGTGATATGCACGCACATGATGCTAAATACCACCACAAATGTTTAGTTAGACTCTATAACAGAGCAATCAGTGTATGAAAAAATAAAAACAAATCACCTAATGAGACCTCAGTAGAAGGAATATCTCTAGTCGAACTTATATCTTATCTGAAAGATTTGTGAGTGGAAGATGTTAAAACAATTTTCAAACACTGTGACTTAGTAAACCTTTACACAAGCAGAGTAAAGCAGCTCAATTCCACTGCAGGTAAGATTAACTCAGCAAGACTAAAAGAGAGAATTCAAAGAAATACAAGAGGTTTGAAGGCATAAAATAAAATCAGAGATGTCCTATTAGCTTTCGAAGATGAAGTAGGATCCGCATTAGTATTTGCCTTTGATAAGTCAGATTCTGATGCTGTAAATATTGTTAATGCAGCAAATGTTGTTAGAAAGGACATGATACAGAAATCTGAACACTTCAATGGAACATTTGGGGATGATTGTAGAAACGGATCAATTCCGTAATCGCTTCCTGCCCTTATTAAAATGATACTTGATGGATCCGAAATAAGAGATCAGTATTCCGGTGAAACCGCTACTACCAATGTAGTTCTGTATATTTTCAAAATGCTGATGTTTAACAGCGTAAAGAATTCAATAACAGACTCTTCTTCAGTTCATAGACATGACAGCTACAAAGAAACTCATTTACCCATATGCACTTCTCTTTCTATGCACAGTCAAACGAGAAATCGAGAACTTATAGACAAGTTCCATAAACCAGGTATTTGTATTTCATATGATAGGGTGTTTGAAAATTTCTGCTGACTTAGGAAATAGCCTTTGCACACTGTCTGAGAGTGAACAAGTTATTTGTCCACCAAAACTGAAGTTGCAAGTACTCACCAGTGAAAATATTGATAACATAGATCACAACCCAAGTTCTATGATAGCAAACGACTCCTTCCATGGAACAGCAATAACTCTGACACAACACCCAGAATGAGAACTAGAAGGCATTGCTTGTGGTATTGTGGTGAGTAATCCTAATATGGCAAAGTAAAAAAAAGATTTCAATTCTTCCAGTACTGTATACAAATATCGAACCAGCTTCAATGAACAATACAGATTATTATGTTCCATTACTATCTGTAGTAGTTGATCGTCAAAGTGATCTAATTGAATCTACTAACACCTATGAATATAAAGAGCTTGAAATAGTGATGCACGATGTTGTGAGTGGAAGTATTTCTTCTGATGAAAGCATATCTTGGACAGCACATCATGCATCATTGCTACAACCTATTAATAGACCACTGTCAACTACTGCTTTGTTGCCGCTGTTGATAGAAAGTGCTCATTCTAAATCCATGGTCTTGCATTGTATTAAAATCATTAAAGAGTCTGTTCATTTCCTCAATCCAGGACAAACACCTAATATTTTATTGGACCAACCTCTCTTCGCCCTAACAAAACAAGTTCAATGGGATGTACCACATCTATATGGTGAAGATAAATATGTTGTGATGATGGAGGGACTTCATATCTAAATTACTTTCTTTAAAGTACCTGGAGACTGGCATTCGAACAGTGGATGGACCAGTATGTTAGTGCGAGCTGACATCATTAGCATAGGAAAAGCTGATGCTATATTTAAGGTTTCCCACTTAACCTGTACATATCAAACTCATCAAATTACTGTTGATGCACTGTACATATTACAGAGGAAGGCTTATCAAAATTATATTGAATCTAGACAGTCCCATAAAGAAATAAGGGGATTTTCTAACTGGACTAAGTAAAAATCGAATGAGCAACCACACTTCCAATTTTGGGCAATTGTTATGGATCTGCAGACACTTGAATGTGTTCGTTCAATTAGAGAGGTTAACTTTGATTTGTCTGTACAAGTACTTGATGAAATGGTTCCAGAGATGTTTGCTACAAATCATAGTCATTATTCTGGATGGCTGTCTACATTCGCGACATGGCGACACTCGCAGAACACTATCAACACATTCACTCAGAGCTTTGTAAAGGAAAGGTTGCTGTTAATAAAAGCAACTAATTGTTCATTCTCATTAATTGCTCTAGATCAAAATCCTGAGCAGGAAAATGGTATCATCAAGGTAGATGGGGTGCTGTAGGTCTGACAGATAATCCAGGAGCTTTCAGAAGATGGATGATATCTGGGCCAGAGATTTCCAGAGTTGTAAATGAATTTGAACAAATATTTGTGAATGCCCAAAAAAACTTTGCCACCATGAACAAATACCTAGTGTACAAAAATCTTTCGCAAAAGATGTCTAATTTTTACTCTACACAATTGAGGAAGTTAGTAATCCGTTTAGGGAGGAGAGGGGTTTTTCATTTAATCTGGACAGCAACGAAGTTATGCCTGCTACACTTATCATGCCGGTGAAAAAGAGCACATGAAATAGGAAGATGGCAATATAACTCCTATTTTCATGAGGTGGAGCAAAGATGTTTGAAGCCCATAATAGATACAATACCAAGGAAAGTTCAATTACTCACCACCAGCCTGTGTAAATCTTCCAAAGAAAAACAATACTTGTTAAAAAGTAATTGTAATCTGTTTGCTGGATTATATATCGGGTGCCAGAAATGGTAATGCTGAAGAATTTTGCAAGCACGAGAATTAGTCTTTTCCACCATCTATATCTGTGAATTGAAAACTCAGACAAGGACAGAAGTAGCAGCTATTGAACTGCATTGTCAGAAGTACCACCACACACATCACTGCTCCAGAGGTGGATGTAAATATATTAGATGGTGCAGCTGTAGTAAATATACTACCTACCAAGTCTTGTAAAACATTTGATAATTACGCTTCACCAGTTTTTATACCCGTCATAGAAACTCAAGCAAGGAATGTGAACCGATTGGATCTTGTGTGGTATATATATATTACTAGAAGCATCAAGCAAAGTGTTAGAGAAAAAAGAGGTGAGGGTCTTTGCAAGTGAGTTGAATCTAATACTCCTCTACCCAAAGATTGACCTAGTTCCCTTAGAAGAGATGAAAAACAAGACAGAGTTGTTTGGTTTACTGATTAGGCATGTGCATCTTATTAACATCAAAGGGAAGCAAGTAATTTTCGCCTGTCAAGATAAAGTTGCAAGTTCCACACCAATTACGTATTTCAAAATAATATCTCCTTGCAATCATAAGGAAGCAGACAGACAAGTTATGCTTCATTCTTTCCATGCAGCAACTGAGGGTCATTCCAAAATAATGATTTTTACAGTAGATACATATGTAGTTGTTCTTGCGATTGCTAATTTTAAAAACATTGGATGTCAAGAATTGTGGTTAGCATTTGGTACAGGAAAAAAAGTTTTGCTACATACCAGCTCTCAGCATTGCAGCAGCTTAGGCGCTGATATATGTGAATCTCTGCCCTTTTTCCGTGCTGTTACAGGTGGCGACACCACGTCGGCTTTTCATGGAGGAGGGAAGAAACCAACTTATGACACCTGGATAGCACTATCTTCTGTTACTTCTCCATTTACATTTCTGTCAGATTATCCAAGTTTTGTTGATTCTATTCACTTCAGAAATGTTGAGAGATTCCTTTTACTATTGTATAACCGCACTTGTCCATTCCATGAAATAAACAGTGCTCGCCAACTCATGTTTGCAAGTGGCAACAGAACTATTGACAACAACAGCGTTATTCTGAAGAGAATAGCGTCCCCACGTTGCACTCCGATTTGGAAAATCTTGTAGTTTTTCTTATTTATTTCATAGAATAGTAATCACTCTGTGGTCAATGAGTTGAATGATCATCAATTGTTCTTTATTGATTTAGAAACATTTCTATAGCTTTTAAAGCATTTCATTCGTAGTGTTAAACCTCATACTACAGTAGAAGTTTATATGCAATCATTTGGAATCCCAATGCATTTTGGGACAAGCCCTTCATCAGGGGAATGTCTTCTGTGATATAATAAACAACCTACTGTCAAGGTTCAATGAATGATACAGTTGACCAACTTTAGAAAATACATGTATGGTCTAAACAGTGAAGGAATTTTTTTACAACAGTACTGATAAAGTTCACCAGCAATATTCGTTGGTCCTCTTTACAGCGTGCAGATTCCGTGGATCGTGACAAACATTGTACCATGTCTTCTGCTTCCCATATCTTGTGCCCCCTTTATTGTGCAAGGGTAATACTCGGAATTTTCATATTAAGAATTTTCCGAAGTCTGACGGGACGGGTGAATGTGCTTCCGACAATTAGTGCACATCAATCGCAATAGTGCTAGCAAGTAGTGCAATGAATTCAGGTTACTTGCGTGCGTGAAGGCACATTCAGACCACTTATGAAGTTGTACTGAAATATAATAGGGACGGTGCTTACAGTAACAGTTGGTATTATGCTAAATTCAAGTTGCTAACCTGCACATAAACAAATTCAAAACCACTGGTAAAGTTTAAATGGAATAGGAGGGACCGTATAGAAGTAAAAAATGATTAAACCACTATGAAAATAGAGTGTGGTAGGCATCGTGATCATGCCCTAGAAAATAGTAAAGGACGATCGTAACCGTGCTCGTTTTTGAATCGGGTGTTCGCATAAACAGCATACACGTCGGCAAATGAGAGACCTCTTATTTAAACGTGTAAAGACCGTACCTTCTAGTTCCCGGTGTTTAGGAATAATCTGAACGTTTCGTGTCTAGCAAACTCGATCAAACGGTAAGTGCCGTAAGAGAAGGAAATAAACAACGGCTATTGAGAAACTGAACAGTGAAGAGGGTAAAAGTGTGGGTGCCATCTTGCAATGGCAGTGGCAAACCCGGTCAAGAGTAGAACTATTGAAACACGGATCTTCTTCCTAATACCACAGCACAGTTGGGCAGTTTCGTCCCTTTTTCCCAAGATGAAGTAGCCAAAACTATGGGGGAAGTCAAGTCTGGCTCTCCCCTTGACCCTTGTCCTCACTTCATCTTTTCACAAATTATCCCCACCCTTTGCCCCTATATCACGGAGCTCTTCAATAGATCACTTGAGACAGCAGTATTCCCGGAGGCCTGGAAACATGCAATAGTCACTCCCTGCTTAAAAGCAGGTGTAGATGTGACAAATCCAGCAAATTATAGGCCAATATCCCTACTTCCATTTCTCTCCAAAGTAATGGAGAAAATGGTTAACAGACAGCTGTCTGCCTATCTGGAATCTAATGGCCTTCTGGACCCATCTCAGACAGGCTTCAGGAGCCACAAATAGCACGGAGACGACCCTGCTGGCCGTGTTTGACAATATAAGAGCACTTCTGGATCAGGGCAAGGCAGTTGCCCTGATCCTATTGGACCTGTCGGCAGCATTCGACACGGTCTCTCATCAGCTCTTACTTCGCAATCTCCACGGAAAAGGAATACATGCCAAAGCACTCCAATGGCTCAACTCATTCCTTAGCAACAGGAAACAAACAGTACAACTGGGCGCTTTTTCTTCCAAACCAAAAATTCTGAGCTGTGGTGTCCCCCAGGGAGCTTCTCTTAGCCCCACCCTTTTTAATGCTTATGTTTCACCACTGGCAAAAATTGACTCCAAATGGGGCTTTGATATTTGCTCATACGCGGATGATACGCAATTAACAATAGCCATTGGTAATGACCACGAGAGCACAAGGACCAAGCTTAACGACTGCCTTACTGAAATGGCAGTATGGATGTCCGATCACTGTCTCAAACTTAATGCAGACAAATCTGAGATCCTGCTTTTTGGTGGAGCCCACCACATTTGGGACGCTTCATGGTGGCCCTACTCTTTAGGACACGCTCCAGAGCCCAAGAGGTGTGCCAAGAACTTGGGCGTCCTCATGGACGACAAACTTTCCATGCAGGATCACGTACGGACCCTCTGCGGGAATAGTTTCGCCTTACTAAAACTTCTAAAAGGCTTTTTCCCTGGATCCCTTTGGAAAATAGGAGGACAGTCACCCAAGCATTGCTTGTTAGCAGAATGGACTATGGCAATGCCCTGTTTGTGGGCATGCCAGACTACCTGTTTAAACGTCTCCAGGTAGTACAAAATGCTGCAGCCAAATTGGTCTGCAATAAGGGCAGACTAAGCTCAGCTACTGAATGCCTGAAACAACTCCATTGGCTGCCGGTGCGCCAAAGAGCACGATTTAAGCTCCTGGGGCACACTTTTAAGGCACTACATCGCATCGGTCCCAAAATTCTCCGAGATAAAATCCGATTCTACAACCCTCCCAGATGCTTACGGTCACAGCATCTTGCGCTTGCAGAATCAAAAAGGATCAAAAAGGCTAAAACCGGGGGACGCACCTTCTCGCACCTCGCGGCCTTACACTGGAATGGGCTGCCAGTCGAACTTCGACTTATCAATGATTATAACATCTTTAGAAAAAAATTAAAAACACACTTATTTCCTGCCTAAGCAGTTCCCTACTCCCTCCGGCCCTTCTTTTCAGCACCAGATTTCGCCTCCTCAGCGCCGTGATATCCCGTTGGGATGAATGTAGCGCTATATAAATAAATAAATAAATAAATAAATAAATCCCACCTACACAAGACTCCCACCTACACAAGACGCTCTTCTTCAATATGTTAAATGATCTGCATACTAAGGGGGCCATGTTTGGGGTCAGACTTTAGTTCCCATGCAAGAATTGCCAAATTTCAATGTTTGAGGCTGGAAGCAGATGGATGGAGTAATGGTACCACATTGGACAACCATTCCGGAGGCATCTAAGGCATGCAAAGAACCTATTTGTTGTGGGTGCAAAAACTTGAGCCGAAATCAATGCAAATGCTTAAAGGCCAGCCTCCCATGCACCAACCTTTGCTTTTGCAATGGAAGCTGTTATCAAGAGGAAGACAGTATGCAAACTCGAATCATCATTGTTTCATATTATAGAAATGTTATCAGGGTTTAATATAGTCTTGTATTATTTACTTACAATGGAAACATTATCCACATGTTCATAGTATGTGTTATAAGGATACAAATGAGGCAAATGATAAGTTTACTTTCGCTACAGTGTGTGTTACTTATTCCTGGTGTCCTTATTGGTGGCCATTTTGGTTTTATATTTATGACGTCATAGTCTAGATCCAATGCGGGCATGCACATGAAATGCACTGAAATGTACACATGAACCTTTGTGACAAATTTGATACTATTGCACTTGATAAATTATGAATACCTCAGTGTATCACATGCAACATGGGCCACTCATAATTGGGCCTTTAGTGTTAATTCCACCTCATACCTTTTTCTCCTACTGACCAACACTGCTTGTCCCCGACCTTCACACTTGCAGGTTCTTTTTCATTCCTGCTTTCCCAATTTTCAACTGACTGCTTGATTCAAAGCAGTCAGGCTTAACTTAGAGACAAAGTGTAAAGTATTTGTGCAAAACTTCAAACAGTAATTAAGTGAAAACACCACACTAAAAGGATCCCACACCATGCTAGAAAAATTGGATTTTCTATAATCAATAAAGCAAGACCCAAATGACAAAGATCCAATCAGAGGAACCAGAAATATGCAATCTAAATTTTGTGTGTGACAATAACGCCAAAAAGCACAATGAGCCAACTGTGGATATCCGGTTGCACCAGACGGGAACTAAGTCACAAGTTCAGGTCAACTTAGATGGTGTTTGGGTCATCTACAAAGACCCAGTTAGACCCAATGAACAGAGTTCCTTAAATCCTAGTTTGTGGAGTGTTTCATGGATCTGCATCGAAGATGAGCAGCACAGCAGAAGCGATGCATCAGTTCAAAGATGCGGTGAGTCTGTAGTGCCAGTGCCTGCGTTGTTGTCAAACGTTCCACCAACTCGCTTCCATTGAGGGTGCAGTGCACAGTCGAGGCGATGCATTGGTTCCAAGGAGCTGCAAGACAGTGATGCAGAGTCTGGCGTTGTTGTTAAGGCTGCCATCAGCACGGGATGCAAGGGTCTGCGCCGAGCATGACTTGTGCAGTGGCAGTTCCGATGAGACTGCAGAGGCGATTTGGGACTTTGTGATGGGTCCAATCCATGCAGCAGCGTAGATGCATCGGTTCTGCTTGGGTTTGCGCCCTATAGCAGAGGAGATGTGGCAGTTCAGGTGGATCCACAGAGGCTGTTAGCGCACCTTAAGCCCACTTTCAAGGGTCCAAGACTGGGGTGGCACCACTTGGCTGGGTAGACAAACAGATGGCAGAGCCTTAGTGCAGGAGCAGGGTTGTTGATAGCCTGTTGTGCCCCTGAGGCTTGAGTTCAGTAGGCCAGCCAACTAGCCCTTGGAGTCACTCTGTGTTCTGGGCTCAAGAGATGCAGGTCAGGTAATTCCCACCCAGGCAAGAGGGCAGCAGGCAGCAGGTGAGCAGAGCAGGGCAGCAGTCCTTCAGAGCAGCAGATCTGCTGAGTGGCAGTCCTTGTAGCGGCACAGTAGTCCTTTTTCCAGGCAGAGTATTTGCAGGTCCAGAAGTGTACTTAAGAGTTGGTGCCTGAGGTCCAGTATTTATACCCAGTTTTGCCTTTGAAGTGGGGACAAGCTTCTAGAGGCGGGCCTTTGAAGTGCACAGGTGCCCTGCCTTCCAGGCCCTGGCTCCAGACTAAGTACAGGGGGTATGCAGTCCTTTGTGTGGAGACAGGACACAGCCTATTCAAGTGTAAGTGGTGCTGGATCCAGCTCCTCCCTCTCATCCTGCCAGTGACAGCTCATCCAGACACACCTAAGCTCCCCATTGTGCGTGGCTGTCTAGGAGGAATACACAAAGCCCAAATACATCCAGTCATGTGATCAAGAAACAGGCTACAGGCACCAAATGGATAAGGAAGGAATTTAAAATCCGCCTTCACCATTAGTTAGGATTTTTCATTACAATTCCAAAGACATCCAACAAGAACTGTTTGCTTGTTCCCATTTGGAAATTACACTTATAAAATGTAATAAAGTAACTCCAATGTTATCCTATGTGAGAGGTAGGCCTTGCAGTACTGAAAAACAAATGTATGAGCTTTTTTTCACTACCAGGACATGCAAAAGGACATGTGCAACATTTTAAATGCACTGCACCCTGTCTGGTAGGTTTTCCAGGGCCTATCCTAGGGGTGACTTTTATGTATTAAAAAGGAAGGTTTGGGCCTGGCAAAAGGTTTATTTTGCCTGGTCGACATGGCAGTTTAAAACTGCCCACACAAGCTGCATTGGCAGGTCTGAGACATGTTTAAAGGGCTACTTAAGTGGGTGGTATAATCAGTGCTGCAGGCCCACTAGTAGCATTTAATTTACAGACCCGGGCACGTGTAGTGCCACTTCACTGGGAACTTACAAGTAAATTAAATGTGCCAATTGGATATAAGCCAAGTCTAATACTCTACTTGTTATGTGGGGCCATGCAATACATAGTCATTACATAAATGTTCTGTTCAAGCTGGTGATTTTCTTCTAATAAGATACAGCCATGTGCACATTTTCTTGTGTCGACAGCAAGGCACAGCATTTATAAAATAACATATTTCACTACTAAGGCAATCATTACGAGGAATCCGTCAATTTCAATGGAGCTGGTATTCCCCGCCCGAAAATACTGGGCCATCCTTAATATAATTCTGGAGTGGGGATAGTAATAATGGACATTATACTGGGCCTAAGTAGAACTGCCTGAAAGTCTTCTTACTTCAGTAATGAAGATAATACAATGCAGAGACAAATGAACTTTGTATTTGAGTAATTAATAACTCAAATTATGCTGTAGAAGATATTTAAAAAATGTGGCATTTAAAAGCACAGCCTATCCATATTTCACACTGCACACAATCTACACACCTTACTAAAGGCCATGGCTTGAAGATTCTCGGAGTCTCGCTCACACTACAGAGGAATTTTCTATTTGTTTTGCCTCAGCCCTGAACTGCATTGTCATGATGATCACTTACAGACACAGTGTGTTTTGATATTCATCAATATTAAATTTTTTGTGCTACACGTCCTACCCATTCCATTATATCAGTTAACCAAAATCAGTGAGTACATTAGTTTATTTATATGTGTCCCACTTCACACAGCATAACTGGCACATTGCAACATGCTTGAATGGGAACTGTAAACACGTGAATAAAAAGATATTGTAAAATAAAGAATGAATCTGAAACGCTCTGAAAGGATTTTTTGGCACGGCCATACAGCTCAAATCTAGGGAAATGCGGTTCAAGCTTGCCCTCAGATAGACAATTTTGTGTCTGTGTGATCCTCAGTAGTCCAGAAGTGCTCTCGGTATTACTGTCGTGTATAAGGTCAATGAGGTGGATAAACCATGGAGGCATTCCACTGAAATGAGAAAGGCCTGTGAGGTGACGAGTCAGTGTTACTCCAACGAACTGTGAAATGCCTGAGAGGTGGTCAGCGGGGAGATATTCCATTGAGGTATGAAACACCTGTGAGGTGTTGAAGTGTGGATGGACCTTGCGCCAAATGTGCAAAGCTTTTTACCATTCGCAAGACCCTCTGATTTGCTAAATCAGAAGGTTCGCACAGGTAAAAAGCCTTTTCTAATGTACTAACCCCATTTAGAAATTCGAAAACGTTTTTCAAAATCATTAAATGGTTTTAGAAATGTGTACCGATTTTCAGTTTGGAAGGGTTGTGTTTTTGGTGTCCCTTCCAAGTACCGAATTGCAGCATTATGTATCAATGGTTTGTGACGTAATTCCAGTCAGAAACCATTGACAAGTTACCGAATCTCAAACTGTGGTGGTAACTGATTCAGTGATGGGAAATTGTCCATTTTGGACTCTTTCATCTTTGGAACTTGGGGTGCCAGCTTTAGAGGGACTAAGCAGTGTCTGAGGGATCTCTGCCAGCTTTCAATGAAATTGAAAAAAATATTTTAAAGCAGCTCTGCTTCATTGAAGAAACTTGGTTTGCTTTGAAAAAATCTAATTGAGAAACATTCACAATGACGTTGATATGAATTCACCTTCAGGCCACAATTCCTGCGAATGTAGCCAGTAGGAGGGAGCGATATTTGCAACCTGCCTAGTGAATATTGGGCTGGTCTGCAACCCCCTTTGATTCGGGATTTTGCCTACCAAATGATTAGTATATAGGTTGGTTCACAAAATTTGTTTAATTGGGTGCAAAGAGTCGGGTCACAAATTGCAACCACTTTTTGAGACCAGTATCTTTGTACATCTGCCCTTGATGTGGTGAATAAGAGAGGCCTATTGTTGTTTGTGAGGCCTCTGACAAGGTAATAATGTCTAAGACATCTTTGTGGTGGGTCAGCAAGCTCAAAGACTTGGGAAACTCTGGTAAAGAATGTGAGGCTGGCAATTTACTAGTAGTTGATGACTAATGCTCATAATGAAAGTGTGAAAATAGCAAGCGCAGTAGAGCATGAGCAATATTTTATTAAAATATAAGAGGTTCCGAATGTGAAAAGTAAAGAATATCAATGAAGTGTATGTATATAGCCCCTGCTGCTGTGTGGTTGATACGGGGTTCTTTTATATGGTGTGGACCTGCCAGATTCTGGCCCCGTACTGGGCCACCGTGCTACAGCTGGTGGGCCTGGCCACTGAAGCATACTTTGATTGCTCCCCGCAGTTATGTTTGCTGGGTTTAGATGCACGCAGTGTGGCCCGGAAGGCGAAGGACAGGTTCACTGACTTACCACGGATACTTGCCAGGTGGCTGTTCACAATGAGCCGGAAGTCAGCCACCTGAGCCCACCTGGGAAAATGGAGTGGAGAACTCATTAAGAGGGCGGACTGTGTGTGGAAGGCACTGTGATGGGAGAAGGCCAGAGGGGTGCGAGGAGTCCACATACTACCTCCTGGGTTGGGATATTGATGGCTTGCCCAAGACTGGATGCTCGGGGGAGGCTACCAGCTGTGGAGGCTAGCTCTTCAGCACCATCATTGGACTCTGGGCTGCCATCACAGTCCCCTTGTACTTCTGTTGAGGTTGGGACGAATGATACCCCCATTGAATGATGGTGGGTAACTGAGTACTGGAATGATTGTGGGATGGTTGGGTGGAGGTACTGCCATAGCTTTCCTCCTTTAGCAGAGGACGAATATCGCACCCACCGGGCAGAGGCAAGACCTGGGGCCTCGATTACAGAGCTCGACAGCAGGCCCTAGATGAGTGTTATCTGTGTATCCTGCTTCGACATGTCATATGTAATCACTATAATACAGCTTCTATGTTGCCTACCTTTAACCTAACTGCTCCCTCTTGCCATGTTTCTTTCCATTTGTTTATTCTCTCTGTCTATTTTTTATATGATTATTGTGGTTGTTCTGAAAAAGGCAATAAAAATATTTTTTTTTAAAGTGTATGTATGTAGTGACAGGGACAACAAATAAACAACAAAAGAGTGAAGCCTACAGTAAAGAGAAGCCAGCAAGAGGAGTCACTCTCGTTTTCTAAAAGAACCATCACTCACCAACCTAGTTGGTGACATGCTTCATCATCGGGTTCCCACCAGGGGGGCCGAGTGCCTCCCTGGTGTGCTACAACGCCTGGCTACAGCGGAGCGGGTTTTTTGTGTTTGAGTGAGTGTGATAATTGTGGTGAAAAGGTTAAAAAATACCACGATTTTATCCAGAAGATAATTTATTAATGGAAAATCGGGTATAGTTAAAAACGATGTGATGGATGTATAAGCTGGGAAAATCTGGCCCGCTACATCCTGTGTAAAAGAGTGAATGTGGTCAACATGTTTCTGCCTCCAAAAGCCCTTAGCGAGGCATTCAGTCAGGACCTTTAACCACGGCGGTATGCGCGCGCTAAGGCGCACCCTGACCTGTGGTTAGTGTAATTCATGCGATACAACTTACAGTTTTTTATGTATATCAAGCCCCCAGAATTTCTGAAAGCCAAAGAGAATCTGTAAAATAAAAATGACAGACAAACAGAAACAATCACATCATAGTAAATGTTCGTCA
The DNA here is from genome assembly GCA_963921515.1 of Calotriton arnoldi. Classification (NCBI taxonomy): domain Eukaryota; kingdom Metazoa; phylum Chordata; class Amphibia; order Caudata; family Salamandridae; genus Calotriton; species Calotriton arnoldi. The sequence goes on along the minus strand of CAWUFW010009001.1, from coordinate 777,031 downwards.
TATTAATTCTGTCAGTGGGTGAGAACTACTCATGCTGCTTAATCGGTGCTCCTCGGGGTATGTAGTGACAGGGACTCAGCAATTCTATAGTTAATTGAAAAAGGCAAGTGAAGTTGTGACTGAGGGCGTGAGTGAGCATGAGATCAGTGATTTATGAAAAAAAAATCTAATAATGTGCTAAAAATCTACTAAAACAACAGTCCACCTTCCATTAAAATCTCTACCTGCTCCTTTTAATCTCTTTATTATTTTATTTATTTATAAGGAACACATTTACTCAAAGCATCATGGCGCTGAACAGAGCTGAGATGTCTACACATTTGGTCTCTGTAAAAGATAGGAGTGGTCTACCATATCAAGTGCATCAGAGAGGTCAATCAGCATAAAATCTGCTAAATCCCTCACATTTTTGGGCCAACAGAATGGAGGTTTCAGTGCCTCAAACATGCTGAAAGCCCAATTACCATGAATCCAAGGAGAGTATTCTAAGAAAGTAACTATGAGTGAGTAAAGACTGACTTGTAATTCCTGCATTTGCTCCATTGATATGGTGCAAGAGAAGTTAATATACGGACTAGGGTTTGCCATTGTTTTGTTTTTGGAAGGACCTCATTCTAACAGCAGTATCCATGTAATTAGCCATAATTCATTATACACAAAATTGGCACATTTGCATAACCACATTAGGTACATCATTCAGTGATATCCAATCTTGTAATAAAAAATGCGAAATCAAGCAATACCATTTGCATTGGTGCCCTTACCTTATACCAAACCAGGAATTATTAGTTGAACTAATCCAACCAGATTGATTTTCTTAGGATCTCAACTAAGTTGTGTTCTGTGTTCCAGTGTTACTGCTATCGTAGGAGTGTCTTCTCACTCCCCTAAAGGTGATTGGAACCCATGTCTCTGTATTTTTCAGAAAGTTTAATGTCAATATGGTTTCCGCAATTAGATAAGCACTGTAGAGCAGGGTTTAAACCTGAACTTATTCCTGGGGAAAGACACCATAGCAAATCAAACCCCACTTTACCTTGCTTCTCTGAACTTGTCCATGGCTTTCGTCTGCGTAAATCGGTCAAAGCTATGGCAACTCCAACTTGGAATGGAGTTGGACGTGACACTAATTAAATTTTTAGCATCTCTACACGCGAACACTAAAGCCGAGTGAAAGCATTTGCTATCTCTAAACCAAAAGAAACAGTTGGGTTAGTCCTGGCAGTATAAGTACTGCCACAACACCTTCCCAGATCTTCCGTAATATGCTTGCCTTTTTCTTTTCTGAGACAATTTCGGAATTTACAAAAGTATCAGGCACCTGAACTCCCATCTGTGATCCCTCTCCTTTTTCCTACCTCTGTTGATGTGCTGGTTTCTCTAGATCATCTATCAATTCTTTCGGATAAGGAATTCTGTTTCTATCTTACATTTCTCAAGTCAAGACCACTTAACAATATCTGACAGGCGTCAATAATTTACACTTTATCTTCATATTTATCCCAAACGTTTCCAAAATTTTGAATGCCTCTTTTGTTTTTTAATAAGTACAGTGGAAAAGGTGATTGTTGCTGCACTTTGAAAAGACTTCATTCTGATGGTGCAGGTGAAGCAGCCTGTTACCACAACTCTCTTCGACCACAAATTGCAAAAATTGGTGAACATTTTCTGGCTTGCTAACTTTTTAACTATTTGGAACCCTTAAATTTGCTAGACTTCTCTCAAATAGGATTTCAGTTGACTAAAGGGATTACAAATGTGCTGGTGGGGGACAGGGACAAGCTGAGGCTGAGCCAGGATGTGTGGCACCTTGCTGGACCTGTGCTTCCAGATCTCTCTTTAGCCTTCAATACGGTGAATCATGTCATTCTCATCCACCAAATGGAGACCACTTGTTTGAGTGTTGTTCCTATCACCTACTTTCCCTTTTTATTGTCTGACACTGCCCAAACCTCTCTCTTTTCCACTTTCAGTCCAAGAACTCTTCAGTATGTTGTTAAGTACAACAGTGACCTTCCCTTGCTACTATTTAATTAAATGTTTATATGCCACCACCAGTTCACTTGGTTCTCAATCAGTCTCTTCTTTTGAGCAATCTTTTTTTATGGCATTCAACACACTTTGAATTCTATCCTCTCTGTAAATCCAGATGTAAATGCAGTCGTGGATTAGTAAAGTTCTACTGTTGAGGTCTGGTTTGCTAATCATGACAATGTATAGAACCATTCTTGTGGTACTGCCAACATGGAATCTTCTTTGTTGCGAGTCCCTAACACAAAAAAATCTCTGTTTTGTGTTTGACTGTGAACACTCGCTCACCAAGCAGATTAATGCTGTTGTATCAGTTGTTTTTTTCTAACTTCATCTGTTGAGGAAGACTTTACCAGTTAACCCTAAAAATGGGTGAGATCCACTTGTGGATGCTTACGTACTTTCCAGATTCAACAATAGGAATGAAAGCAACCTGGGCCTTCCCTCTAAAGCTATTAGCAAACTGATAATCGGAACTTGGCTGTGTATTTTAGATTCAGCCTTCAGAAATTTGACAATGTACCAGAATGGTGCAAGAAGCTTAATTGACTCCTTGTTGTGCAGAGACCTTTCTTTAAAACTGTGCTTTATTCATCAAATGTTGTATGGCTCCCTAGGGATCCAGCCCAAACAAGAGCAGAGCTGTGTAGCAGCCAGTTCAGTGGTGCAAGGGTATAGAGGGTCAGCTATTCATTATGCTATTCACTAGTAGTAGTCATTTCACAAGCTGTCCACTCACAGACCTGGCCCTGTCTCTGTATACACTTTTGGGAGGTAACGGGAAGCAGAGGAATAGAAGCAACAAAGAAGTCCCAGACAGGCAGAGAGCCTGTATTCTGTGCTGGGGTGGTATTCTGTGCAACATGAGCTAATCTGAGCTGCTTTGTAACTGGATTACTGCAAAGAAACCCAGTTCAAGCCTGTGCAAGCACAGAGGTGCTGATGGTGATGTGAAGCAAAACAAGTCCATGTGAATTAGGAGGCTGCGTGCTATTAACTCCCTTAACAGGCACAACTCCAATCATAAGAACACCCACCTGCATGTAATATGTACTGGAAGAAAAGGAAAGTTGTACACATGCAGTTTTGAATCAGGTAAAGTTTTGATAAGAAGGTGCAAAGGTTGGGCATGAGTCACTGTAAGGATCAGACCCAGATGTGTGGGGAGAGTGGCCAAGGACCGCCAGTCTCACGGGGGCTTTCCAGCCACGGTGGCAGTCCAGCCACCTCCGCACCGGTGGTCCGAACACCATATCACAACTTTGGCAGTTGGACCGCCATTGAACCGCCGCAGCTGCCGGGGAACCACCGCTCCCGGGCACTGGTGTGGTGGTCAGGGCCTCAGTAATATGCTGGTGGTGCCGCTGCAGCACCACCTTGCGTATTACGTGCTTCAGAACCACCAACAGTGTCATTCAGGTCTATACTCCATGAAAATGCTGGCGGTCCTGAAACGGCCCTCTGTTGCCCATTTGCATGGGGATGCATGCAGGGGGCTCAACATGTGCCCCCTGTGTGAATGCACTCCAGTTCCTGCATGGCATGGATTTTACAGTCCATGCCGTGCAGGAACTTTTTTTGGCGCACCCATTGCGATGCCTACCACCAGACACATGGAAACTCATAATCTGGCGGGAGGTGGGCACACAGGTTTGGTGGTGCGGGAGTAGACCGCTGGTGTGGTGGTCCACTCCCACACTGTCAAACTCGTAATCAGGCCCTAAGAGTCTGAAATGAAAGTTAAAAACCTCCAGAAGGGCACGGTTGCCAGCTGTATCCGAGAAGAGTTCCACAAGGAAGGATAGTCCTACAATGAGGCCCCCCTGAAGCATTTATTCGAGTGGGAAAACCTCTGAGTGGGAAAATTAAAATTTCATACCCAGAGAAGTCCTCTTATCAGCTTCATACTTTGCACCTTTGCCGGGTCAAGATTTCTACATTCAAACTTAGGGCGTGATTTAGATCTCGGTGGATGGGTTACTCCGTCACAATGGTGACTGATAGCCCTTCTCCTGAAATATAATTCCCATAGGATTTATAATTGTGACGGAGTAAGCATTCCCCGAGATCTAAATTAGGCCCTTAGTCTCTTTTTTAGAGCTGTAAATCCTCGAGCAGGAGAAGCTTGCAGTCTGTATCCAATGGGGAGTTTAATGAGGCTGGGCACATTCTTGCTGAGGGCCCACTGAAATGTATTTTCTCCTGTGGATAAGCTGTAAGTGGGAGCAATCTGTTTCTTCAGTCCACTGAAGTGGTGCCTTGGGTGGATTGGCATGGAGCTTTGGTCCCTGTTCTGTGGAAGCCTGAAAATGTTCAAAAGTCCCAACTTTTCAGAGATGTTAGGAGAAGTCCTGTTAGACATTGCCAAGGGTCACAGGGCCTGAGCAAGAGCACCTGGGGGATCAAGACTCACTCCAGTTGAGGTCACCAGCAGTGTCCAGACCAGTTCCAGTTACTATTGGTTAGCTGGGCAGTACAGGGAAAAGGCCTTTTGCAGCTCTTTGTACTCTACAAATGAGTTCAGCCAACAGACACTTGGAGTCCATATGGTTGTCCTGGGTACAAGTGAGATCAGGTCCATGCCTTCAGGTCACCTCACAGGTCTCAGACAGCAGTTACATTCCTTCTTCTGTTCTTCCACAGGACCAGTCAGTGTTCTGGGGATGGTGCCTTTGGGTACCAAATTTAGACTTAGCTAGTGGGTGTTTGTGTCTCCAGGCTCCTCCCTAACCAATGGGGTAAAAAAGTTCCCTGGGGCAACCCTACTCACTTTGCAGCAGTTCCTGTTTGTCCTATTGCAAACATGGAGTGGCCAGGGTAATGAGCAGTCCTCTTCGCTGTGATCACTCAAAAACATACTGGGGTTAGCTCTCCTCCCACTGGGTTTAGTGCTAGCCTGACTTGGTAGATAAAGGGTAGTCCTCTCCAGGAGTCACCTGATATTTTCTTATGACAGAGAAGGCCCCTTTGAAGTTAATTAAGTTCCTGGGCCCACCCTTAATTGGTCTTCTTGTCAAGGGAAGAAAAACAACTCCCCACACCCAAGCTATTGTCCCTGCTCTGTGAGAATTTTTAACACCTCAATAAGGTAAAGCACTTGGCTGGTCAGCTCAGGGAGAGCTCATGTAAATTAGCCCCCAGGAGCTTCAGGTAGGAAAAAGGCAACTTTCTCAAAGTTACTTATCCTACATATTTATTTAAAATCCAACTTCACCATTGAAATGGTCTTCTAATAAATATTAAAAAGAGAGGTTGAGTTATTTTTTCTAGTTGGTTCCAAACCTGAGATAGCAGAATTGAAATTTTAATCTCTACTCTCGTTTTCCTTATAGGACAGCCAGAGCCTTCTGCCATGAACATAGTTTTTGGGGCCTTGTCATTATTCGGACATGGTAAAATTTTATTTCTACTTGTCCCACTTTTAAATACCATGTGTTCTACCTTGTGGGCTACAGGCTACATAGGGGTGACATATTAATTTTTAATACGAATGTTTTTCCCTGTCAAAAAGGGGTATTTTGGTAAATGTGAAGCATGATTTCCCTGTCACACTAGTGGATGACATGATAAATGTTGCAGTCCACAGGAGACATTTATCTTTCCATGCCATTGATGTAGTTTCCACACCATACACTATGGTCTTATAGAAGAGTTAAATATGCCAGTCAGGAATTAACCAATGCCTACATGTTTTAGTGGTCAGAACATATACACTGGGCATTGTAGAGCAGTTCCCCAGTGTATAGAGTCTAAAAACCAGTGAAACAACTTAGCAAAAAATGGGGGTGACCAAAAAGGAATGTTTCTCACAGGGAGGGACATGTGGCGTCCTGCACTTTGATGCTTCTGATTAACAGAACCAAATCAGGCTCCCCGGCTGACCCATGCCCGCCTAAGATCTTTCGGTTGGCTCTGCCGGCCTTGGAGAGTCAGATTCTCACTCTCCTGAATAACTCTTTAGCGAGTGGTCAAGTCCCCCTTAATTTCAAGGAGGCAAGAGTTATGCCCTTATTAAAGAAACTGGGAGCAGACAAGGCCGAGCTCAAAAACTATAGACCCATCTCCCAACTCCCGTTCCTGGCGAAGGTTGTGGAGCAACATGTCCTGAAGACAACCTCAGTGTTCCTGGAGGAACATGAGTTGCTCCAACCTCGCCAGGCTGGGTTCAGAGCCCACCATAGCACGGAGCTAGTCATGCTATCGGTACTTGATGATCTCAGGATGAAGGCCGATAACAAAGAGCCGAGTGCCCTGATTCTTTTAGATCTTTCTGCGGCGTTCGACACGGTCAGCCACACTACGCTATTGACCCGGCTGTCGACCCTGGGCTTTCGAGGGCACGCCTATAATTGGCTAGAATCTTTTCTATCAGGTCGCTCACAGAGGGTCCAACTTGGTGCCCAGGTATCGGAAAAGGGCAATATTTTCTGCGGAGTCCCTCAGGGCTCTGCATTGTCCCCGCTCCTTTTCAACATATACCTGCAGCCCCTGGTAGCTGCACTAACCAATTTGGACTGCCGGGTTTTTAATTACGCGGATGATACCCAGCTCATCCTGAGGATTGATAACTCGGCTTGTGCCCAAATATCAGTTCAGAACATCCTTAGGTTTACAGTCAACTGGATGACTACAAACTCCCTAAAAATCAATCCTAACAAAACCGAAGTACTAGCCTTCCCATCAAAAAACAATCCCTGGAGCAGCCTGTTTTGGCCTAGAGAGTTAGGGGCCCCCCCTAGCCCATCGCCAGTTGTAAAAAGCCTGGGAATTAAGATCGACTCTGAGCTCTCTATGATCCATCAAGTCAACTCAGTGGTGGGCACATGTACTGGTCTCCTAAGACAGCTGAGGAAATTGGTTCCTCTGCTTTCAGTGTCATCTATGAAAACTATAATATCAGCAACCATTGTTTCACGACTCGACTATGGCAATGCGCTATATGTCGGGCTCCCTGAGAAACTCATGAAGAAACTTCAGGTGGTACAAAATGACGCAGCCAGGCTGATCCTTAGGTTGCCTAGAAGAACTCATGCTACCCCACTGCTGCGTAAACTGCATTGGCTGCCTGTTAAGCAGAGAGCGAAATTCAAGGGACTTTGTATTGTCCACAAAGCTCTATATGGACATGCCCCAGGGTACATAAAGGAACGCCTAATCAAATACGTGCCAGGACGGGCCCTTCGGTCAGCAGAAGCCGTCCAGCTGGTCTGCCCTCGGAGTAACCTGGTTTCCAAAGGGGGTCTAGCTTTCTCGGTCCTCCTGCCACAACTCTGGAACCAGCTGCCCGATACCCTTCGGAAAGAATCTGGTCTGCTTCTCTTCCGGAAGCAGTTAAAAACTATCCTCTTTAGGGAAGCATTAGATACACCATATGATCTCTCAACACCATGAAGACCTCCCCGCCTTGACGCTGTCCCGCTTCTTCCAAAGCGCTAAGAGACCTGTCGGTGTATATGCGCTATACAAAAATAAAATAACATAACATAACATAACATAACATTAGAGGCTGAAGGTAGTTGTCCTGTTTTCATTTTATCCCACCACTACCTCAGTATCTTCTCACCCAATTGTTTTGGACACTGGTAGGACCACATTTGGCAAATAAGCTAGTTTTTAAGCTAGAGAGGTTGGAAGCCACCATCCCCCAGGTGTGACATGAAGATATAATGCATTATCCTTCCTGCATTGGCCCAATTGAAGACAGATAAGTCCTTAGAGAGCTGTCCAATTACACATTCTTCCCAATGGTCTCTTACCCTGGTCACCTAACCTTCTAGTGTGGCACCTGTTATGCTTTTTATCCTCAACCTCCTATGATGCCTCCCTGTCCACTTTCCTCCTTTGCTCTGTCTGTTCTGGGGACTCATTGATTCTTACTGTGTCAAAACTGAACTCTCAGCTTAAAACATCACAGGACACCTTGAAGGCCTAGAGCTGTGAGGTGAGGGGGAAGTGCCAGGGCTTGTCTCACCCTTGTCTAAGTATGCAGGGGCCATGTGGTGGATAAGTGAAGTAATTTGATGCAATATGTTGCTGACTGAAAAGAGATTGATGGGTGCATCAGTCAACTGTTGCTATGCTGTGTGGTCTGAGAGAACTAGAAAGTTGTAAGGTTTGATAGGGTGAGTCGAGGATGGGGAAATTTAAGGACATAGATAGGAGAATGAGCCATTTGATGGTCTGATTGATAAAGTTACCAGATAACTCTGCAATCAGTGATACTATTTTCCATGTTCTGAGCTTTCCTTTAATAATTCAATGCATTTTTCGATTTGTACCGACAGGAGCATAGCTATCATTAGTGCAGTATGCGCATTGGTACAAGGGCAGAGGAATGAGGAACCCAAAGAACCCCAATTATGGCTGTCTCACTTTCAAACATTTTTATGGTCTACATCATACGTCCATCTGCTCCTCTGCGTTCTTTTCACGTTGTGTACATTTTTATTCTTTAAGTTTCCTGGTTCAAGTATACAGTATATGGAGTACTGTCCCTTTTTCTTTTCCCCTTGAAATTGCACTGTGGTACCCCTCTCACCAAGCCTGAAACCTAAACATGGATTGTTGCTGACAGCTCTTAAAATCCACCTGTTTTGCCATCATGGGATGGTGGGTTAGATGTCTTGGTTCTTTTCTATTAGGGTCCAGGCATATGACCAGATCAACATAAGGCTCTATCATTTCACCCATGCTTTTCAACATCTACATGAAGTCATTACTGGCACTGATCAATCAGTTTCACCTCACGTGCTATAACTATGCAGATGACACACACATACTCCTTCAAGTGGAATGCACCAAAGACATTTGAAACTCACCAATTTTCAGTTGTCTCAGAGCCATGGATCAATGAGTGACATGGAGCCATCTCAAATTGAATGCTTCCAAAACGGAAATACTCATGTGTGGCAATTGGAAAAATTATGACCCACTCGCCTCATGGCCTGATAATCTGGGAGCACCGCCTAAAGAATCAAAGGAAGTAAGAAACCTTGGAGTGACCATGGACTCCAAGCTCTCAATGAATGCCCAAGTGGACAGACTAGCAAGATCAAGCTTTCTCGCTATAAAAACTCTGCGACGCATCTTCCCCTACCTGGGATTCCCACAGAAGGTCCAGGGTACCATCTCTCTTGTTCTGTCCAAACTCGAGTACGCCAATAGCCTCTACCACGGATCACCTTTAACAACTATGAAAAGACTTCAACGGATTCAGAACTCTGCTGCCAGACTACTCTTACATATAAAACCGCAAGCCCACATCCCCCCTGCCTTGAAAGCCCTACATTGGTTACCGGTTGCCAGGAGATCCACATTCAAGCCGCTTTGTGTCACCCACAAAGTGATACATGGAACAGGACCACTCTTCATCAGGTAAAAAAATCACAAAATACATTCAACAAAGGAACCTCTGTTCTAGAGTGGCTCCTCACCTAAAAATCCCATCGTACAAGAAAAACACCATGGGTGGCACATCCTTCTCTGTTCAAGCAGCCAAACTATGGAACTCTTTACCCGCAAACATAAGATCCATGGACAACCACCTTATCTACAGAAGACTACTCAAGAATTGGCTCTTCCCCACATGACCACCATACTCAAACATAATTATACAGCATATCCCTCTGTATATAAGCATTTATTTTGACTATAAATGTGTATCTACATATGTGTATTGCTTTGTATAAACATATATAATAATTATGTTTTTAAAGATATAGATTTTCGTTAGTTCTGCTTAACAAATGTACATATTACTTATAGTTACATTATTTCATGTTTAACATGAATATAAGTGACTGCATAAATAAGTAAATCTTTTATCATAACTATCTATCTATAATTGCTTCACAATTGATATAAAAACAAACCAAAAATTAATCAATTAATTTAAAGCAAAACTTGAAAGTCTGAGTTTATTAACTTTAATCTACATATGTTACCTTTCTCATGCATATATACCTTCCATGTACTAATGATATACCTTCCATATACTTATGTATCTTTATATGTATTACTTTGCTTCTAAGTCAGCATATCCAATGCACTACCCTATATCTCTCACAATATATCCTCTACCTCCATTCCGACTCATCTCAAACCTCATTCCACTACTCTCTTCAATGCACTACCCTATTTCTCACTCTATACTGCTCGCAATATATCCTCTACCTCAACTCTCTGACTCATTCTCAAATCTCATTCTACTACTCTTTGCAAAGCACTACCCTATTTGTCACCCTACACCTCCCTCAATATATCCTCTACCCCTACTCTCCCATTCATCCCAGTCCCCATACCACTACTATGATCCGCAAAATGACCCTTTCTAGACACTTCCCTCCTCTACCACTCCTTGCATCATCTCATACCTCTTTTACTATTCAGATCTCCCAAACAAGCCTTTCTAAACCCTGCCCTCTGACTCTTCCCCCTATACTTCCACTTTACTCATCCCACACCCCTTCCTACTGCTATGAACGGCAAAAAAAACAAAAACATTCTAGACCCTTCCTTCTTCTATCCCTCCACTATTCCTTTTACAATCCAAATAACAGACTAACATGTCCACCGCTCAAATCACATTAATTTCATATTTCCTTACTTCACCACTAATGCTTTTTGGGTTCCAGAGTAGCCAGCTACTCGCCGAAAAGTGCTACAGCACCTCATCAGGGGAGCAAGCGCTATATAAATGCAAACCCTTCCCTCCTCCATCCCTCCACTATACATTTCAATCCAAATAACAGGCTAACATGTCCACCTCTCAAATTAATTTCATATTTCCCTAGACTAATTCACCACTAATCCTTTTCGTGTTCCGGAGTAGCGTGCTACTCTTCGAAAAGCACTTCATCACCTCATCAGGGGTAGGAAGCACTATATAAATTCAAACCTTTTCCTCTTCTATCACTCCACTATCCTTCTCAATCCAAATAACAGACTAGCATATCCACCAATCAAATTAATCTCATATTTCATTATACTAATCCACTACTAATCCTTTTTGGGTTCCGGAGTGGCGTGCTACTCACTAAAAAAGCACTTTGGCGCCTCGTCAGGGGTAGTAAGCGCGTAAGTGTTTCATTCATTTCATCATTTCATGAAATCTGCAATTCGGACAACCAAATTTACTGAGGGGTAATTATTCTCTGCTGCCATATTGGTGTGATCTGCAGATCACCAGTTCAAATCTCTGCAAGGCAAGCTAATCCTTTGTTCCTTTTACGGTTGACCAATTGTGTAATCGTAGCAGCTATTTTCAATGTGTTGGTGTGTAGGTCATCAATTGGATGAATCCTACATTAAGCACCATTGCTTCCCCTGTGCCATTTACAGAGACTGTGAATGTTAACTCAACCTACCATTCGAGAGAATCAATAATTTATCATTACAATTTATAATCTCCAGTCCTAGCAATTTGGGTGCTACAGCCATGTCAAGGTCAATGTAATGCCCATATTTGAAGTAATGGTTGGCAGAAATAATGCTGCTCAAAGTAATGTCTGGACACCAACAGCACAGTATGAATGGTATGAATCCAGCAGGGTGTAATCATTGGCGTGCATTCTAGCTAAATCTGTTTGATTCCAGAAAGTACAATGCAAAGCGTTTCTCCTTACACGATTTTTAACACCAAGGTGTTGATTCCGATTTCGGCCGGAAAACGTACTACCCGACACGGACCCGTCATTTTTTCCGACCGAACCGTACACACGCCTTACAAATAGCTGAGTACGATGCGAAGCTTGAAATTACGACCGACTCGTCCGGAAAATATATTATACGTCCGAGTCAGCAGGAAAGGAGCCGGACGCGATAGACTCGTACGCGCAAGATTCGAGATAGCCAAGCATCAACCTACAGACACGTACGCGAACGACTCCATGTAGCCAAGCATCAACACGACCCGACAGACTCGGACACCAATGATGCCACATAGCCAAGCATTAACACGACCCGACAGACTCGGACGCCAACGATGCCACATAGCCAAGCATTAACACGACCCGACAGACTCGGACGCCAACGATGCCACATAGCCAAGCATCAACACGACCCGACAGACTCGGACGCCAACGATGCCACATAGCCAAGCATTAACACGACCCGACAGACTCGGACGCCAACGATGCCACATAGCCAAGCATCAACACGACCCGACAGACTCGGACGCCAACGATGCCACATAGCCCAGTATGAATGGAACAGACTCGTCCAAAACAAATTACACAATAACAAGCATCAAGTGCTGTCAAAACGACTTACAAAATGAGAAGAAAATAAAAAATGGAAACAGAAAGAAGACTACCAAAAACGCATTGTCATCTCCAAAAAACACATTTTCAAATAACAAGACACCCCACAACACAACCTATATAAAGGGAGCCAAAAGTTCCCAACACCATTTGCTAATTCGACAGACATGCAAGCACACCACACCACTAGACAGACAACTCATCTAGCTACCACAAACACACATCTCATCCACCAAACAACATCCACACAACTAGCACCAATGAAACACACCTCCACTCACACACACTCACCCTCACCTTCACACACACACACATCTCCACCAACACCCATCACCATGCCCCCAAAGAAGAATCCACAGTTCTTAGCTGCTGAGTTGGAAGTGATGATAGATGAAATCATCCGAGTTGAGCCACAGTTATTTCGCAGCTTGGCCCAACAGACCTCCCAGTCCCAGAAAACCAAGATGTGGGAGAGGATTGTCAACAAGGTGAATGCCCATTCACCTACCTTGCGCACAAAGGAGGATATCCGGACCCGGTATTATGACGTTCGCAGGAGGGTAAAGACGCTCTTTGCCAGAGAACATGCCCTGAGCTCCAACACTGGCGGTGGACATCATAAACCGGTGCATTTCACCACCTGGGAGGTGAAGGTGAGGGACCTCCTCCCACAGGAGGCCATAACTGGACTAGCTGGAATCCCTGAACCTGGTGAGTACATGTTCAAAAAGTCTAAATTCACCCCAAATACACAGCCACAAACACCACAGCAACACATCTTGAATGTAACTTTGTACACACTGTCATGGAACACTGGAACATGCTGGCCCATTTGTCCTGGGTGGGAGGAGGAGTGGAAGCAATGACAACTGCCACCAGCACACACTAGTCCCCCCCCAGTCCTACAAGAACACACCTGTCACTATGCAGTCCCTGAGAGTGAATGCAAATGCCCTGTCAAGATGGCTGACACTGGCCACGGTGTGGGGAACACAAGGCCCTGTAGGCAGTCCTGTACAGCATGACTGCAGGCACCACTGTCAGACATCTTGAATGTAACTTTGTACACACTGTCATGGAACCCTGGAACATGCTGGCCCATTTGTGCTCGGTGAGAGGAGGAGTGTAAGCAATGACTACTGTCACCAGCACACACTAGTCCCCCCCCAGTCCCACAAGAACACACCTGTCACTGTGCTGTCCCTGAGAGTGAATACAAATGCCCTGTCAAGATGGCTGACACTGGCCACGGTGTGGGGAACACAAGGCCCTGTAGGCAGTCCTGTACAGCATGACTGCAGGCACCACTGTCAGACATCTTGAATGTAACTTTGTACACACTGTCATGGAACCCTGGAACATGCTGGCCCATTCGTCCTGGGTGGGAAGAGGAGTGGAAGCAATGACTACTGCCACCAGCACACACTAGTCCCCCCCCCAGTCCCACAAGAACACACCTGTCACTATGCTGTCCCTGAGAGTGAATGCAAATGCCCTGTCAAGAAGGCTGACACTGGCCACGGTGTGGGGAACACAAGGCCCTGTAGGCAGTCCTGTACAGCATGACTGCAGGCACCACTGTCAGACATCTTGAATGTAACTTTGTACACACTGTCATGGAACCCTGGAACATGCTGGCCCATTCGTCCTGGGTGGGAGGAGGAGTGGAAGCAATGACTACTGTCACCAGCACACACTAGTCCCCCCCCAGTCCCACAAGAACACACCTGTCACTATGCTGCCCCTAAGAGTGAATGCAAATGCCCTGTCAAGATGGCTGACACTGGCCACGGTGTGGGGAACACAAGGCCATGTAGGCAGTCCTGTACAGCATAACTGCAGGCACCACTGTCAGACATCTTGAATGTAACTTTGTACACACTGTCATGGAACCCTGGAACATGCTGGCCCATTTGTCCTGGGTGGGAGGAGGAGTGGAAGCAATGACTACTGCCACCAGCACACACTAGTCCCCCCAGTCCCACAAGAACACACCTGTCACTATGCTGTCCCTGAGAGTGAATGCAAATGCCCTGTCAAGATGGCTACACATGGCCATCCTGTATGAAATCTATAAATATCTACTGCCAGTACTTGGCCTACTCACACAACTACAGACCATAACCTTAACTGCACATTACACACACCGACAGACTATGTTTCCAGTAAGGTGCGCGCCTGCGCGCCCGCGCACGTCTTTCAGCCCGAGCGCGCAGTGTCCTATGTGAAGCGCGCACACAGCAGATCGCCTGAGAGAGCGTTTGCGTCGCCGGGAGTGGCAGGTAAGTTTCCTTTTAATGGCAGCTTGTGCACGCATTCAGCAACAAGAAGCTCCTGCACTTGCTGCATTTGTTTTCTTAATGGAGCACGGCTGGGGTCTGATTGTGGGCCATTGTTGGAAAATATTTCTGTTAATTGCAGCGCATGACAGTGCTGCGATTAACAGGAATACTTTCACAAAGGCCCACAAACAGCCCGCAGCCGCACTCTATTAAGAAATGAAATGCAGCAAGTTTACAAACACGGCATGTGTTTTACACGTCGTGCTTTTGACCTTGATGCATTTCTTATGGAGCGCGGCTGCGGGCTGTTTATGGGCCTTTGTGAAAGTATTCCTGTTAATCGCAGCACTGTCATGCGCTGCAATTAACAGAAATAGTTTCACAAAGGCCCACAATCAGCCCCCAGCCGTGCTCCATTAACAAAAACATGCATCAAGTTCAAAAGCACAACGTGTAAAACACACATCGTGCTTTTGGACTTGCTGCATTTCTTTTAGGTATAAGTATAAATAAATAAGTGGCCCTACATCAGAGATCCACAAGGCCCACATTGTTTGTAGCTCCTTAAAACCCCAAGAACGAGAGACATCTGTATTTGGCTCATCCATATCTTTTGGTTCTGGGAGGTACAAGTTATGGTTTTAAAATCGTTTAAATTAGAAAATGATACATGAAACAGTTTTGTCCTGGGCTATCAGGAAACATCTTTGATGTACAAAACAGAGAATGTCTTGATGTTTTATAGATAATCGAATGTTCTTTAGTGTTAGTGTCCCTTGAATCACCACACTGGTGGTATTTTGTGCGTGGAATCACCATGCTGGTAATGGTTTGCATATATGTTCACACAGGTGATGTCTTGCACATGAGGTTTCCCCAGTGCTTTGTTGAGACTTAGGGGCCCATTACGATACCCGGCGTAAATAAATCCGCCAGGCATGGAAGCGGCAAAAATCCGCCCGCACACACCGCCTGAACACCGACCACGCCATTATGAGTACACAAACCGAAAACCGCCATCGGCGGAAAAATCACACAAAATACCGCCCGCCATCGTCCGAGTCGGAGTCAAACCGCCCGCCACGGACGGAAACACGCACGACAACACAAAACCGCCCGCCCACACGGCCGACACACCGCACGTGAAATTACGATCGCACCGCCATGAGCGCGGAAAAACAACAAATATACCGCCCGCCAGCGCAAACAACGCCGATGAGAATCGACACGGCAGAAGCCATGGCGCCAACGTACCTGCACAGAAACCATCCGCACACAAAACCAATAGCACACAACATGGCCAACAAGTCCACACAGCAAGGCACACACAAATACACAAGCACAGTACACATCCCGAAAACACCCCCCGGACAAACAAAAAATACAAAGGCCAGAACCCCAGACACAACACACCTGAAAACAACAGACCATGAGGACACACCCACATAGGTGAGTACAAAAGCAGCACTCCCACAGACCACAACCCCTTGCTACATTGCAAACCAGAGAGGAGAGGAGAGGACACAGTGACACAGCAAGGACAGCAGCACACCACAGAAACGCACACATCACAACCACCACCACCACCACCAAACACCGGCACCACAAACCCCCTGCACATTACACAACACACACCGCACCAGCACCACAAACACCATGGCACCACAAAGGATGCCCAAGTTCACGCCCATGGAGCTGACGGTCATGGTCGACGAGATCATCAAGGTGTACCCACAAATCTATGGGAACATGGTCCAGCACACACCACTAGCCACCAGAAACAGAATGTGGAACCGGATCGTAGACCAGGTCAATGCAGTCGGGACCCTGCCCAGGAACAGAGTCGAGATAAACAAACGTTGGAATGACGTAAAGAGCCTGGTCAAGAAGAAGGAGGGCAAAAACAGAGAGCTGGCTGCCGTCACTGGCGGAGGGAATCCCGCGCTCTTTAAGACCTTCAAAGCGTGGGAGGAGAAGGTGCGAGTCGTAATACATCCGGAGATCCTCGCCGGATTAGCAGGGGAGTGGAGGCTGGTAAGTACAAACTAATGTATACCAGCACACCGCTATGTACTCACATGCGCAACTACCATGCCACAGCTCCCAGGGACAAACACCCCCATGTCCAGCACACAATACACAACACATCACACACACATGCAACAGACACTACCACACACAGCCCAAACCGAACAACTGTAAGATGCGTGGGGACATGTGTACACTAAGCCAGCCACGTAACCACCAACAGGTCCCCAAATATGCCAGAAGCGCCACAACGAGCACCCACCACACCCATGTGTCCGCCACAGCTGCACTAACCGACAAGTAACAGGTAAGTGGCAGGAACACAAAGTGCAGTGGGTGGGACGGTGGACAGCCCAAGTACAACACACACCAGGCCCCAGTCCCACAGCACAGCAAGGAGGAGCATCCCCCACACCCCACAGCCACGTGTCAGCCACCGCAGTGCACAACGACAGCCGAAAGGCAGACATCACGGTCCACAGCAATCGGTGTCAGTGGGTGTACAGCCACCCCCACGACCCACTACACCCCCCACCCCCACAGACCTGCAACATGGAGCACCCCCGCTTAGAGCCATGTGGCATCCAGTACAGTGCACGCACGAACAACTTGCAGGTGGGAAACTGGACAGGGCTGGATTACTGGAGGCATGAGGACCATAACACCACCAACACATGGGACATGTCACGTAGCAGACGAACACGCAGCACCGCCCACCATCACGAACAAGTGAACAATGTGCACACGGACATGAACAACAGACTCACACCCCACATGACCCATCACAGACATAGCAACACCCAAGGAGCCACGTCTGCATGCACAAGCCACACTGAATATAGTCCCACACGGCAGCCACTGTGCAACTCATCACACACAACCGAAACACCATTGAAGTCCTGTCCATGTAGCCCCCACTGCCTGTCAACCCCACACCCCACAACTACGCCTATGTAAGACAAACAACACTAGACGCAACAGAGCGGAACAACAGAAATGCACACGAACACCACTGAACCCATCAAACTCACAGACACACCATGCACATACAACATACCATCCATCCCATCCGTCAGCCCCAGTCTCATGAAAGGCATGTCATCCGCACAGCTGCCACACATACAGCAGTCACGCTAAGACACATGCCCATGACCAACCATGTGCCAGAAGTCAATTAAGCGCACGACACACTGTGAGCAACAACACACAACATGGGCCACACCCCCCGAGCACTGCAGTGATGCACATGGCACAGGGCAGCACGCACACCAAGGAGATGGGACAACTGCAATACGTTGGCTGGCACACAACTATCACTCACTCATAACGATGCGTCCAATGCCATGTCCAGTAACCACAACAGACAGCAAATATGCAGGGCATGTCAGGCATGCACACACCTCAGACCATGCACTGTCATGCTGCCACAACACATGTCACGTTCGGCACCCATGGCTCACAGCATGTACCCCAAAAGCATATCCCCTCCCAAATGCGAATCTGGGGCATGGCCCCCATGTTGCCATATGCGTTCCTAAGCGTTCCATTTGAACCCCAAAAGCATATCCCCTCCCAAATGCGAATCTGGGGCATGGCCCCCATGTTGCCATATGCGTTCCTAAGCGTTCCATTTGAACCCCAAAGCATATCCCCTCCCAAATGCGAATCTGGGGCATGGCCCCCATGTTGCCATATGCGTTCCTAAGCGTTCCATTTGAACCCCAAAAGCATATCCCTCCCAAATGCGAATCTGGGGCATGGCCCCCATGTTGCCATATGCGTTCCTAAGCGTTCCATTTGAACCCCAAAAGCATATCCCCTCCCAAATGCGAATCTGGGGCATGGCCCCCATGTTGCCATATGCGTTCCTAAGCGTTCCATATGAACTCCAAAAGCAAAGTACAAACCAGACCCAGGATGGGCCAGGAGCCCGCATACACCAGAGTCACAATGAGTAGGGGCACAGCAACACACCCATCGGCATGGCCAATCCGTCCCATGCCACATGTGCACAGCACACAGTCCCATTGCCTAGCACACACAACTACAGATGCCACAGCCACACACTCGCCTCCGGGAAACCCATGTACGAGATTGCACGAACTGCCAATGTCAGACGACTAATACATACTTCGCCAGGTGCAACACAATAACAAATCTCATTCTCTCCACAGGTGACGAACTGCTGGATGCTGGGGATGGAGACAGCAGCCAGCACAGCCAGCCTACAAGCCCCCAACGAGGACACACGGATCTGGAGGATCTGTCCTCCTCTTCGGACACGGACCACCAAGCTGGCCCATCTGGCGTGGCAGGGCCCAGCCGCTCCCCAGGACCCCTCCTACCCACCAACCCATCATCCAGGGATGCTGAACAGTCCCAGTCCCCTGCTGCCACTGTCGTTGCGGCCACACCCACGGTCATTGCGGCCACTACCACTGCCGCAACCGCCACCATCGCCGCACCGACCACCACCGCCTCCACCACCACCACCACGTCTTCGCTGGCACCAGCCCCAGCGCAGGTGGTGGCCCGGCCGACTGGATCCACCCTGGGAGCCACAGCGAGGACCGTGGTGTGCAATGTGGCTAGTGGGCAGGCCGGTGGCAGCAGGACTGGTAGGAGGAGCAGGGTCAGGGAAACGCCAGCCTCCCCTGGGAGCCATGCCCTGCCTCAAATGGCCAGAGTCCTTGGGGCCTATGAAGAGGCCCAAGGACAATGGGCCAGGTCTGCTACTGACACGCGGGAGGTGCTGGGGGTGCTGAGGTCCATGGACACCCATATGGGCCAATTCGTGTCCCGTATGGACCAACTCGTGGACCTCATGGGCCAGCTGGTGGTGGCGGTGGGGTCACAGGCAAGGCCAGCAACACCACCTCCGCCACCACCTGCTAGGGCGCAGGCTCGGGCAGCAGTGTCCACTTCCCCTGCATCCACAGCCAGTGAGCACACCTCACCCACCACCAGCAGGTCGCCACCACACACCCCCTCCCAAACGTGGAAGGGGCCGTCCGAAGAGGAAACAGATCTCCCGGGAGGACTTCGCACGCTCCAGTCGCAAGTGAGGCAGCCAGCCAGCCTTCCGCCAGCCTTCCTTGACCAGCCACTGCATTGACTTGCTCTACGATCCCACTCCACACAGCCAGCTGGATGGCATGTGTGTGTTGGACTATGGACATAGAACCAGTGGGTACACCCTGATCATCACGCAGCCATGACCGACAGCTCATTGTCACTGCACGCACCACTTTTGTCATCACCTTACACACAATCACATGTCACAGTTTGTAATAAATGCACCTTTTTCACTAACTGCTGTTTGTGCCCTGTGTTTTATTTGTACGGAATACAACGGCCACCTTGGGCGGAAAGGCACCTGATGCGTGGCATGGCAATGGAATCCGGAGGGCCTGTAGGGACCTAGGGGTGGGAGACAGAACAGGAGCACATTCAATGAGTGTGTCACACACCCATCACACAGTACATGTCAACAACTACAAGCAATGTACACACATCGCACAGAGCAATAGGGCACAATGCCACAGTCACCAACAGTGGCATACTACCCTGGCCATGGAGCGTTGACACACTGCACGCAGTGAACATACGGCCACCCTGACACAGCACACACACACCTGCACAGATACAGACACATCATCCGTCGTACATGGACACTCACCGTCAAGTGAAGTAGCGGGCGATGAGCTGCTGGCGCACATTCCCAGCTTCCTCCTCTCCGCTGTCCATCTCACTCGAGCTGTCCTGGTCTGCGGGCTGGGGCCCTGGTTGATCTCCGTCATCCACAATGAGGGGGATCTGCTTCCGAATGGCCAGATTGTGCAGCATGCAGCACGCCACCACTATCTGGCACACCTTCTGTGGGGAGTACGCCAGTGCACCCCCGGTGCGGTCCAGGCACCTGAACCTGGACTTGAGGAGGCCAAAGGTACGCTCGACCACACGTCTGGTCCTCCCATGTGCCTCATTGTATCGATCGTCTGCTGGGGTGCGAGGATTCCTCAATGGACTGAGCAGCCATGCCCCATTCGGATACGCAGAGTCACCTGGGTGTGAGGGACACAGAGAACCGTTGCAATTCCAACTGGACAGGGGACAGCATCGCACAACCAGCACGCTACACCACTCCACATACTCACCGACAATACAGGCACGATCCTGTTGCAGATTGGCCATCAGTCGTGGCAAGATGCTGTTGCGCATTATGTGTGCGTCATGGGCCGAGCCTGGAAACTTGGCACACACGTGGGTGATCACCATGTCCGCAAGGCACACCACTTGCACATTCAGGGAGTGCGTGTGCTTCCTGTTGCGGTACAGGTGCTCAGTGGCCTGTGGTGGAACAAGGCCAACATGAGTGCAGTCAATGGCTCCCACGACGTGTGGGATTCTGCCAAGGGCATAGAATGCACCCTTCACTGCCGCCAATTCACGTGCCCTGGGGAATCTGATGTACCTGTTCCGGTACAGCATCATGGCTGCCAGTACATCCCTCAGCACCTTGCTGAACATGGGCTGGGACATCCCTCCTCCACTGCCCACTGTGTGCTGGAATGACCCAGTGGCGAAGAAATGCATGGCGGCCATCACCTTAGCCGTGGGGGTGACAGCAGTCGGATACACCCTGCGGGGACGGAGATGGGGCTCTAACATGGCACACAGTCGATGCAGAGTTGGCCTGTCCAGCCGAAACTTCCTGATTACCTCTGTATCGTCCATGTCCGCCAGCAATTGGTATGGGCGGTCAATGTTCGGTCTCCGCCTGGGTTAAATGGCAGAGGACACATGTCAAAGCAACACGGCACATAGCAATTTCGCATACACATCACTGACATGACTGAGCAAGCACATGAGCCACAGCCCAGCTGTCAAGCTGGGACGGCACGGCCACAATACACTTACACAGGTCTCCCAACAATGGCAATGGCAAGTGAGACATACCACTGCCATGTGCATGCACATGGGGATCTAGGCCCCAATGACTTGCGGGCGTGCTGATGGGGACTGACTGCATATTCGTCAAGCGGCAACGCCACGGCAACATGAGTGTCTGCTGAGCATGGAACTGCTTCCGAGGCTGGATGAGTATGGCACACGACGACGACGATGTGGGCACGGGCTGAGCGGCCAATACAAGTGGGACCTGTGGCACGAGGGGATATGAGACAGTAGTAGGTGTCAGCACTGCACCCTATGTACAGCACTGTACGGATCACAGCTCCCGAAACATTGACTGGT
The DNA here is from genome assembly GCA_963921515.1 of Calotriton arnoldi. Classification (NCBI taxonomy): domain Eukaryota; kingdom Metazoa; phylum Chordata; class Amphibia; order Caudata; family Salamandridae; genus Calotriton; species Calotriton arnoldi. Next base: position 755,175 of record CAWUFW010009001.1, on the reverse strand, counting down.
GTCCACATTGACAGCCCCATGCCAAGACGGCTGTGTGCTTGCAGTCACACGTCACAGGTGAGAGGTTACATTGCACGTGCCAGGTGGCAGACGTACATAGTGGGAGCTGGCATGTGTGTGCATGTGTCTCCTGTTCAGGATCCACCAGATGGGCGCTGACTATGTACTGACCATTGGACACAGCATGTTCCGTGGAAGGCTTGTGTGTGTGGGATGGTGGCACTGGATGTGCCTCCGTTGGGTGGGGGGCCATGCACAGGGCGGGTACGTCGATGATTGCGCATTGTTGGTCACGGTGGGTGCACCAACTAAGATGTGTTGCCCTGTGTTCAATTCCTATGTCCGCATGATGATGGACTGTGGATGTGGGCAGACTACACATTGGTCGATGTGCTGTCTATATGCATGTGCCTTCACACCAGGCACAGCTGCCCCTGCACATGTGACCCCTGCTGGACTCGCTGCTGGGTCTGTGGAGCTGATGCACCTTCTGCGCGTGGGGCGGGCAGCTCTCCTCACTTCCCTCATTGCGCATGTCATGTCTTTGCCGCAGGTGACATGGATCATGGAGGGCCCACATGTACGCGTGGGTAGGCTACACATGATTGTTCACTGGTCGCCACCCCCAGTCAGTGTTTCGAATGGGAAGGTTGTCGTGCTGGTGGTATGTTCGATGTGGCGGATGGGCGGGCCTAGGTGCGGGCTTACATTCCGGACATGGGGGGTAGTTGGATTGGCGACTAGTTGCAGTACACACGGGACACGTCTCTTCCTTTCCACATCTGGGTCATCCCTTGTACTAACTGACAGTGATACAGTCATCTTCGCCCCAGCCCTCATGTCCTCCCCTCGCCCCCCAATATGCATGCTCACCTGCGAGGCTAGCGCTTGCACAGGCAGCCCCAAGCTCGCACCAGAGAGGGCAAGGAGTGTATGTGTGGGTCCAGTTGCACGAGTGGGCTGTCTCAGGGTATGATGTGTGGCGGGACGCCGTCCACCTGCGTGGTGCCCCAAATGGAGACCCGGCCTGCATGGACTATGCATCACAGTCTTCGCCTTCCGGATCCGCCACCTGCGACACCCAGTGGCTGTGGCTGCCCTTGCGGCCAGGCCGCGTCCGTCTGTGGCTGTTGGCCCACACATTCACTCTTTGGCCTCTCTGGGGAGGGCTCGGGGGTGGTGGCGCACGCGCTTGCACTTAGTCGCAATGGCATGTGTCGTGGTTGGTATGATGGGCAATGGTTGGGATGGTGCGAGCCACCTCCCGTGACGTCAGTGCTGCTCGTGCTGTGGTGCGTCCCCCTACACTTCCATTTGACTTGTGCCATGCTAGACGTTGAGGTTCTATTGCCTGCGTGATATGACCAGGAGGAGCGCGAGGAGACCTCTCACACACCATGCTCCACTGCCATCCCGTGCCCTGTATCGCCTGTGCGGATTGACTATGTTGGGGTTACACTTGGTCGACTGGGGCTGTGTGTGCCTTGTCAAGGGGCATGGCGGGCGCACAACAGGATCCAGCTTGTCCACAGAGGGTGGGCTGAGGTGCGCCTGGTACCGCTTTGTACGTGTGCCCGGCTGCTGTGCACACACGTGTTCACTCCCCCGACAGGTGTCCTCTCACAATGCCCAGGGAAGCGGTGGTGTACTGTTCATGACCCCTCCCAACACGGCGTGCTCCAACTTGGCATGTGCGCATCTACCCGTCGCACCCACCCACCTGAGCACTGCGTCCATACGACTTCACACGACACATGTGTGTCTTCCACAGTAGTGCTACTCATTTGCGTTGACATCCAATACCAGTGGACTACATGGTCATGTCACGACTGCCGTGTACTTCACATACTCTCATCCTCTCTCATTCGTACTTGTGAAATGAGTCAGCGGAGACAGTTTTGGTTTCAAACATTATATTGAGTCTTCTGTCCTCTGTGATGCAGTATAGTGGACACTACTGGCAGCGGAATACATGTTGAGGATATACTGAGCATGATTACAAATGGGATAGGGTGTGGGGTTACATCTGCTTGGCCAAGGCTGTGCTAATGTACATTTACGTATAGCTGCGGAGCTGCGGACTTTGACACAGACGGTATACATGTAGCCTACCAGACCGCTCGGCATCATGGGCACAGTCCATCTCAGTTCCATGTGACAGGTTTGCTGCGGTTGTTCCTCATGCACGCGTGCATGTGAGATGACATCAGGGCATGTGCTTGCGTGCATGCAGCGGCGTGCCACTTGTTGTTGCACTGTGGTGGTTACTGGACATGTCACAGTCACTGGGGTCGTGTTGTTGTTGTATGCACTTGTCGTCCATGCAAAGGTCCTGGTATGGGATTCCCGGGGCGGGGGTGGGAGGGGTGCAGCACCCACAGACTCCAGGCGACCTATTCATGTCCACTGAGCGGTGTGTGTGTCCATGTGCGCTGGATCCATGTCGTGTCCTGGTTGTTCGTGCAGTTCCGTCCATGTGGGTGCGATGCACAGAGCCCATGCCACTGCCTCCCACGATGCATGCGGTGTTCCTGGATGTGATGGGGAACAGTGTGCATGTCCCGGTCATATCCGATGTCATGGCGATGTCGTTGATGGTGTGGTTACAGTTGCCGGTCGTTTGGTATGGCTGTTGTGGTGGTGACTGGCCAGTCCGTGCGGAAGCTGAGCATGGGTGCGGGGTTGGACTTCATAGGTCACTCGGGGAACCTGCGTTGTGGTCCGACGTATTTACAGGTTGTCAGGTATGCGATGCCGTCCAGCAGGGCTTCCATGTCATTGGTGGTGTACATGTTTGCCAGCCAATGAAGCGGATGGTGGCTGTCAAGGTGTTGTTCGTAGGTTGTCCCTTGGAGGACCATGATGGGGCATGCTGGGTGACATTCGATGTAGCTGTTCTCGATGATCCGTCGTGTGGAGGCACAGTGGTTCCATTTCAGTGCGCGTGCGATGTTGGCCACATACGCCATGCCCCCATAGGCAGAGCAGGCCCTGTCGTGTGCGTCCAGAGGGAGGAGTAGTGGTAGCAGGTCCGCCTTCAGACATGCCGGGTTGGAGAGGCATATCTCGACGGGATGCTGGTAGGGACACCTCCGACAGTAGAAGACGGGCATGACGCAGCTGAACAATGTGATGCGGTAAGTCAGTCGGTAACTTACGTTCAGCAGGGACAGGAGATCGCATCCCAATGTATGTATCGTGTTGGTTTGGTACAGCTTGAGCTGTTCGGCGTAGTTGGGTAGGTGTGTTGCGGTTGCCATTTCGCAGCGGTTCGTAGAGGTGGCGTGCTCCGGCTGTGTGTGCAGTCTGCAATGTGCACGCTCCGGGGTTGCTGTGAGCTCTGTGTAGTCGTGGGGAGACAGGACTTGTGTTCTGTTGGCTTGTTTGGAGGACACGGGCCCTCTTCCCACATGCTTCTCAGACAGTTCAAGGTCAGTGCTGTGTGACTCCTTCCAATTAACTTACATGTGGCCGACATGGGGGAGTGTTTTCTTCTTTCTTCCCCGTCCGTTGTGTGCTTCTGTGATATGCGCTATCTGCCCTGTGGTCGGTCTCCTCGGCATGCCTGTGTTGGTCTATTCTTGGACAATGGCTGTATTCACCGGCTTCTGTCGTAGGGCTGTGGTTTCGGTGTTGGAATGGAAGGTCATTCAGTGCTGTCTGCTCTCCCTTGTGTGGGCGGCAGGCTGCCTTTCCGCTCTGCATTGGGCCTTGTGTGTGGATGTTATTCTTGGGCCACCTGTTGTCGGTCCCCGGGCTCTTTGGTGTTCCGTTTCATGTGTCTTGTTCATATGTGCAGGGTGGTATGGGTTTTTCAGTGTGGTACTGGCGTTCCTCTTCCCGAAGGGGCCCTGCTTCTCCTAGTTGGTGTTGCCGCCGCTGTGTGCTACGCCATGTTTGTTACACTGGGGTGTGTCCTGCAGTTGCGTGTCTTCACTGACATGTGTGCGTCGGTTGTGTGGCGTTGGGTGTTGTCCGTGAATTGGGCGTTGGGGACATGTCTGTGGCCGGCCTGTCACGTGTCATGTGCGTTCGGGGTGGGGCTGATGTGTGTGCTGCTTGGTTGTGTCCCTGTGTCTGTGTGCGACGCATGCATGGCGCTGCGGTTGGCCTCTGCGTTGTGCGCATGTGTGGCGGCGTCATCGGCGCTTTGTGGCCGTGACGGGGTGGTTGGTTCCTAGTCCCAGGTGGTGTGTACACATGTGTTCCGCGATGTTAGGATTTGGCCTGTGTGTCATATGTGGATGCAATGGTGGATGTGTAGTGTGCACGCGCTGGTGGGGGGTTGTCCGCTTTTTCCGCCCTTGCACTGTGTGCGCTGTTTGCGTGCACTTGTTGTGTGTGTGCCTACCTGCGTCTCCGCGGTACGTTGCGTCCTTGGTGGTGCATCAGCAGAAGCATGGGAAGGGCCTGCAGTGCTGGATTCATGCCCGGGGTGCCGCTTCTTCGTTGTCCGTGCTCTGCGTCCGTGTTTCCGCCTCTCTTTCACGTGCGGTGTCTCTTTGCCGTGGGAGCCGTTTGTTTGCGGCATCGTAATTTATGCGCCGGGCGGGACGTGTTTCGTCGGACGGTGTGTGTCAGTTGTGCTGCGCCGCTACGTGTGCGGGCGCACTTTGATGGCGGACGGTGTTGCTGGCTTGCCGGCGGTGTTTGGCCTGCTTTTCGCATCGTAATTGGGCGGGCGTGTGGACTGCTGCGTGCCGGCGGTAACTGGTGGTTTCTGCATCCGCCAGCACGGCGGTTGTGCTTCCGCCCGCCATCGTAATGGGCCCCTTAGATCATCTTAATGATTTTTTTTTATACATGAGATCATTACAGCCCAAATATTTTTTTGCAAGTGCCCAGCACTATTGTGATATTTTGTGCAAATGATTTGCAGTTTTTGCCTGGCATTATCATAGGTGGCAGTATTCTGTACATGGGCAAATCATAATGCTCATATGTAGTGCTTGAAATTTTTACGATGGTGATATTTTGCATCTGGGATTATTCCAGCATACTATCAACCCAGTTGTGATGTTTTGTGTCTAGGAATATTGCATTAGGAATGTTGTGTGCAATTGGTAATCCCAGTAGTGACATGTAGTGTATGCGGCTGTTTAATTTTGATGTGTATGTCGGATCTTCCTGTGGTGGTGGTTTGTACCTGGGAGCATTACATTGTTGTTTTGTGCATATGCGCGTTGTCATAGTGCCGATATTGTGTCTTGGAACATTACATTGAAGATATGTTTGCTCTTGATTTTTTGTGCCCGAGATCGCCACAAAAGTGGTACCTTGTGCCTGATGTAACCACCCCTGTGATGTATGCCTGGGGGCTCTATATAGTTATGGTGAATATTTTGAGTAGTGCCACAACAGTTCCCAGACCTTAAACTGAAGAATAAGCCTACCCCAGCGCTGAACCAAATACAAACCTTAACTCTACCCTTCACTTAAACCAAACACTGCCCCTTAACTAATGCACACCTAACAATATTCCTTACGCTAACGTTTAGTCTGGTACTTACTACTTTCAGAGTTGAAACATTCTCAGAAATGGTAATCTCAGTCCAGATAGAATCATCTATATAATTAATGGTACATCAATGTAATGGATTCTGAGAAGTCAACCGTATCATTTAAAAAGGAAGTCAAAGTGCTACTAATGAACAAGTTCTTGCTCTAAGGCTCATGTACTTTAGTAGCCTACCACATTAGCCCTCATTTGCTGTACCATGTAAAGTATTGGACTTCTATGATCATGCCCGCCCTGAAACTCCGCCACTCTCCACTAGAACAGCGCTCGCATGTCTGACTGCCTATGATAATTATAAAGCAAACACAAGGAGATGATGGACGGAGCGCTGAAACTTTTCAGACACTCACCCCCAGTCACAGATCTGGGTTGAATCCATCATCATTCTTTAGCTCACTTCGCCACCCCAGTTCAGACACAGCTATATGCAAATAATTCTTGACCCTGTGCCTCATGGGAACAGTCCAGCCAGAACTGCCAAGCCATGTCTTCCCTGGACGGGAAACAAGCATCCTGGGACCGGTTTCGGGCTAACAGCCCTCATCAGCCAGGCTAGCTTGAATCCAGTGGCAAAGTGAGCAAGGGACCCACGTCTGGGCATACCCTGCCAACTTAGGGCGAACAAAGCAAATACTAGGAGATGATGGACGGAGCGCTGAAACTTTTCAGACACTCACCCCCAGTCACAGATCTGGGTTGAATCCATCATCGTTCTTTAGCTCACTTCGCCACCCCAGTTCAGACACAGCTATATGCAAACCAGTCTTGACCCTGTGCCTCATGGGAACAGTCCAGCCTGAACTGCCAAGCCATGTCTTCCCTGGACCGGAAACAAGCATCCTGGGACCGGTTTCGGGCTTACAGCCCTCATCAGCCAGGCTAGCTTGAATCCAGTGGCAAAGTGAGCTAGGGACCCACGTCTGGGCATACCCTGCCAACTTAGGGCGAACAAAGCAAACACAAGGAGATGATGGACGGAGCGCTGAAACTTTTCAGACACTCACCCACAGTCACAGATCTGAGTTGGCAGGGTATACCCAGATGTGGGTCCCTTGCTCTCTTTTCCACTGGATTCAAGCTAGCCTGGCTGATGAGGGCTGTTAGCCCGAAACCAGTCCCAGGATGCTTGTTTCCGGTCCAGGGAAGACATGGCTTGGCAGTTCGGGCTGGACTGTTCCCATGAGGCACAGGGTCAAGACTGATTTGCATATAGCTGTGTCTGAACTGGGGTGGCAGAGTGTGCTAAAGAACGATGATGGATTCAACCCAGATCTGTGACTGGGGGTGAGTGTCTGAAAAGTTTCAGCGCTCCGTCCATCATCTCCTTGTGTTTGCTATGATAATTATAAGGTAGCAACAATGGTATGGTCTGAAAGGTGAGGGAGAGTCGCCGCAGGCAGGGCGACGTTCCTCCGCCCTTTAAAAGGAACCGCCCCTGGGGGTCATATTAGATACAGTGCCCTGGGGGCCCAATTGGCTCGTGTGCCCATTTTCTTCACACAGCGCCGTATAATTTTAGGCCAAGCACCTGTTTGTTTTTAGGTCGAGCCTGGGCAGCGCATGTGCTGCTCTGCGAGGCATGCTGTATTAAGGTATGGCATAGAAGCTCCGCCCATTTCCCGCCCAACTTTTCAATTGGCTCCTGTTACTGTCCTTTCGAAATCGTTGCTTTTCATTCGTGAATAGGCTTAGTAGTCCCTCCTTGGTACCGCCTTGTCTGCATTTGTATCCTCTCATAACGACTGGACTTTTTACTTGTGTTGTTACACGTCTGCTTTATCTAGTGGGTGAGCACTGTTTTCTTTAATGATCTTCCCTATTCCACCCACGATGTCGCAGCACGCCACCACCTTTTATATCAAGTCATTTACTCATGTATTTTTTCATTTCCAGTGCGGTCCGCTTTAACTATAGTGGCCGCGCTTATTTATTTAATTTACGGCGCAGTCTGCTTTCACTTTAGCAGCTGTGCTTATTTATTTATTTAATTTACAACGCAGGCCGCTTTCACTTTAGCGGCCGCACTTATTTATTTATTTAATTCACAGCGCAACCACTTTCTCTTCAGCGGCTGCGCTACAAAAGCTTTCGTTCTTTCTGTATTTTTATTACACTTTGTGTAAAAGCGCCCCATAGGCATTTTCACTTTAATGTTGACCGTGCCCCTTTCTTTAGACGCTGTACCCACACACGCGGTCTGGTTCCTGGCGCACATAGCCTTGGCTGCCACGCACAAAGACCTTACAGTGCCGCACACAGAGGAAAAAAATTAGAGGGAACATTGCCGACAGGTATAGATCAGTCACATGTGCCCTCAATGTGCATGCTACAAATGTGTGTGGAGGACAGGACACACTATAGCTGTCACACCACATAACACAAAACACACACAGATAAACACACATCCGGGACAATGCCCACGGACAGTAGATGTGAGGTGTAATGCAAGGCGGCTGACACTCTTGCATTGTGTCATGTGCACAAGGCATTGTTGTGTGTAGCATTGTAATTCAACATCATTCAGCGGTCTCAGCATCCTTCAAAACTACCACCCTCAGTGTCATTGCTCCTCTGACAATGATGAGTAAGCTGGTCTGTTAGCCATTGGAAAGTGGGGTAGAAGTCAACACAGCCTAACTCAAGCACTAAACACACTGTACCTCACAGCTCTGACCATGAAAAGGCAAAAGACCATCCCTGGGAAAGATCTCTCTGTCCATGGAGAACAAGTAGAATGTACATGAAGTGATCATGTGCAAAAGTATGCAGCAACAAAATGAACCACATCAAGATATACACATGTGTACAAAGTGATGAAAAATATCAACAAAAATATGACTACTCACATTGCATACGTTCACAAACAATGCAAAAACTACACACGCATAACAACAACCATGTAGGGACATAGAGGAACATCACACAAACTTGCTGTAGGCTCTGCGCAGGAGTACAAACTTATACTATTCACCATTACAAGTCCAGTGTGGGCAACATTAGGGAATGTCAGATCATACTATTATCGCATAATACAACTACTCATGTCAGTTACTCCCCTACTGCATGCCAATGTAATGAGCTGTGTTTCAAGGACTGCCATGTAACAATGCATTTGTCAGAAGAAACGCGTTGCTATTGCATACGAGGTTACACATGTGATGTCATTGATTGTTCACATCAACACATACATCCAAGCAAAATCATCTAATGATGACACATATTCAGGAGAGTGAGTTTGCATGTCACCCCAGCAATGTAACTGTGAGAAACTCCACAAAGGCAAGCACAGATGCACAATTCCTGCCAAACATAAGATTAGTTACAGTATGTATGTCATAGTGAAAACACTGATGTGTGAAATAACAACACACCTGGCTCATGCACAGTGTGACACCTGCCCAAAAATTAATACGAACAGTCAAGGATAACAATACATGCACATTGATGCACAGAGCTGGACATGCTCAGTAAAGCACATGTCTCTAAAATAACAATGTCCGATTACAAAAAAGCTCAGTGTCTGTGACGATTGATGAGTATAAATAAGAAGGAAACGCAACATTATCCACAACATCTTCACATTTGGCTGTGCATGACAACATAACATCTAAAAATACACAACTAACATTGTGTCTCTCTACTACCCACAGGCACTCCAGAACAGAGGGCATCATCTGGAGAAGATTCAGAGTCCACCAGCAGCTCCAGCACAACGTCGGACACTGAGACCACCAGTGTGGATGACTCTCACACCTCCTCGGGCGATGGGAACCAACCTGGTACCTCCGGTGTGGGTCAGCATGTGGCACCAGTACGATCAGCAGCCCCAGCGACCACTCCTGCAACGTCCATTAACATCCAGACGCCCCAGATCCCCACGGACACACCCAGACAACAAAACCCTGGGAGCACAGCAAGACAGCCCAATCTGGATTTGGCAGGAAATACCAGCCCTGTCGACAATGAAGGAGGACAGAAGCTGTCAGTGCGTGCTACGCCAGGCAATGTCCGTGCGGGTAGGGAAAGGAGTGGTGTGAGGGTGCGTGGTGGGAGGACACGTCCCACAACTGGTGTTGGACAACAAGCTGACCCCGAGTTACAACGCATTTTCGATGTATATCGCGAATGCACCGGAGACTTTGGCCAGGTTGTCGGGATCCTCAGGGACATAAAACATCAGCAGGCTGCACATTTCGATTGGTTGGACAACTATATGGACCGTATGGACCAACACATGGACCGTATGGAGTCCAACTGGTCGAAAATAGACAATCTCACTGTGGTGCATAGGGACATACTTACATGCCTACGCCAGATAACCACCAACATTACCCCACCTCCCCGTGTGCACTCCACACCTGTTGCCTCTACATCGGCAACTGCCACTGGGAGGGATGAGGAGTCTGGCGTAGAGTCCCCTCCGCTGCAGCAGCCTGATACTGAGGGCCCACCCCCAACAAAGAAGAGGAGGGGCCATCCAAGGAAGGATGGCAAGTGAGAGACTGATGGACATGCATCCCCCCCGGAACCAAATAAATGCTCTGGATATCCTCCATTGTGTGCAAATCATTCACTTTGTTGACAGTCCCTGGACTCTCCCACATGGGATGGAGCATGTAAGTTGGACTAAATGCCAAATGGACTGTGGATTTTGCTCAGAAGGATTTTCATCTGACAACACTTACAACTCCTCTATGAACTGTGGATAATAAATTTGGGAATGCAATCACCTTTACCTGTTAGATTTTTTCACATGCACATTAATAAATTTATATTCACACAATCCCTGTGTCATCTGTGAATTGTACACTGTACCCACTTATTAGCTCATGATCTGTATCACCTGGCACTGTCTCACACTGAGGTGCATGAGTTCTGTGGTAGTGATTCTTCTCATACAGAAGTATGCACGGCAAAATAGGCCGTTGTCGAAGGATGGCTGGACATTAGTTGCACATCAGAACACACAATCCAATGACCCACTACCTCTGGTGTCTCATCATCTCAACAAAATATATGCAGAAGACACCCAATGATTCTACCACCCAGTAGCCAGCACCAACAACATCTCCGAAGCAAGGTAGCAATGCACACATTCACGCTCACTCACCCACGCTTGTCCACCAAATCATGAATCAGAGTGTGTGTAATGTTCAATAATTCACATCTGAGAAAAAACAATCTCTGACTGTTTTCCTACAATGCAGCATACGAGCAAGCCCCAGCAGCAGTAAACATGATTCTCAAACAACATACAATTCCATAATCAAACATAATAGTACAGGTGAAATGTGTTTACAACCTCAGTGTGGAAAGCACCACCCTCCCTGTGATGGTGACAGATTCTACAAACCATTGAAGAACTCTGTGGCAATACGGGTCAACCGCTCACCTCAGACAGTAGGAGTACTGGTCACAGCATATGCACAGCAAAGCGCTGGTGCGTATATGTAGATCTTCCATCTGTGTAGATTATTGCCCTGTGCGTCAATGTAATGCAAGTATTCCACTTATGTGTAACAAAGTGTAGCAGTTCATGGTGAAACTATCCGTGCTGACTAGTTCTACCATTACAAAGAGTCCTGTTTTTCAACCTTGTGGCGCAGCGCTTCAACAGTACCAAAATGATCTCATGTGGACTCAAAGGCATCTTGCAGAACAATCACAGAAAGAATGTGTGCTAAAATGTCACACACAAAGCTATTATGTCAGCTTGGCTCTGGTAACTTTAGCATAATACAGCATGATCCTAGGGATCAGCTTACAATTCATCTACCGCCTCATGAAGAAATGTCACATGACACATACCAGAGATAGCCACGCAAGGTCAGCACAACACACATAGCACATGCAACATTAAACATTGCACACACTGTTGTCAAATAAAAACCATTGAACCGCACAAACAAAGACCATTGTCTAATGAAATGAACACCATGGCAGAAAAACATGATATGAACGGTTGTAGCATGTTTTTGCTACGGAGAAGGCAAACATCAATGTGTGTAACAGGTTTATTACACAGGCAGAAGCTGCTCAACACAAAAGCAAACTGATTATAGTTCCAAGTATCCAAATAAACCAAAAAAAAGACAAATCTGACCAAATAGATTGGCTGTCAGAGAGTACTGGTCCAAATTGAAAATCCATTATGGAACAGCGTTGTGTGTACCCACACAACAGCCAAAGGAGCCTGTGAAGGAGAGACATAGTACAGTTTTAAATACAACTTGCTATGATGACATATCCAATCATTGACTCACTATTGTCCATTGTAAATTCTGACCAATTGCTAGGAGTGAATACAACAATGTAGTGGAGACCATCATAACTTAACATACACTGTACAACGGCAATGAGCCTGTAAATTAGCTGACCCACACACATATCACAACATATTGTCCTACATACACACATCACGCTTAGGAAAGGCATCATCAGACATATATGCATACTTACACTCAAGTAAAGAAGTTGTCAATGAGCTGTCTCCTGACATCCACCTCCTCTTCCTCCTCCTCCTCACTGGCAACGTTCCCCAGGCCTGGATCCTCCCATGAGGGAGGACGTTGGTCCCTGTCATCCTGAATGAGCGGTAGCTTATTCCTCACAGGCTTGTTGTGAAGCATGAAGCACACTATAATGATTTTGCACACCTTCTCTGGGGAATATTGAAGGGCACCTCCTGTCCGGTCAAGGCAGCGGAATCTGGTCTTCAGCAGCCCAAATGTGCGCTCAATCACACGCCTGGTCCGCCCATGTGCCCCGTTGTAACGGACATCAGCAGGTGTGACCGGGTTCCTGAGTGGTGTCAGCAACCAGGGCATGTTTGGGTATCCAGAGTCTCCTAAAATTATCAAATATGAAGGATCAGTTGAGCAACAACAGGGTACAACATGACTGACAATGATCACACAACTGACACTGACAACTTGACTCACCAACAAGCCAGGCACGCTCATTCATGAACTGGGACATCAGCTGGGGCATCCGACTCATCCTCATTATGTATGCGTCGTGTGCAGATCCCGGGAAACGCACACATACATGGGAGATGATCTGGTCAGCCAGACATACCACAAGGGCATTGATTGAATGAAAGTGTTTACGATTCCTGTAAACCTGTTCATGGGCTCGTGGTGCAGCCAAACCCACATGTGTCCCATCAATCGATCCAATCACATGTGGCATGTGTCCCAGGGCATAAAAGTCATCCTTAATGGCACGGAATTGTGGCGGTGTGGGAAAATGTATGTACAGGTCGAGGAACCTCAACATGGCATCACACACATCTGGGAGCACTCGACTGAACATCGTCTGGGACATCCCACCAGCATCAGACACAGTAAACTGGAACGAACCTGTGGCAAAAAAATTTAGTGCCGCCATCACCTTCACCTTGGGGGTCAGGGCAAAGGGATATGTGCGTCCAGGTAGCAAGTGTGGTGACATCTGGACTGTCAATTCCGAAATTAATGCCCTTGTGAACCTGTATTTCCTCATGCACTCACGCTCCACCATGGTTTCAAGATCCGGGAAGGGTCTGTGGACATTTGGTGCCCTGAGGAACACATGACAAAGTATGTACACATATTACTATATGAATTAAACTTCAAGTAATACAGTATCAACAGATTGCGTGGCACTTACAATGATGACACATTGAAGTCAGATGTCTGAGGTTGACCTAATCCAGAAATTACAGCAATGTGAGCATGAACATACACACAATTATTTCATTTATTACCAAATAATCCTGTGTAGTACTGTGACTACTCACTGTTCTCTGACACTCTCCATGTGATCAATTGTAACATGCACAACACACACACAATTAAGTATCAGCCATAGATTCTTAGGTCAAATAGCACATGCATTGAATGTACACAGACATGGACAAGGTATTACAACCTAGCAACAACACTACATACAGACAGCTTGTCACCATGCACAACACTGTCATGGTCTGGACATTGTCATGATGTGATGTATGACCTACACAACACAATGATCGCCTGGGACAGTGGCCAAGCATAGGAGGATGATCTGTGAAGTGGTCACTCACACTAGTCATGTCCCTCACAGACACTGCTATAGTTGCACTGTAAGCTAGGATCATAATGTGAGTAGTCTTGTCTATTGTGTCTGTCCCATTTGACATGTGCAGAACTCCATCCACCCAGGGCATACAGCATGCCATTATTCATACATACATTGTCTGAGTTGATGTGTGGGCATTGCATGCACGCGTCTGCCACCTCCTGACCGAGCCGGACTGACAGATTGCATGCTTGATTCAATGCTGTTCGACACGGGTGAGTTTTCAATACACGCGTCTGCCACCTCCTGACCGAGCCGGACTGACAGATTGCATGCTTGATTCAATGCTGTTCGACGCGGGTGAATTTTCAATACACGCGTCTGCCACATCCTGACCGAGCCGGACTGACAGATTGCATGCTTGATTCAATGCTGTTCGACGTGGGTGAATTTTCAATACATGCGTCTGCCACATCCTAACCGAGCCGGACGCACTGGTTGCCTGTTGGTCGTCATGGTGACAGACACGCATTTTGCATTGTGCACGATTCGCGTACGGTACGATTCGGTTTACTCTTAGAACAAATGTATCAACATCTAAACTGTCGTGATGCAGGTATTTTGAAAGTTGCGGTAGGCGTGTCCGATGTGTCCTATCTCATGGATTGGACTAATTCATAGGATGCGAACGAGTCGGACCTATCGCTTTGTACGCATGGGACCAATTCTGCCTCTGCAGCACAAATATAAGGCTGTGTCTTGCCCTGAGAGCTCACTTGCCTGCACTGAATGCTCCATATAGACATCTCTGCTACCACTGCTGCTCTCTCTGTATCCTCTGGCTCCAAGGATGGCACGTACTGTGGAGAGGGCCCCAGCCTTCACAGAGGAGGAAAAGCAGGCCCTGCTGGACAGCCTCCTACCACAGTACAGCAAGCTGTATGGGAAACCAGGGGAGCAGGTGAGTGTGCAGTCCACATCCTCTCTCATTGTGCATCTTGTCTGACTAGCACTAATGGCATTGGGTGAAGCATTGGCTAGCATGTTCACTCAGTAGTTGTCACACCCAAAGTGTGCATGTACCTGCACTGAACAGCTACTGTGCTGTGAGAGTGCATTTAGAGATGGTCATACTACCCAGGAAATGTTTCCATGTTGGTGATGCAGGACAAGTGTCCATCCACATAGTTGCACTACCTGTGTACATCAAATGCCCTTGTGAAAAGCACATGTTTATCCAACTGTGTGATGCACAAACTTGTTGTATGTGTGTTAACGGCCCTTTAACTTTGTCATCCTCACAGGTTGATGCCCATCAGAAACGGGCGATCTGGCTGACCATTGCCATGGCAGTTCGATCTGTGGGGGTCCACAGGCGTCGCATCCGCAGCTGCCAGAAGAGGTGGCAGGACCTACGTGGCTGGAGCAGACGCATTGCTAGAGTCCTGCTGAAGCTGTCGCCTCCTCACAGTAGGGGCGGACACCGGACCCTGACCCCCCACATGCGCCGGATTCTGCCAGTGGTCTTCCCTGACCTGGATGGGCTGTTAAAGGCCAGACAGCAGCAAGGAGGGGGTAAGTGCATGCCTTGTCTGTGAACTGTGTCTAACATGATCTTTGCATTCCTTCAGCCTGGTTACGATACCACAGTTTTCCTGTCTGCTTGAACTAGAATCATGTCCATTATTCCTGTATTGCCCTTCCTCATCTGATACACAGGTGTGTCCCTTTCAGTCAGTGACATGTCTCATGGGGGGGCCTGCTGTTGTCCAAGGTTGATGTGGGGACCGCATCTGCTACCGCCAGTATGTATTAGCCTTCATGAGTGGGGAATTTATTGACATGTATCTGCACATTGACAGATATGTGACATGCACTCTGTGTGGGCCATACATACGTGTCCTAGTTGATGCTCTGCCTCGCCATATGTGTCTGGGGTGTTTCCCACACACACATGCAGCATGTATGACAATGTTGTGATCTCTGAAGTATGTCCATCATGTGTGTCACACATGCATGGACACATGCCTACTGTTCGGGCTAATCCCATGTTGCACATTGACCAGGTCAGGTGTGTCTACTCCGGACATGGTGTACACTCAGTTCTCCTAATCATGTGTGTCAAAGTAAATTAAATGCATTGTGCAATGTGCAATCATGTGTCAGCCTCTGTCTCATTGTGGAGTGGGCTAGCTTTTTAGACTCCTGGGGTGTCAATTATTTTTGGGTGGTCAGACAGCTGACATGTGATGTTGGATCTTCACGATGGGGTCAAACATCGGTGTGTAATCACTTGACTGTGCCTGATGGTTTATACAAAATTTAAGTGCAGGCAGCTATACTTCATTGTCATCAGACTGTGATGTGATCATGTTGCCAGACTTGTGCTTGCTGTCACTCTACTGTGGCATATGTTAGACGTGGGATCATCATTTGCCTTAACATGTGGGTAGCAGTGGGGCAACATGTGCACTTGACAGATGCAGGGCTTATATTCCCCACAACTACATGATTGAGATACAGTGCAGACTGTTGGTTTTGTGATGCACTGCCCCAGTGACAGAAGGCATCAATGACTGATTACCCAGACTGCCCTGTGGCATGTTGTTTCATTTGCTATAGTTTATCCTGCAGTGATGGAAGTTGTCCTGCATGTACTCAATTGTGGCATTGTCCAGCAAGACATGAGCACATCATGGTGTGTGGTGAAGGAAGCATATCCATATTACTGACAATTACTTTGGCCATCCCTTTACCTGACACATGTACAAACTCAGTGGCAGGAGATGGTATATGTGTGTACTGACACATTTCCATCACAAATCCTGCAGTTCAGGCAACTGTCTATGTGGTGCATGTGTGCACAAATGAGTAGTGTCTGGCCACATGCACCAGACTGATGTCTCCATGGACTTGTAGGATATGAGAGGCATGGTTTGCTGGCAGACTGACATGTGTGTTTTACAAATATGTGTCTGCACTTAAGAGTATTTACTGCAAATGATGCATAAACGTGCGCTGTCATGTGCTGTTCTGACTGTGATGTGTGATGTCTATACAGGTGACTGATGTTTCTCTGTTTGCCCTGTTGATTTGCAGTTACATCTACGGACACTGGAGGAGACAGCTCCATGGACCATGAGGAGCAAGAGCGCCAGACAGGGTCCGCTGCGGAGGATTCGGAGGGACCCAGTGGAACGGAGGGTGAGGGGGCCACACTGAGGAGACCTCGGCTACGTCCACCTCGGCTGAGGAACACGCCAGCTTCAGTGATGACTCCCTTGTGGAGGTGGGTGCCAGCAGCCCCCAGACAATACCTAGCAGGTCTGGCCCCGCCACCACCACCATCTCCACCCTCCCTTCTGCTCCCATTCCAGATGTCTGTGGAGGCTCCCGTGTAAGGAAGCATGTCTCCTTCGTGCCAGGCACTGCACCACCTGCCCCTGTGTCCCCTGCTGCCCTGAGTGTGGAGTCTGTGGACTTACTGAAGCAGCTCCAAGTAGGTCAGACAGCGATGCTGAGTGTCCTCCATTCCCACACCAGTCTGTTGACACAACTGGTGTCCTTCAAGGAGGGCATCTCATCAAACATGTCTGCCCTACATCGGACCATTCAGGCCATGGCCTCCACACAGACGGCAGCAGTGTCCCTCCTCCAACAGGCCCTCACCCCTGCTACCTCTGCCACATCCACATTCACAACTCCCCTGCCTGTCCAACAGACACACACACCCGCACATGCACGCACCACATCAGGCAATGGCAGCACACAGACACGCAAGCCAAAGTCTAGATCCACAAGCACGCACACTCCGGGGACTGATGGCACACACACAGGGGATGGGTCACAGACACACATACAGGCATTCACAAGCACTCTGCATTCCTCAGATGCCTCTCCCTCCAAAACACCTTCCCTTGCCTCACCTACTGCTCCCACTTCCAAGCCGCTCTTCCTCTGTGACCTTGGCCTCTTCCCCACAGACCCATCTGCTCCAAATTACATGGGGAAGAGGAAGTCACCACGCACAGAGGGGAGTTCCCCTGAAAAATGGACACCCTCCCCCAGGCGCATGGACACTGAGGCCCCCACCCCCAAGTCTCTCCAGACCAGGAAGGGTAAGACACCACCAAAAGCACAGGCCTCCACCTCACACTCTCCATCCTGCAGCCCCCCGGACACCAATACACAGGTCCTACGGCCATTCCCTGTACCAGGTTCACCCACACACCCATACCACATACCCAGGATGCTTAGGCCCTCCCCCCCTTCCACATGCACTTCCACCCCCACCTCACATGCTCAGCCTGTTACTGCCACTGGTGTGGAGACCGTGTCCCCCCCCTCTGTCCTGCCCACCTCATCTGAACCCCATTTCACTCCTCTTGATGTTGGCACTGCAGTAGGAGGAACATCCCACCCGTCTGATTTGGGCACTGCAGTTGAGAGCCCGTCCACCACATCTGTCCCGCACACTGCAGTGGTGAGGGTAAACCCCACATCTGACTTGTGCCCAGCAGTGGTGACGGTGCCCACTGTGTCAGACCCCTCCACTGCAGTTGCTGGCGTCACTCCTGCACCCACCACACCTCCCCTGCCCCATTCTCCTGTCCCCTGATCCTGTCCCTGCAGTGCCTGGCCTGCCACTATGTATGCCCCTCCAAGGGGTGAGATGTCCCTGGTCCATAGCAGTGCAGGCAATAAATGGATGACAAGTTTTCACAAGTTACCCTGGTTGGACTCTTTGATGGACTGGCCATTGGCCTTTTTGCATCGTGGCATGAACATTCATATATATTTTTTGCTGAATAAAGCCATTTTTGTTATCCAGTGGTGTTGCATATTATGTACATGATGTTGATGATGTGTATCATGAACTTGCTATTGTAATGGTGTCTGTGTTTGTGCTACGGCACCACTGCACTGTTATGTCTTTTCCCGGCCATTGGCAGTATGTTTTTGGGAGGTTTTACCCTAGTGACCCTGTGTCTCCTGGCTCATCAGCCTGCACATTCATCATGTATGGTATCTCCTATTGCTGACATGGTATGGGACTTGTTCACCTAACATCTACAGTCTCCACAGAATTCCTTAGTGTGTGTGTCTGTTGGTGTTGATATGTGTGTATTCCTCATGGTGCTCACTTTGCACATTGTCTAACTGTTCACTGGAGTCATTGTCAAGGGTCATGGCCATTGTTTGTCTGCACATGGCAGAGGGTGTTCTTGTGATACACGGCAATATTTGGCAAACCAAATCTATGTTTGTATGTGACACAACCACTACATTGCCACAACATTGCTTGTGCAATTTGGACACGGACTCATGCATGCTGTTTTGAAGATGCTGCTATTTTCATGTACACAATGACCTTTTGGTCACTGTGGTGATGGGGGTTTATGTCCCATTACCACAATGATCATTTGATGCTGGATTGGTGTACCCCACAATCACCTTTTGGTCACTGTAGTGATGGGGGTTTAGACCCAATTACCACAATGATCAGTAGATGCAGGAATTCTGATGCACACAATCAGCTTTTGGTCACTGTGGTGATGGGGGTTTAGACCCCATTACCACAATGGACAGTAGATGCAGGAATTTTCAACACCACAATCACCTTTTGGTCACTGTAGTGATGGGGGGTTTAGACCCCATTACCACAATGATCAGTAGATGCAGGAATTCTGATGCACACAATCAGCTTTGGGTCACTGTGGTGATGGGGGTTTAGACCCCATTACCACAGTGATCAGTTGCAGCAGGATATTAGTGACACACATTAACATTTTGGGCACACATGTGTTGTGAGTCACATTGTATGTCCACTGCCACAATCTGTGTTGTGAGCATTTTTCACATACAAACATGCAATGTTGCAAAGATGGTAGAGGGGGTGGTTTGCTTAGTCTCCCTATGTGTGTGTATCCTGGGGTTGATGGGCATCCTGCCCCCTATGAGTGGGGCTGGTCATTCTGATAGGCATCTACCCCCCTATGGGGTGGACATTACTGTGAGTGTTAGGCATTCACCCCCTTATGGGTGGGATATGCTGTGAGTGATAGGCATCCACCCCCCTATGAGGTGGACAATACTGGGAGTGATAGGCATCCACCCCCTATGGGGTGGACATTACTGGGAGTGATGGGCATCCACCCCCTTATGGGTGGGATATGCTGGTAGTGATAGGCATCCACCCCCCTATGGGTGGGATATGCTGGGAGTGATAAGCATCCACCCCCCTATGGGGTGGACATTACTGGGAGTGATAGGCATCCACCCCCTATGGGTGGGATATGCTGGGAGTGATAGGCATCCACCCCCTATGGGGTGGACAATACTGTGAGTGATAGGCATCCACCCCCTATGGGTGGGATATGCTGGGAGTGATAGGCATCCACCCCCTATGGGGTGGACTATTCTGTGAGTGATAGGCATCCACCCCCCTATGGGTGGGATATGCTGGGAGTGATAGGCATCCACCCCCCTATGGGGTGGACAGTACTGTGAGTGATAGGCATCCACCCCCCTATGGGTGGGATATGCTATTTGGGATAGGCATCCACCCCCCTATGGGGTGGACAATACTGTGAGTGATAGGCATCCACCCCCCTATGGGTTGGATATGCTATTTGGGATAGGCATCCACCCCCCTATGGGTGGGATATGCTGTGAGTGATAGGCATCCACTCCCCTATGGGGTGGGCAATACTGTGAGTGCTCGGCATCCACCCCCCTATGGGGTGGACAATAGTGGGAGTGATAGGCATCCACCCCCCTATGGGTGGGATATGCTATTTGGGATAAGCATCCACCCCCCTATGGTGGTGTTTCCTTTCGTGTACTCGTGACATTTTGGTGTGTGGTAGGTGTCTAACTTACCTTCTGCGTCATGCGCGTCGGTAACGATGGGCGTACAGTATAGGGAAGACATGCGCGATTGGATACATGGCTGCTCCGTCTCGTCCCCGTTGATCATGTTCTGGCGTGACTCGGAGCTTTCATTCATATGCCTCATCCGGATGCTGTGACGTGCTGGAGCCGGCGCCCTGTGCGACGCGTATTGGGGACGCATCGTACTTGCGTATCAGGAAATTGGTTAGGTTGCGCCTCCGTACGACTCGCTTTCCGTGTTTCCTGAGCCTGTTCGCTACTGACATAGTGCACAAATCGGAGCGGACGATTCGGTCGGAGATTTGCCTGTTATACGCATCATACTTGCTACTTTGTAGGAAAAAGCTCCGGATACGAGTCGGACGTAAGGTAAGCCTACGAATACCATTGGGAAGGCATTTTTGGCAACATCGGAATCGACCCCCAAGTGTTTAACCACATTATTCTTGCACTTGCAGCGGTTAGATGTGTCCTATGTGAATGAGAGGAGCTCTCTGGAAATATCACTAAAGGGTACCCTGTCTGCCAAATACTCAATCAGTCCCTCCTATTTAGAGTTGGGTGCACTACCAGGCTTATGCAGATGCAGTGCAATTTTCTGTGTTGCTATAAAACGTCCTCCGACAGCCGAATGGAGCACGCACCACTGGGGGTAAGCCATCTCACCATCTAACCTATTCAGGGCGGTAGGTTGGATGGCTTTTTTTTTTACTATCTGTTAATGAAAGGAATATAATTGTGGTGAGGGAGAGTAAAGATAAAAATTGACTGCTGGACTTGGCCCTCTCTGCAGGGTCACTTCCAAATGTTTTGGTTTCACCTCTCCTGTTCATGTGTACCCATTTTTGCTGCCTTAAAAGACTTGTTGCACTTTACCACTGCTGAATAGTGCTAAAGCGAGGGGGGCAGAGCTTGTCTGGCTGCAAGATGGCTGCCTGGTGAGGAGGCTCTGCTGATCGAAATGAACATCTGACATTACTCTGCGGCTGGAGGTGGCATCGGGGAACACACATCACTGCAGTGTTTTCCTGATGCCCTGCTGATTTTGTTGTAGCAACTGGCTGGCTGTTTTCTGCCAGTGAACCAGAATTGTGGCCATCGCCGCGCTGAGGCCTGAACCCTGACATGGTGAATGGGGCTGCCACTAGAGGCACTGGCACGGGGTTCAGGACGCCTGCTGCTGTGCCTTTCTCTGCAGATCCCTTTTGGTGGAGAGGACATTGCCGGTGTATTGGGGGCATGACGTGGTTCCGGCTGTAAGTCGACCCTTGTGGGTTGCTGGATCATCCCAGGCCGTGATCAGCGGTGTGGGGAAGGAGGCCTTGCCCTGCAGTGGTGCACATCCCCGGTGCCATGGCTGTGTCTCTGTGATTTATGAAGCCCCACTGCATACTGTTGCCTGCTGTGTCCAGTCCCTGCTTCTCCCTGTGTGCCCGTTGATACCTCGTAGGCTGTCTAGGGTACCTGCAAAGGAGTTCGGTTGCATTTGTGGCTGAGCCTGACTTCCCCCGACATCATCAGGCCCTGTAGCTCTTCCGCCTGGGCTGAACTATACAGGGCGCATGGCCCCTGCTAGAATACCCTGATGATTGAGCTCGGGGCAGCCGCAGGCATGCTTGACCCCCTTGCAGGCCCTTGAGGTGGGACTGGGCCCCTCCTGCTTGCATCCAGTTGCCTTCTGGAGCTTCCTGGATGCTCAGCCTCTCAGGGGTCATATTACCTACCTTAGTGGAGATCCCCCTGCTACAGGTACACAGTCACTTGTGGAACCAGCTGAGATGAGGTAGCCTGCTGATCTTGCCATTGTGGGTGATTGTTGGTGTTGTGGACTCTACTCACTGCCATGATCTAGCTCAGTGAACTGTGGTGTATCCAAGGGGGTTTATTGCCTCCCCTTCCCCCTCAGATCCAGGAAATTGAGAACTTCCTCCGGTCTGCTCGTGCCCCCCGAGTTGGACCCCCCAAGGCAAGGTGGGACCCACCAGTGACAGCACTGTAGTAGAAATTAGACTGTATCTACCAATCCATGCAAGAAGTGACGGCTCCCTTGTCCAGCTCACCTGGACGCTGCTGTGGGTGGGAGTGTGTGTACATGCCCACCTTCCCTGTACTCTGTCTTGTGAACTATTCCCACTGCCAAGTTTTCCTGGCTAAACAGTTTCCCATCCTGGGAGGTGCCCTTGTTGTTTGAATTCATTTTCTCTGCTTTGGCCACACACCTTTTGCTGGTGAGATGGGGAAGGCTGACAACAGACAATCCCAGTTGCCCTTTGAGCTGCGCAAGTCGACGTGCATGGTGGAGCCCTCACAGGAGGAGTCTGTGCGGTGCTCCAATGTTGAGGGGGGCTAAGACCCGGATCCAGATGTCTGCTCCATGTTTCTGGACCTCAAGCAAAGCCTGCATACTATTGACTCCAAAATAGACTTAGTGGCAGACTAATTTGCTCGCCTGAAGGGAAAAGTGGACCAGAACGAGGAGAAGCTGGACCAACTTGAACACCGCACATTTGAAGTTGAGGATTGCACTCCTTGATGGGGGAACATCTACTCCAGATGGAGGAAGTTCTTGAATTATCCAGAACAAGATTGAGGATTTGGAGGCACGGCAATGGCGCAACAATTTGCGCGTCTTGGGTGTTCCTGAAACGACTGCCATGGGTCGTATGGAGGATTTTGTGGAGGAAATGCTACGAACCCTCTCTGGTGAAGTTCTGTCCCCCATGTTGATCGTTGAGAGTTTGCACAGGTCGCTTGGGCCTCGTCCTCAACCAGGGGCCCCCGCTCGCCTGATAATAGCAAGGCTTTTGAATTATTGGGACAAAGACACTACTCTTCATCTTGCCTGGGAACACTGGCCACTCCAATTCCAGGGAAGCAAGATTTCTTTTTTCCCAGATTTCACTATCGCTGTTCAAGCTGCCAGACAAGATTTTATCCAGATGAAACGAACCCTCTAAAAGACGGCTGCCAAATACTCCTTGCTTTATCCTGCCAAACATTGTATACACCACTCTGGTAAAATCCACTTCTTTACTGATCTTAAGGTGGCTGCCAAGTTATCCAGAGGATTCCTGCCGGTGGAGGACCCTCCCCCGCCTTCTCCTGTGGCATCAAGCCATGGTAGGCTTAGTGACAATGACTAACAGTACTTGACTTGCTTGGCTCCAAGAGATGAGACTCTGATGCTGCCAAGTCCTAGATTGTTTCCATATAGTCCATACCGACACCAAGGTTCTCTGCTGGAACTAAAGGGCTTGAGTATTGCACTCACTATTCATGCTTTGATGTGGCTGCCTTTGGCCAATCGCCTCCCTTTCTTTCCGACCACCCAGCGCTTTTTGGGCTGGGAGAGTGCTAGGTGATCTCCTCTCCCCCTGGATGAGTCCCTATAAGATCCTTTGGTTTGTGCATGTGGGTTTGTTGGGTGGGAGGGTTGGTCATATTTGGCCCGGTTGGGGGGTCCAAGTGGGTGGAGGGTACTGTATTGCAGTTATGCTATTATTATGTGATTGTTTGATTTCCTTTCCCTCTATCTGTCTCACCGCTCAGTCTCACGCTGTTCTCCGCTTCATGCTATTAGCGCCTGACCCTAAGGAAGTGTCTCTCACACTACACACAATCCCGAATGGCCTCCATTAAATGTCTGACCTGAAAAATCAGGGGTATAAATAACAGGCGCAAGGCAAGGCTGTTTTTTTCTTATCTGCACTGCCACAATGTTGACATATTCATGCTGCAGTAGTTGCTTATAACTAATGCAACGCTATCACTCTTGAGGACACACTGGGTGGGTAAGAAGCATGTGGCCTGCTATTCAAACTATGCAAGGGGGGTGGCTGTGATCCTCCACAGGGGATTAAGCTGGTGCATGCGCTTTGCACTTTGAGACCTGCAGGGATGGTACGTCCTGCTGGCTGGACTTTTGCAGGGCTGCCCACTGACATTGGTTTCAATGTACGGTCCCAACACAGATGACCCCGCATTTTTTCCTGAGGTTTGGCGGCTGGTGGGCATCATGGGACCCGGCACGATATTGTGGAGTGGGGACTTCAATGTCATACTGGATGCCAATGCAGATCGATCCAGTGCGACACGCCGGCCGCATCCACAAGCTGCAGCTCAATTAAAAACAATCATTACTGAGCATAATCTAACTGACATCTGGCACACTCCTCACTTGCATGACACAGAGGGGACATGCATAACCTTTTCCCACAACACGTGGTCTAGAATAGATTTATGGCTTGCTACCAGGGATGTTGTTTCATGGACTCTTGAGATCAGACACCTATCTCGGACATTGTCTGATCATGTCCATGTGTTTTTGGAGATGCTCCCACCTGAATCTGCCCCGCGTGCCTTTTCCTGGAGGCTCCCCTCTGGCACTTTGCAGGACCAGGTTTTTTGCCACGAGGTTAGGGAAGCAATCGTTGAATACTTTACTCCGTCCACTCTTTGGGAGGCCTTCGAGATGGTTATACGCAGGGTTTGCATCGCCAAGCAGGCTGGGGTTTTGAAGACGATTCGGGCTACCCTGTCTCCCCGAGAGGCCCCTGAACTTCAGTACTAGGACTCTGGTGAGCCGGACTCGTTCACGTCCATCTGCAACGCGCTTGTGGAATATGAGGAAGAGGGTCTTCAGGAGAGATATTACTTGAGCAAGGAGACCCGGGCTACCGGTCAAGGGGAAAGGGCGAGCAGGACCTTAGCAACAATGTTTTGCGTAAGCCTTGGGCGAGTGGCTATATAGTCGACTTGCAGGATAACTGCCTCAATATACAGGTTGGGACTGAGGCTGTCCAACTCACCATGATTGATTTCTGTACCATCTTGTACTCTTCTACTCAATGCTCTCCTCCTCCGGATCGGATCTCCTACCTGGATTCAGTGCAGGTCCTTTGGTTGGGAGAGGATCCCTGCCTTTTCCTGAATTAATTCTTCATGATAGAAGAGATTGTTCAGGTCATATCTGGGCTGCCCGGAGATAAGGCCCCTGGCCTTAATGGACTTACGGCGGCCTTTTACAAAATGCTTATGCCCTTGCTAGCCCCCCATCTTCTGAATATGTATGAGGAGTATGTGCGCACGGGGGTCCTACCTCCCTCCTTGCGAGAAGCTCTTATAGTGGACATCCTTAAGCCTGAAAATAACCCCACATACTGTGAGTCTTATAAACTGCTCTCCATGATAAATATTGATACTAAGATACTGTCAAAATTGATCACCTCGCGCCTTTTACCTCTTCTTCCTCATATGATCTGTCCCGACCAATCAGGCTTTGTGCCAGGAAGATCAACGGCACATAATCTACGCACCTTCTTCTCCCTCCTTCACACATTAGATCCGAATCTACATGCTGATGCTGCATTTCTCAATAGGCCTTCTCTTTTCTGCCTCCCTGAGCGTTGGGGTGTGGGTCGCAAATTCATTCACTTAATCCGATTGCTTTATACCTTACCTGTAGCACATTTGCGGATTAATGGCACGATCTCACCTCCCTTCACGATTGCTTTAGGTACGCATCAGGGGTGCCCAATCTCCCCTATTCTCTTCACAGTGGCAATGGAACCGCTCGTGGCTGATTTGCGAAACACCACTTGCATTGTGGACTAGCTTTACGACCTAGGCGTGTTCTTGTCTCCATGTATACAGATGATGTCACCTTGTACATCCGGAACCCACCTGAAAATCTGGACCAGCTCCTTAGGGAGTTTATTCGGTTTGGGGGCTTAGTGGGCATTGCTATTAACTGGACAGAGTCCATTTTATTTCCGCTTACCGACTCCACGCAGACCTTTGCTTCCAACTTTACCCTGACATGGGCCACCGATTTTGTCCAATACCTGGGGATGTGGCTCAATCATAACACTGAGGAACTGTGGCACAACAATTATGGAAGGCTGATGACGTGGCTTTAAGAGCATGTGGCAGCATGGTCGAAGTTGCCCTTTCCCCTAACTGATAGATTGGCTATCGCCAAAATGGTCATACTTCCTAAATTTAATTATCTCTTTGTTAACCTACCTCTTCCCCTTCCGACCTGCTTTCGTCGACAGTTGTGGTCCCACCTTGTTTGCTGGCTTGGGCTGGTAAACAGCCTTGTGTATCATGGAAAATTCTCACACTTCCTTTTGCACAGGGTGGTCTTGGCGCGCCCGATATGGATCTTTATTTTTCTAGTGCCAAGGAGCACTTTGATCATTTTTTGGCTGCTCCCAATCCAATTTCAGCTTCATTCAGCTCCCGAGGCAGATCATGTGGCTCTGTGTCCGCTCCAGACTGCGATCTATGGCCCCCCTCACAGGGTGCGTCAACAGGTTGACACAGTGGCATGTACGGTCTTGGAATGGAATGAATTGCACAAGAGAGCAAGATTGGAGCACCTATATGCCCCTTCAGCACCGATTCTTGGACACCCACAGCTCTCAGCGACATCTGGGCCTGGTGTGCAGGTGTGTCTGCGCCAATTGCAGCTTACCTCCTTTGGAACAGCATACGCAGATGGCACCTTTATTACCTATCAACAGGTATTTCAGGACTATCTGGCTTCCCTTGTGAATGTTATGACCTGTTACCAACTCCGAGAGTCCATGTGCACCCTCCATGCCACTTTTACTTCGGCCCCCCCAGTGATTGCAGTGCTCGAAGAAATACTCACTAAGCCTTTGCCGCACAGACCCATTACGCGCATTTATTCGAGCATGCAGTGGATAGCTGCCGGGTTCCCTCTTCCTGGCAAACTTGGTCGGATGATATTAATGTGGCAATTAGCGAGGAACGGTGGTCCTTTTGTTGCACTCAATCTCAGGCTCTCTCTCCCATTTATAGGCTGTGCTTAATTCATTTCAAGTTCTTGAATAGAGTCTACCGCACCCCAGAACACCTGTGGTAGATTGGCCAGGGAGTAGAGACAGAGGGGCCGATTCCGATTCGGGCCGGAAATCTCTCCGACCGAGCCGGACCCGGAGAGAATTCCGACCGAATCGGACCCTAGCAGTCCGACCGGACGAGTACGATGCATTCGCATGCTATCAGACTCGATTCGGTCGGACTCCCATTGAAGTCAATGGGAGCCGGTCGTACAATGCGTACGCGGGCTCCCATTGACTCAATGGGTGCGGGGCGAACAAGGGCGCCCCCTACAGCGGGTACGCGTCCATGCGCATCGCGGCGTACATGCACAGGTAGGGAGGACCCATGGTTCCCCCCAGTGTGCGACTCGCGCGCCTACGCGTACAGGGGGGTCCGACGCGGACCCCCAAAGTCCGACTCCGACAGCTCTTTTGAGCCGGACGGCGCGAGTCGGTCAGACTGCTCGCGGCGCGCATCGTACTTACCCGGCTGGGAAGCGTCTCCATAGCGCGGTGCGCGTCGAGTCCGAGCGAGTCGGTCGGTGCGGTTCGGACCCGTCAACGAGTCGGTCGGCGATTTCGCGTGCGCTCGCATCGTACTCGCTCGGCCGGACCCGCGTACGATTCGGTCGGGAAACAGGGCTCCGAATCGGATCCGGTAAATCCGAATCCGATTCGGAGCACTACCGGCCGAGATCGGAATCGGCCCCAGAATATTGAGTAAAAAAAATTGAGTTGCACAAATATCGAGTCATTAATATCGTGGTTCAGAAATCGCAATAGCAAGAATATTGTGGTCAAGAATATCGACTCAAGGTAAGTAATATCGATTTTAAAAATATCGAAGTGTTTAATATCGTTTGCAAAAATATAGTTGTTAAAAATATAGTTTTCTTATTAATGTTATGTATTTTAGTATATATTTTATATATATGTGATGTATGTTTTTTTGTATAAGAATTGTTTGTATTTTTAATATATGTTTACATTTTTAGTAGTTATTATTTTTTTTTATTTGAATTTCGTGTTTATAGTTCCATAGGCAGGTTGTGGGTTTATAGGGGAATAGGGTGGGAAGTAATTTAATGATAATAAATTTATAGATGATTTTATATTCATTAATATTTGTTTGATTGAGATGTTATAGTGTTAAATGTGTAAAGTAATTTATTATTAATTAATTAATAATTGGTTGGGGACAAAGAAACGCTGTTGCTGCCATTGCCACCGTGGGGATTCCAACTTCCACAACTCCCTGGCTTCAGAGGGAGGAGTCGCCCTCCAATGTCGCTCTATTAAAGCGCCTGTAGCCTCCCGCAGCGCGGGACAAAGAAACGCTGTTGCTGCCGTTGCCACCGTGGGGAATTCCAACTTCCACAACTCCCTGGCTTCAGAGGGAGGAGTCGCCCTCCAACATTGCGCTATTAAAGCGCCTGTAGCCTCCCGCAGCGCGGGACAAAGAAACGCTGTTGCTGCCGTTCCCACCGTGGGAATTCCAACTTCCACAACTCCCTGGCTTCAGAGGGAGGAGTCGCCCTCCAACGTCGCACTATTAAAGCGCCTGTAGCCTCCCACCGTGCGGGACAAAGAAACGCTGTTGCTGCCGTTGCCACCATGGGGATTCCAACTTCCACAACTCCCTGGCTTCAGAGGGAGGAGTCGCCCTCCAACGTCGCGCTATTAAAGCGCCTGTAGCCTCCCGCAGCGCGGGACAAAGAAACGCTGTTGCTGCCGTTGCCACCGTGGGGATTCCAACTTCCACAACACCCTGGCTTCAGAGGGAGGAGTCGCCCTCCAAAGTCACGCTATTAAAGCGCCTGTAGCCTCCCGCAGCGCAGGACAAAGAAACGCTGTTGCTGCCGTTGCCACCGTGGGGATTCCAACTTACACAACTCCCTAGCTTCAGAGGGAGGAGTCGCCCTCCAACGTCGCGCTATTAAAGCGCCTTCAGCCTCCCGCAGCGCGGGACAAAGAAACGCTGTTGCTGCCGTTGCCACCTTGGGGACTCCAACTTCCACAACTCCCTGGCTTCAGAGGGAGGAGTCGCCCTCCAACGTTGCACTATTAAAGCGCCTGTAGCCTCCCGCAGCGCGGGACAAAGAAACGCTGTTGCTGCTGTTGCCACTGTGGGGATTCCAACTTCCACAACTCCCTGGCTTCAGAGGGAGGAGTCGCCCTCCAACGTCGTGCTATTAAAGCGCCTGTAGCCTCCCGCAGCGTGGGACAAAGAAACGCTGTTGCTGCCGTTGCCACCGTGGGGATTCCAACTTCCACAACTCCCTGGCTTCAGAGGGAGGAGTCGCCCTCCAACATCGCGCTATTAAAGCACCTGTAGCCTCCCGCAGCGCGGGACGCGCGCGGGCTGTGCCCGGGGGAAGCCCGGGCCAAGGGCGGGCCCATCCTTGCCCATCATAGACAGGAAGAGGCAGGGCAGGGCTACCCCTCTTTCATCTTGTGTACAACTTGGTACTGAGTAACTGACTATTCATTGTGGCAAATAAGGACTGTCAGTGGGGAACATGGGGAAAAGGAAAGCGATGGAGGGGAATGGTGGAGGTGGTGAGGGGGGAGCTGTTGTAAGAGAACAAAAAGGGAAAAGGGTTAGAAAATCAGTAAAGCAGAAAAAATCAGGGAATAGCTGCGTTATGGATAGAATTGATTCTCTGATTATTGAGTGTGAGGACATTCTAGATAGTGGTGTATCTGTCCAGGCTGGGAATAGCGCATTAACACCAGACCCTTCCCGTCTGATCCACCATAGCCCAGGAGACAGTTAACTATCCCTGCAATGTTTCACAAACCGGCCGGAGGCGGAAGCCAAGAAAGTCAAATTGATGGGAGTATAGCCATGGGGGTGGAAAAAACGGCTTCTTCTTCTTCTTTGGCTAAAAATGATATCTGCCAGCCTCTGGAAACTGTTGTTGCTTGTACAAATAGGTTCGCTCCTCTTTTGGATCTGCAGGAGGGAGATGGGTCGGACATTACGTCAAGTACACCCCCTCTCTTTCTTCGCTGTCCCTCTCCACTTCCCAGCCCATGCCCAAATCCTTGCTCTACTACTGACACCCAGGGAATGTTCGCAATCATTAATGATTTGAAGTCCGAAGTAATATCTATGCGCACAAAGATGGTGGAACTAACATCCATGGTTAAACTTATACTGCAAAATGTTGCCGGTTATAGAGATATATTACATCCTAAGACTGGGCAAGCAGAGCAAACATACAAGGGGATTCATTGTGAACAGAATATATCAAGCATCTCATAGGGTCCTAGTTGTAAAGTTGTGAATGTGCCTCGTTATACTAATAGATCAGATAGTAGACCAGGTAAGGAAGGAAATTCCTGTGTGTGGCCAGACCAACCTTTTTTGCAAACCCCAACATCTGAACTTAGACAAACTCAACTGAGTCGTCCTTTGATGCAAGAGTCTTGTAGTGCCCCAAATGACTATCAAGGGCAAAGGCCAATAACTCCAGATCCTAATCTTTCACGAGTTTTGAAAATCTATATGGTTAATGTCCCAAAATTTGTTAGCAGGTATGGCCCAGAAAGTGCGGATTTTCTCACAAACAAAGCAATCCATTGGATTCGCCATGTAAGAGGGTGCTGCTCGGTTATTCGAGAAGACATTGTTAGAGCACAAAGACTTTCATCCCGATCTAATCCCTTAGATTGTATTGAGCTGACATTTAATGATCAAGAACTAGCGGAAAAGTTGCTAGCCCTGGAAATTCGTACGTCCTCCCTGGACCAATCTCTAATCCAGTTTAGACGGTCCCCATATACAAACAGCAATGGCCCCCCTTTAAGGCAAGGGAATTTTAGTTCCCATCTAGGCGTATCCTCAAACCTAGAGGCAAATGATTGACTCCAGGTCTTGTCCCATCAAGATCAGGAAAGCGTGGACCTTCTAGTACGGGACCAAGCACGTCCTCTTAGTTTTTTTCCCACCAGTAGTATGAGATATACAGGAAATGATTCCAGCCCAGGTAATAATCTGATAGCGTCAAGTAGGAAAAAGGAGTTAGGTGGTCAAGAAAGAAGCCACCTGACTTCCTTGACTGACCTAAGTACGAGTAATAACCCTTCGGCAGGATTGACAGTTATATCGTGGAATATAGCTGGGCTGAAGTCAAAGACTGTATCTCCTGACTGGCATAATTTCATTAACCAAAATGACATCTGCCTCTTTCAGGAAACCTGGGCGGTGGATCCTATTCACCGCGTAGGCTACCTAAACTACCATGTTCCAGCTATTAATGGTGGAAAAGGCTGCCCGTCAGGGGGTTTAACAACTTGGATTCGCCAAGAGGCCGGTTTTCCTGTTGAGGTCCTAAAGTCTAATCATGAGGACATCTTAGCACTTAGGCTGAAATGGGGTCATTGTGAGACACTAGGGGGCCGATTCCGATCTCGGCCGGTAGGGCTCCTAATCGGATTCGGCTTTACCGGATCCGATTCGGAGCCCTGTTTCCTGACCGATTCGTACGCGGGTCCGGCCGAGCGAGTACGATGCAAGCGCCCGCGAAATCGCCGACCGACTCATACGCGGCTTCAACACGCTCCAACCGACTCGCACGGACACAACTCGCACTGCGCGATGGAGTCGTTCCCCGGCCGGGCAAGTACGATGCGCGCCGCGAGCAGTCCGACCGACTCGCGCCGTCCGGCTCGAAAGACCTGTCGGAGCAGGACTTTGGGGGTCTGCGTCGGACCCCCTGTACGCGTGGCCACACGAGTCGCACACAGGGGGGACCCATGGGTCCCCCTACCTGTGCATGTATGGCGCGATGCGCATCGACGCGTACCCGCTGTAGGGGGCGCCCCTGTTCGCCTCGCACTCATTGAGTCAATGGGAGCCCGCGTAAGCGTTGTACGACCGGCTCCCATTGAATTCAATGGGAGTCCGACCGAATCGAGTCCGGGTGCATGCGTGCGCATCGTACTCGTTCGGTCGGACTGCCAGAGTCCGATTCGGTCGGAAATCTCTCCGGGTCCGGCTCGGTCGGAGAGGTTTCCGGCCCGAATCGGAATCGGCCCCTAGATGTTTATAACATCTATGCGAGAGGGACAAAAGGGAAAAAATCAGAAGTTGTTGTGGCTTTGGATGCCATATTAGATCAACAGTCCAGGGGTAAGAATGTAATAATAGCGGGTGACTTCAATGTGACCTTCGAGCCCCTTTTAAATGGGAAATCTAACTTTAGTGAAGAGGAAGATGATCTGTGGAGAATTCCTAAATTAGACTTAGTTCCCATAAACAAATGGTCTGATGTTGCGATCCAGATTAATTCTATCTGCATGGAGAAGGGATTAAGAGCAGTAAACGGAAGATCGCCATCGGACAGACACGGGGCATGTACCTTTAACAATGGTTCTAGTTCCAGTCGCATTGATTATTTGCTGATTAATTGCCAGTTTTGGCACATGCTGAGGGATATGATGATAAAGGATCGGGTAGAGAGCGACCATAATCCCTTGTGCACAGTATTTGGTGTAATGGTGGAGAATTAAATGAATCCTCCCTGTAGAGAATTAATTACCCTCGATGTAGTGCCTGCAAATGATATGAGGCGCCTAAAATGGGGCAATCTACTTGAAAACCCAGAGGTTCTTGATAAAATATCTCTAGACATCAATAGCGCAATAATGAAATTAGAAGGATTGTTGGCTAACTCTGCATCACCGGAGTCTGTTATAAAATTCCATGAGGATTTTTTTAATCAACTCCGTACCTATTTTTATAAAAAAACAAATAATATGACCAGGGCTAAAAACCATATTATTACCACTAAATGGTTTAATAAAGAATGTAAGGATGCACGTAATACTCTGGGGAGTGCAATCAAGGATGGTGACCCCATTAAAGTACGGACTGCAAGACAGACCTATAAAAAGGTGCAGGAGAAGGCTAAAAAAGCTTGGGACGAGAATAGATGGCAGGATCTTAAACGAGCATGTGAAAATAAAAATCACAAACAGTTCTGGGACATTATTAAGTGGGGTAGAGATGGGCGTCCCACAGAGCCGACAAACTATGTAACCCAGGATCAATGGGTAAGCCATTTTAAATTCCAATATGCTCATAGCCCAGATGAGCAGGAGATGACTGAATTTCCGTATACCTATTATAATGATCCGGCTTTTAATGAGACCGATGTCAATCTTGCCCTGGGTGCTCTAATGGGAGGAAAAGCCCCGGGTCCTGATGGAATCCCAGCGGATATATTCCTCTTTGATAAACCCAAATGGAGTCAGTATATTCTGATTTTGATGAATGAAATTGCCAAGGGTTTATTAGTCCCAGATTCATGGAAAGGAGCTGAGATAATACCCATTTTTAAAAAGGGGGATAAATCTCAGCCAGGGAATTACAGACCAATTAGTCTAATCGATTCCCTCCAAAGGTCATGGGACGTCTTGTGCTGAACAAGGCCCAGGATTGGATAGATGAGAACAACATATTGTCACCATTTCAGGCTGGGTTTCGGGCATGCACAAGTACTATTGACCAAATATTCCGTTTCACTTTGCTATATTGGAAGACGGTGGTCTTAGACAAGGGCAGTTTATATGCTGCCTTTGTGGATTTAAAGTCTGCTTTTGATCTCGTCTCCCGTAGTAAATTGTGGACGGTACTGCAAGAACTGGGGATGCCCCTTGAATTGTTATCCCTTATTGTCAAGTTTCATGAGGGAAATCATGCAAAGATTAGGTGGGGGTCCCAGGGCCAGGTCACATCTTCCTTTCCAGTAGAAAAAGGGGTGAGGCAAGGGTGCGTAATGGCTCCAACACTTTTCTCCCTGTTTATTAATGGGATTGCAAAATTCTTAGATAAAACCCCCAATGATGCCCCGAGTTTAGCAGGAGTAAGAATCCCCATCCTAATGTTTGCGGATGATACGTTGCTAATCGCTAAGACACCAAGCGGCTTGCAGCGAGCCCTGTCACTCTTTGAAGAGTTTTGTCAACTACGGGGCTTGGAAATCAACGTGTCTAAGACTAAGGGGTCGATTCCGATCTCGGCCGGTAGGGCTCCGAATCGGACTCGGCATTACCGGATCCGATTCGGAGCCCTGATTCCCGACCGAGTCGGACGTGCGTCCGGGCGAGCGAGTACGATGCGAACGTACGCGAAATCGCCGACCGACTCGTTCGCGGGACCCAACCGCTCTGACCGACTCGCACGGACACGACTCGCACCGCGCAATGGAGACGTTCCCCGGCCGGGTAAGTACGATGCGCGCCGCGAGCAGTCCGACCGACTCGCGCCGTCCGGCTCGAAAGAGCAGTCGGAGCCGCACTTTGGGGGTCCGTGTCGGACCCCCCTGTACGCCTAGCCGCGCGAGTCGCACACAGGGGGGACCCATGGGTCCCCCCTACCTGTGCGTGTACGGCGCGACCCGCTTCGATGCATACCCGCTATAGGGGGCGCCCTTGTTTGCCTCGCACCCATTGAGTCAATGGTAGCCCGCGTACGCGTTGTACGACCGGCTCCCATTGACTTCAATGGGAGTCCGACCGAATCGAGTCCGATAGCATGCGAACGCATCGTACTCGTTCGGTCGGACTGCTAGGGTCCGATTCGGTCGGAAATCTCTCCGGATCCGGCTCGGTCGGAGAGATTTCCTGCCCGAATCGGCCCCTAAGTTTATGGCATTCAACCCTCATAGATCATTCAGAGGAGGGATGGTGATGAATGGCCGGCCCTTGGAGCAGGTAAAAGATTTTACGTATCTAGGGGTCATAATGCAGGGGGACATGAGATGGAGCAAGCAATTGGATATAGCCGCATTAAAACATCGCCAACTTGCTGGAACCTGATAACTGAGTTTAATGAATCTTTAACTAAACCAGTTAGCCCAGTTATAAATGTATACAACATAAAAGTAGTTAGTGCAGTGTTATACGGGGCAGAGCTCTGGGGTTTTATGAATTTATCAAAATTGACAACAGCGGAAAATAATTTTTTGCGTAAAATAATAAATTTTCCGCAAAGTACCCCAGTGCGCCCACTGCTCCATGATCTGCGTAGGAAGGCATTGGCTGACATTGCTAGACTGTGCCCCTTGTTGTATTGGCGGAGAGTATGGTCAACACCAGAACTGAATTCTTACGCCGCGGGCTTAAAGGATGTAATAAGAGCAGATTCACAAAAGAGAAAGATCAAATGGCTACAGGAAGTCAAACACATCCTAATAAGCATTGGCTTGGCGTCTTTATGGGAAAACCCAGAAAAAACTCAGTTTCCCACTAAAGCAGAGCTGAAGGAAAAGTACTGGGGTTGGGTGACTGACAATACCATTAGATATAGTGACTCCACGACATTAACGGGCCAATTCCTAGACGTGAAACCCTTACAAAAGCTGGAAGCATATTGGGATATTATAACCAAGCCATTAGATAGAAAGCTCTATTTCAAACTTAGAGTAGGCACACTACCCATAAAATCGTTCACTGCAAGATGGGATTTGTCAAATGATGTTACCTGCCCTGTTTGTCATGCGCACCCGTAGTCATTGGCTCATTTTCTATTCGTTTGCCCAGCATATGTTATTCCGCGGCGCGTTTGGTTGGCACCAATAGGCAGATCCCTGGGTACTCGAAATTGCAATGTAGCATTGAGATTATTTCGAGCTGACACAATGCCATCACTGGTGATTGCACTGGCAAAATTTTTAGGATGGGCATGGACGATTAGACTAAGGGCAATTACTGTATTGTAGTATTTTAATATCTGTGCAATACTGGTTTTTAGCTTTTAGGCTACGTACAACGTTTTTAAACTTCTTCTTTTTAACCACTGGTGCCATCTAGTTTGCTTGACTTAAGAAGGGTATCTATTATGCAGTTTTATGCATAAAAGATGCTTGAGCATATCATATATTCAGCACCTAGGAGTTTTTTTATATATTTATTGTTAGGATTTTACTCTTTGTACAATTTTGGTCATGTGTATCTTTTTTTATCTTGTATTTTGCTTTGATGACAAACTGTCGAATAAAGCTATAATGACTGACTGACAATAATTGCTGTGCTGTTCATAGATGTAAAGGGTGGGAAGTAATTTATTTTTAATTAATGAAATAATAATTGGTTGTTAATTATTAATTAATTGTGTAATTTATTTTAGGTGTGTGTTGTGGTGTTTATAGGAGTAAAGGGTGGGAAGTAATTTGTATTTAATTAATTAATATATAGTTGTAATTATTTGATATTTATTTTGGGTAATTGTTTATTTTTTTGTGTGTTGTTTTTACTTTTAAAGGGGTAAAGGGTGGGTATTAAATACATTTTAATTACTTTATTAGTTTTTAATAGTTTTTAATTTAAAAATAAATTTTAATTGTGTTTTATTTTATTATAGTTTAATTTACGTGTGTGTTGACAATATTATAGTGTTAAAGTGTGTGTAGTCAATTAATGTTTATTAGTTTTTTTAATTAATAATATTTTTTTAATTGATTATTAATTATGTTAATTATGGAAGCAAATTTAATTAAAAATGTTGAAGTGTATTGTTATTGGTGTGGGTGCTATAGGGTAGGAAATAAAATAAATACATTTAGGTATTACTAAGTTTTTTGTTTGTGAATATTTTCTAGTTTAAAGAAATTATTTTTTATAAATGTATTTATTATTTTATTTTATATATTATTTGTAGGTTTTTGATATATGTAATTAATATTATAAAAAGTTTTTTTTATTTATTTAATATATTTGATTTTCCATTTTTTAAATATTGTTTATTTATTTTACTGATTTTTTTAATTTTTAATATTTTTTATATTTGTCTTAACTGCTTGAGTGTGAATAGTAATTTTTGTCTCTCCACTATCCAACACTTTCCCTAATGTTGCACTCACTGGAGTGGAAATAGTAATTTTTACCTCTCCGCTATCCAGCACTTTCCCTACTGTTGCACTCACTGAAGTGGGAATAGTAATTTTTACCCCTCCACTATCCAACACTTTCCCTACTGTTACACTGACTGGAGATGGAATAGTAATTTGTAACCCTCTGCTAGCCAACACTTTCTCTACTGTTGCACTCACCGGAGTGGCAATAAAAATGTTTACCCCTCCGCTATCCAACACTTTCCCTACTGTTGCACTCTTTGGAGTGGGAATAGTAATTTTTTACCCTTCGCTATCCAACACTTTCCCTACTGTTGCTCTCACTGCAGTGGGAATAGTAATTTTTACCCCTCTGCTATCCAACACTTTCCCTACTGTTGCCCTCACTGGAGTTGGAATAGTAAATTTAATTCTTCCGCTATCCAACACTTACTCTACTTTTGCACTCACAGGAGTGGGAATAGTTATTTTTACCCCTTTGCTATCCAACACTTTCCCACCTGTTGCACTGATTGTATTGTGAAATTTAAGTCTGAACATTTTTTAATAGGTTAATGTTTGAATTTATTATATATTTTTGTTTTTTTATATTTTAAATCATTAATATATATTGTTATTTTTTATATTATTTTAAACTTTTAACATAAATAAAAAATAATAGTTTATTAATTGTTTTCAAGTAAATATATATGTATAAATTATTATGTTTGTGTTTATTTTTTTATTAAGTTTATTTGTTATATTTTTATTAAAATATATATTGAATTTATTTTATTTTGTTAAAATTATATTTAATATTTCGTATATTTAATAAATATTCTTTTATTTTATATTTATATAAAAGTCGATATTTTATACATCTATATTTTTTACATCAATATTTTTAGTCGATATTTTTGTACTTACCTATTTAAGTATAGGAGTCGATATTTTTTTTGTCTATATTTTTTACTCTATATTTTTTACATCAATATTTTTTTACATCGATGTTGTGTCAGTGAACCCTTGGCCTGGTAGAGGACGTGCGCTGTCTGCACTGCACTGTGCACAGACTTCTTGCATTTGGCTTGGGAGTTCCCTGAGATACTGGATTTTGGGTAGTGGTATTCAGTGATATCACAAGCATAACAGGTCATCCTCTGGCCATTAGCCCATTACACCCCTTGTTGCCTTACTAGGCTACATCAAAGAGACCCCTCTAGAGGCCCGCAGATTGACGGCACTGCTGCTACTGCTTTTGAAGTGCAGGGTTGCAATGCACTGGGGCAGACGAAGAGTCCCCACGAGAAATAGCTGGTTGCGTGATGAGGCAATCTGTCAGGAGAGTTAGATACATATTGGAAGCTGATGCCCACTCGCTCTAGACCCAAGGATATCGGGAGCCCCTTGACAAATTATCTTAGGTTGCTAGACAACAGTCTGCATCAGAGTCTGAACCCTATTTTCCCCCCTCAGACTGTTCCTATTTCTGCCTGAGGATCCTCCATGACTGCCTGGCCAACAACCGTTTTTGACTAATTAATGCCTTCCCTTAACTGATTCAGTAGGAGCATTAAATTCAGACTCCCCCATATGCTGTGATGCAGATTTCACTGACAATGCTGTTGGGAACTTTTCTATTCTCTCCGTCTTGTTCTTCTCTTTCCCTTTTTTCTTCCTCTTTTTCCCCTTTCTTTATTCTTCTGGCTTCCATTGCAATTCTGGATACTGCTGGATATTGCTGATTATCATGCTTTTGGCCTATGTAACGTACCTTCTTAAAAACTTCAATTTGTATGGCTGTTGCTATATGTTATTAAAATCAATAAAAGCAATATATAAAAAATATTTTAAAAAACTGGTGCTAAAGCGCGTGTGCTATTCCCCTAAAACATGGTACAATTTGCTTACGAATACTGATTGGTGCATTTAATTTATTTGGAAGTCCCTCGTACATGTTATCACAGGTATCCAGGGCCTATAAATGAAATGTTACTAGTAGGCAGAAGCAATCATTGTGCTAACCACTAAAATGAGCCTTTTAAAGCATACCTCAGGCCTGGTATTGCACGCTGTAGTGCAGTTTTAAACTACCAATTCGACCTGGCAAAATAAATGTTTTGCAAGGCTTAAACCTTCCTATTTAATGCATGTAAGACACCCCTAAAGTAGGCCCTAAATAGCCTATAGGTCAGGGTGCATTGTATCTAAAAAGTAAGAGTTGTGTTTTTAAGTTTTACGTATCATGTTAGTGAAAAACTCCTAAACTTGTTATTCACTGCTGTACGGCCTACCTCTCCCATGGGATAACATTAGGTTACCTTTTTGCATTTAATAAGTGCGAAGTTTTGATTGGTAGCAGGTAGAAATGTCATATTTGCACTCATATGAACTGTCATTTAAAATCCCCTTTAATGGTAAAGTTGGGTTTTGGATTACAATTTTGAAAATGCCACTTTTAGAAAGTTAATATAGACTCAGTCAGTACTATATACCTCTGTCCAGCCGGACAGGGATTTAATATGCAATTGAGGAATATTTTACAAACAATATACACAAAAACAATATAAGTGGGACACAAGCCTGCATCCAACTTAGCAAGAAAGGACGTACAATATAAGAGAAAGGGTTCAGGCAAAAAAGAGTTTGTTTGTTTACAGCGTATTTCAAATGAAACAAACAGAATGTACATGAGACACCATTACACATTTATCATAACAGTTTAAAAAGTGTATATGGTGTACAAAGTGTCGACGGCGTTTCGATCCCTTAGGTGGGTGCTGGGATCATCTTCAGGACATTTACAATAACATGCCTGTTTATAATAGCCTGTAATCACTATGTGATTGGAATGGAAGGCCAGTGGCTATGCACCTTGGATGGGGAGCGTGGCTGCAACGTGGAGAGAGTCTTCGTAGTGCACAGTGGCACTTGGGGTAATCCTATCCCATGTGGGATGAGGCGCTGGAATGCGCAGTGGCAATAGAGGGAAGAGCCCGACCAATGGGGATAACGCTGTGATTGTTGGGGAGCCTTTCTAAATAAGAGAGAGCATCCAGTGTCTAGCAAGACGTTGCTGGGATGAGTGCTTACCAGGGATAAGTTAATTTAGCACTCATGGGCAGGATCAAAAATAATGAGATGCCGGAGTGGGCATGTAAAGGTGAACGAGCCGCCTTCGCAGTCCTGATCCAAAATGCAGGCGAATACGGTCTTGATCTGTTCACAGTGTCTTTTCCGGTCACAGTGCTGAGTGAGCCGGGCAGGGAAGTACATGAGGAGTTTCAATGGTCAAAAGGGGTCATGTGACCCAGAAGACTAAATATAGAAAGGGGACAGAGTGAGTGCAAGATGTGCGGCCATCTTGAAGGGAGGAAAGTTACATAATCCCCCACTAATAACTGATGTATGCTTAAGTGAAAGGACAGCAAGGGCTACTTTAGAATGACACAAAGTAAGGTCAAGGGGGAAGTTAGGCGGGGAGAAGACGCGAGTGCGGCAAGAGCAACATAGAGGAAGTAAAAAAAGAATTAGATCATAGAGGGAGCAACAATTGGTAGAAAATGTGAAGGGCATATTTTGAAAAACAGCTTAGTTCTTATTAAAACCATAAAACATAAGGCAGCTACAACGATTGATGTCTGAATTAAAGAACGCACGGGTACTCATGACGGACAGGATTAGATCAGAGAAGTCCAATCCACCAGGCGATTAAGTCCTGTGTGAATGCTTCCAGTCCTCAAAATCCATTTTAACTCCTCCTTGTTAAGGAGCTGAGAGATGTCTGCACCCCTCAGTGGTGGTTTAATCACGCTAATGATTGTCCATCTTATGTCTTCTTCAGTGTGTCCTGCTGCCTGAAAGTGTTCCACGAGAGGAGCATTTGTTGTGTTGCAGCATACTCCGCCGCGGTGCTGACAGATCCACATACGTGCCTTCTGAGTGGTTTGACCGATGTAAATCTTGTTACAAGGACATACAATTGCATAAATGAAATTACAGGTTTTGCAATTTGAGAATGATTTACGTTCAATCTTGATTTTATCAAAGACAAATTCTTTACCTTCAATCGTAGATTGACACATAATACAATCACCACATTTAGCATGTCCTAACAATGGTGGTAGACCCCAGAGTTCATTTAGTGTCCCTGTGGTTTTTGTGGGTGGTAGGGCGGCACGGACTAGGTGGTCCTTTATGTTTTTGGCTTTGCGGAATGCGAACAAGGGACGTTCTAAATTGAGTACCCCTGCATTCAGAACTTCCCAGTGCTTTATGATACTTTTACGGATAGCGTGAGAAACTGGTGAAAAAGTAGTAACACATACCATCCGGTTCTGTTCTACCACCATTGTTAGGACATGCTAAATGTGGTGATTGTATTATGTGTCAATCTACGATTGAAGGTAAAGAATTTGTCTTTGATAAAATCAAGATTGAACGTAAATCCTTCTCAAATTGCAACACCTGTAATGTCATTTATGCAATTTTATGTCCTTGTAACAAGATTTACATCGGTCAAACCACTCAGAAGGCACGTATCCGGATCTGTCAGCACCGCAGCAGAGTACGCTGCAACACAGCAAATGCTCCTCTCGTGGAACACTTTCAGGCAGCAGGACACACTGAAGAAGACATAAGATGGACAATCATTAGCGTGATTAAACCACCACCGAGGGGTGCAGACATCTCTCAGCTCCTTAACAAGGAGGAGTTAAAATGGATTTTGAGGACTGGAAGCATTCACACAGGACTTAATCGCCTGGAGGATTGGACTTCTCTGATCTAATCCTGTCCGTCAGGAGTACCCGTGCGTTCTTTAATTCAGACATCAATCGTTGTAGCTGCCTTATGTTTTATGGTTTTAATAAGAACTAAACTGTTTTTCAAAATATGCCCTTCACACTTTCTACCAATTGTTGCTCACTCTATGATCTAATTCTTTTTTTACTTCCTCTATGTTGCTCTTGCCACACTTGCGTCTTCTCCCCACCTAACTTCCCCCTTGACCTTACTTTGTGTCATTCTAAAGTAGCCCTTGCAGTCCTTTCACTTAAGCATACATCAGTTATTAGTGGGGGATTATGTAACTTTCCTCCCTTCAAGATGGCACTCACTCTGTCCCCTTTCTATATTTAGTCTTCCGGGTCACATGACCCCTTTCGACCATTGAAACTCCTCATGTACTTCCCTGCCCGGCTCACTCAGCACTGTGACCGGAAAAGACGCTGTGAACA
Organism: Calotriton arnoldi; assembly: GCA_963921515.1. Taxonomy (NCBI): domain Eukaryota; kingdom Metazoa; phylum Chordata; class Amphibia; order Caudata; family Salamandridae; genus Calotriton; species Calotriton arnoldi. The sequence goes on along the minus strand of CAWUFW010009001.1, from coordinate 712,796 downwards.
GATCAAGACCGTATTCGCCCGCATTTCGGATCGGGACCGTGAAGGCGGCTCGTTCACCTTTACATGCCCACTCCGGCATCTCATTATTTTCGATCCTGCCCATGAGTGCTAAATTAACTTATCCCTGGTAAGCACTCATCCCAGCAACTTCTTGCTAGACACCGGACGCTCTCTCTTATTTAGAAAGGCTCCCCAACAATCACAGCGTTATCCCCATTGGTTGGGCTCTTCCCTCTATTGCCACTGTGCATTCCAGCGCCTCATCCCACATGGGATAGGATTACCCCAAGTGCCACTCTCTCCACGTTGCAGCCACGCTCTCCATCCAAGGTGCATAGCCACTGGCCTTCCATTCCAATCACATAGTGATTACAGGCTATTATAAACAGGCATGTTATTGTAAATGTCCTGAAGATGATCCCAGCACCCACCTAAGGGATTGAAATGCCGTCGACACTTTGGACACCATATACACTTTTTAAACTGTTATGATAAATGTGTAATGGTGTCTCATGTACATTCTGTTTGTTTCATTTGAAATACGCTGTAAACAAACAAACTCTTTTTTACCTGAACCCTTTCTCTTATGTTGTACGTCCTTTCTTGCTAAGTTGGATGCAGGCTTGTGTCCCACTTATATTGTTTTTGTGTATATTGTTTGTAAAATATTCCTCAATTGCATATTAAATCCCTGTCCGGCTGGACAGAGGTATATAGTACTGACTGAGTCTATATTTATCAACGTGAATTTGATTATTGTCTAGGGACCATTGTCTTTAGAAAAAGTTAACTTACCCAAGGTCCCTGACCAATTGTATTTGAGTCCCCTTGTCTTTTTTGTAGCACTTTTAGAAAGTTGGCATTTTCCTGCCCTAAACTTTCTAAGGCCCACTAGGAGTTTCAAGCTGCCTGGGCCTGTTAAGTGCTCCCCCATCGGGAATGCATATTATTTCCCGACAGTGAACAATAGGACCTGGGTGTAGCTGGGAGAGGGCCATCTTGCAAGGGTGGGAGGGGCAGAGCTGTTCCCTGCCCCACTTACATTTCTATGGGCTGTCTCCAACACACCCATAAAGGAACTTCACACCAGCCTTTTGTCACTCTAAACCTCTTGGAGTCTGGGCAAGGGAAGAAAGGAGAAGGAAGGAATTTTCCAGAACCAGATGTGGGGGTGGATTAGAAGTTTCCCTCACTTCAAAGCGTGGCACAAGGTATAAATATTGGACCACCCGAGCCACTCATCAGTATACTCCTGGACCTGTGGACATTACAGAAGAAGGACTGCCTTCCCCAGAAAATCGCCTGCTGCTTAAGGCCTGCCTTATTTCCCAGGGGACTGGCCTGCTGCTTGAGGTCTGCCTTGTTCTTTAGAGGACTGCCCTGCTGCTACTAGAGTACTGCTCTGAAGCTTGAGGTCTACCTTTTTCCCCAGAGGACTTATCTGCTGCTTGAAGCCTACTTTGTTCCTCAGAGGTCTGCCCTGTTGCTTGAGGCCTGCTGTGCTCTCTTAGAAGGAAGACTGGACCCACTCCCTTCATCCCAAGCTAAACTGAGTGACTCCAAGAGTCAGTTGGTTAACCTCCTCTTCTGAGCTGCAGGGACACAACAAGCTCCAGAAGCCTCCTTGTGACTGCCCAGTTGACCTGCTGCAACTGGCCCTGCCTGAATCTTCAACTGGACCAGCCTGAGCCATGCTGGGCTCTTCTGGAGTGAGTTCCTGATCCCCAACAGATACTTCCAAGGTCTTGGGCCCTTGGCAGGCATCATTTGAGCTCCTTTTGTAAAACCTGAAGGTTTTAGCTCGCAAAGGTAAGTCTTTCAGTAGGACGAACCTGGTCCCTGTATCCATCCCGCACTCAATTGCTGTCGGCCTGGACATGTGACTTTGTCTTAGTCTAGCACGACCAGATACCCACAGTTAGCGCTTTCTGCTACTTGGCACTATTTTTTCTTGAACCTTTAAAATTGCATATCTCCGGTTCTACTGATTGGACTTGTGTCATTTTTGGTCTCATTTTATTTATTGAATTTTACTCTGTTTTCTAAATTGGTTTGGTGTTTTCACTTCATTACTGTTTGTGGGCTGCATAAATACTTAACACAATGCCGATAGGTTAAGCCTGACTGTGTTTGTGCCAACCGGCCAGAAGGTTAAGTATAGGTTAATTTAATGACTTTTGTGGTTCACTCTGACAAAGATTGTGGTTGTTGCATGAGAAGGGTTTTCACTCCCCTCAATCAAAAGTCCATTTTCCACTGGTGGTTGGACCATTATTTTTTTTTTCTACAACAAGCTCCCACTTTCGGAGTTTGTTTTGAAAAAAGAAACTTTTGAAAGCTTGGTGTACATGTCTGTCACCAACAACAAATGCACCAAACTTTTAAATAGCTTTGTATGAATCGCCGTGATAGAAGTTCATTCATTTCCATAGAGTGCACAGCAGAGCTGATGGTAAACTCTAAATTTGGCAGGCAAAGTAAAGGCAGGGTTTCAAACTTGAAGTCTTTTAGTCCGGCAGCCAAACTCTAAATCAGGCCCTAATTCTTGTCTCAAGTCTGCCCTTGGACAGTAAAGTCCATAAAATGCCCCTACAGAGTATTTGTGCCCATAAACTTCTCCTCAGTAAACAATTAACCCATTAACTTGGCCATGTAGAAAATAATTTACTGACATAGGCAATAACACGCGCCTTGTGCCTGCGCAATCAGATGCATAAAGAGACTGATCAAACGGAGAATAAATTAAAGTAGAATATAAGAGCCAAGAGTATAAAGGGACTTACTGAGTAAACTTGATGCGACAAAAGGAGCAGTTTCTATACCAAATTGATCTACTGTCAGTTTTAATGCTGACAGTTCCCACTGGTGCCTCCTCCTCGCCTTATATCCAAGCTGTTGGATTTCTGAACTTCAGAGAGGACTTGGACAAAAAATTGCCTTAAACTTATCGTTAGCAAATTAGGAACCTATTTAATTGCCTTGGATCTAAGTGGCCAGCTGCGCCTACACTGTAATTGCGGTTTGATGGGATGGCCGTGGTCCCAAAAGCCTAAGAACAGATTCCCGTAGGCCCCAGTTAAAGCAGGCCCGCTTTTACAACTGTAGGTATTGATTTGCGAATTTGTTCTAGCAGATGGCCGCTCCTCTTCAAACAACAGTGCAGGGTCAAGCATTTTTATTTGCAGCATGTAGAAATTCTACTGCCATATCATAACTCCAAATGCCTCGGATCAGAGCAAAGATCAAAGCGCGAAGCAGCACCACTTCGATCCCCTCGCCTTAGGGAGCCTGGCATATGTAATGTGATTACAGAGACATTTGCTTGTTATCAATTCATCATGCCAATTAGGATTTTATTCCTCAAAATGCTGAGCTTTATAGTACAAATCAGAAACAAGCAAAATGATCACATTTGAAAACGCATACAAAATACCATATCTATTTGTCTCTCTCTCTCTCTCTCTCTCTCTATATATATATACCTCTTGGATTGAGGGCGACCTGGCAGAATAAATTAATGCTGATTCTTCTAACTCCTCGAGTCCGTGCCTTCTTCCATGGAGTTTCTGTGGGAGCTGGATTGTTGTGTTCATATATATATATATATACATATATATATATATATATACATATATATATATATATACCCAGAGAGAAAGTCTCGAACATATGAATAATTGAAAACAACACATTGAACTGAATAAACGAGCGAAATATCTCAAATCATTTGTTCAGTTTTAAGCAAATGATGTCAGGGAATTTGATGATTAATGATGGTTTGTGAAGAATATGTCTTATCTCAAATTCCTTATATTTCGAAAATTATCCACAGGCTCTAGACTGGATGCAAATAAACCAACATTCCTATGAGATGTTCTGTGAAGCACCAGAGCCATCTAAAGGGATCATAAAGTTCGAGAATTGGTCGTGCGAAAAATTGAGGGTATTTGTTTCATTAAGTATTCTTTAAAACTTTATAAACTCAATATGCATTTTCAGTTCTGTGAACTATTAAAAAGAGGGCGAAAGTATAAAAAAAAAATGGTTGAAAGACCTATTTCATTAGGTTTTAGCAGGTGTTTTCTCCAACACAAATTACCCTAGGTGACAGCTATCAACAACTGGATGCAGAAACAGTGCATATCTGGTATGTATCCTCATGGAGGCTGGATGTCATGCCTGGCAATCAAGCATACTTCTGGATACTGACTACCTACTACTGGTGGGTTCACACAGGTCATGCCTGTAACGGGGAAAATAGACTTAAACACTTGTTTAGATTGGGATAGAGCAGTGAATCAACAGATTATCGCCCACACAATTTACATTTCCTCCACCACATCAAGGGGCAGTCAAACAGCCTGGTTTCTGGCATCGGAGCTCGTGGCCCAGAAGCCCACACCATTTAAGGTGGCCCGTCCAAAGCTGATTTTTTTCTTACCCTGTCTGCCTTGCGAGTCATCGTGGTCTTGAACAGGAAAATAATAAAAATGTGCACAAAACAATGGGATGAACATTCAAGCGCATCAGGGAGATTTATTTTTTGTTTGTGTTTAAAACTATCCTCACTTTCAGCAAATGTGCTCCTGTCCTCTGGGCAGGAGCACTTTAATTAACAAATCCTTGCAACAATGGTAGGCATCTCATAGCATGGTGGGCGGTTTGCTGCAGGGCCAACAGAGGTGGGCCTCTGATTTCTTCGCAGATTGAAAGACCTGCTGCCATAGTCAAAAGGAGTCAAGCAGTCATACTGTATGCAGAACCACCAGTTTGGTGAATGTAAGCTCTTTGAGAGATTAAACGGTTGGAGCTTTACTACCACAGTGCTAGTCTAAGATAAGAGCTTGCTTTTCCATCTCTCAACATCTAGCAAGGCGCCTTGAAGAATTTGTTTTGGACATAAAGGAAAAGGAAGAGCCACAGTCATTGCAACCTTTCAAGCAATCAATTCATAATGTTCTTCTTCTAAGAGTACAAGTGTTTACCATCCTGACAAGAGAAAATTGCCACTAAGTGATGAAGTTAAGTGCATACAGTATGTAGATTTATTTTTCAACTGTAAAGGTATGCAGGCTTGTTGAGTTCCTAATAGCAGGTGAGATTGTTTTCTTTTTTTTGAGTCTGACGGTCTTCTGATTGGAGAATTCTCTCTCTTGAAGTAGGATACTGGCTATTATCAGTGTGCTGCCTCCCTAAAGCTGCTAGAGAAACCAAGGGGCATATTCACAAGGAGCTATCGCCGAATTAGCGGCACTTTATCGCAGCCAAAGTCGTGATAAATTTACCTCCCCATTCACAAGCCGGTGTTAACAGCCCACAGCACCAGTTTACCCGCGATAGCAGCCGCAAAAAACATCGCCACAGAGGACCCCCGCAAATATCGCTAATGAGATGCAGAGTAGGCGTTCCCGTGCCAAAAGCCGAGACAACATCACACCTCAACATTCACAACGACCAGCCACATCAGCGATAAGAACACAAAACAGGCGATAAGGCACGTTAGCACCTTGAAATTTACACCTGCTCTGACCTGGTGTAAAGTCGGACGGCAGCCAGCACCACAAAAGGGAGCACAGCCCAGGGCCACATCCGAAGGGCAACAGATGCCATGGAGCCACTCATCATGCGGCCCGGACACCCAAGAGGGCCACAACACCCACCGCCACCACCCCAGGACCCCAACCCACACCCGGAACACCCCACCACCCCCCGGACCACCACAGACGCAGCACAGACAAAGACAGCAGACCCCCAGGAAACGTACCAGCCGCACAGACCCAACATCTGACAATGTCACCGTCCACTACAGGCTGAAAGGGACAACCATCCTACGCATCCTGACCATCATCGCCTAACAGGCCTACGGCACCAACACAGCGGACAACCAACATCCCACCCCACACAAAGCTGCTGGCTTGGCAGCACCTGTTGGCCCCTGGTACCCTCCAAACAACACCCACCAGAGTCGGAGGAGTCACACAGCCAGCCACATCCAAGTTCCCCACACCTGTCCTGGACATATCCATCACCCTGGTACCCCAGTCCCCATACGTCCAACACAATGCGCAGGATCCGCTGGAGACCAAGCAAGGACCCTACGCCATAGCAGGATGCACGCACGTGTTGGGGGCAATCCACAGCACACATGTACTACCTGTGCCCCCTGGTGACACAGCACACAATCACCTCAACAGGAAGCACACGTCTCACATCAATGTGCAGGCAACAACAGAACACCGTGGAACCTCCAACAATGTCGCCTTCAAATACACAGCCAGTGTGCATGATACCTTCATCCTCCGACAGTCCATCATCAACCAGCGTTCCCAGGATGGCAACAAGGGAAATGCACACCCCCTTGGTAAGTTCGAAATGAACACCCCACACACCTCAACTCCACAACCATGCAACTCACAACTCTGGCAATGCACACGTCACAAAATCACAACCAACATGCACAACAACATGACCACCCACCAGACACGACAGAACAACTTACAATGGTAACCTGGGCAAGCCCTGAACATGAGCCATCAACGGCATGGCACCTCAGCCACATAATAGCCGAATGTGGGGCGAGGTGGCAACCAGGCATGTGTGAAGGATGCAGTAGAACCATGATCGGGAAAGCACACAATGCCAAGAGTGGCGGAGATGTGCTGGACAGACCGCAGTATGCAGAACACACCCATATCCATGGCAACATACACCCTGGCATATGGAGTGCAGTGGACAGTGGACGCAACCATGTCACCCCAGCCAGTGGGGGACCTCGCGGAAATGATGCCTGTGACGCCACCCCCTAAGCGTCACCGGAGTGGGATGGCCCGGCGTAGGCCACGCCAGCGTAGGGGTGTGAATAAAAAGTACGTAGGCCTGGGCGTGGTCCTCTCCCGGAAAGCCCCACGTCTCTGCCAGGGCGGCGCCTCCCACCCCCCATGAGGCCGACACCGTCCTCGTGAGCGGAGTTGCCTGCGATGCTGTGCGCCTGCTGGACCCCGGCACGCTGGACCACGAACCCGTAAGGCCCGCCCCTGCGCAGCCAGGTCACACTGATCACCTGCCGACACCGGCATGTGTCAAGGAGGGCCCACCACGTGCCGGGCGCAAGCTCCATGCCCGAGTCCCCCGACCTTGGCAGCCACCTCAGACCATCACGGCCTCCACGACACAGGCCCGCTTTAGTCCTTTCTCGTTGACGTACTCTACTGCTGACTTCGGCCTACTCTTCGGACCAGTAGGTCCCAGATGTGAAACTGTGTCCTGAGTCATGAATGGCAGTGACCCCAAATCCGGGCCAGCGGTCACAGCACCAGACCCCCCGATCAGTGAGGCATAGTTCCATATGGGCATTGTGCGACACGTGGTGCCACTAACCCTGTTCAACGCCAGCCGGCTACACGTGGTGCCACTAACCCTGTTCAACGCCAGCCGGCTACACGTGGTGCCACTAACCCTGTTCAACGCCAGCCGGCTACACGTGGTGCCACTGAAACTGAACAACGCAGGCCGGTGGGGCCATCCAACCTATGCCAGCGACACTAGGTGAATGGGCCGTGCTGACCGCTGCCTCAGGCCTACACCACGGTCAGGTAGGTCACACATTTGGAACTGAGTCTTGATTACACCTTGGCAGTGAACATCATTTAAGGCAGAGAACAATTCACTATACTCCATTTGATGTGGTGCCCACAAGTCTGTGCATGGCATCACAACCACACATGTCTGTGGGCCTACGAGGACCACTGCCCTCGGCCTACGCTACACACGAGTGGGATCACAGATTTGGAACTGAACATCGGTAATTCAAAAGGCAGAATACATATCATCGCACGCACGGAGAGGCGTAAGAGGATGACGCGTTGCAGTCCGGAGGGAACAGGATCATCGTTATAGAGGTGATCGAACACTACCAACAACTGCCCTTGTGTCACTAACTCTGTGCCTCGCGAGCCAACGACACGTGGCTGTGGGCCACTGCTGACCGCTGCCTCCGGCCTACACTGCGGTCCAGTGGGTCACAGTCTTGATTTGGCAATGGTGGAGTTCATATCAGTGTACCGGCATCATCGCAGACTGCATCCCCTCACAGCACCTGTGCCACTAAGTCTGTTCCCCGACATTCATGGACACTCACTGGTCGTACATTGGTGGCGTTTGAGTCTATGGACTAGGGGCTAGTTTTCATCCTCATGTAGCTGATACCGAATTATTGGTGAGGACGAGGGTTGCGCTTTCCACTCCTCCATTTGCTGCTTCCAGATAACATCAGACCTTCCGCATCATGCCCTGGAGGACACCTTCCACTGTCCCCCGCAACCCTCCGCAACATACACCTCGGACATTGATGGGGACCCGCTCAGGTCGCATGGCCCATCTGACTGCACCGCAAGTCACCGTCCCGTGGCTGGGTGCCTGTGCCGGCCGCAGTGAATCCGGGGCCACTAACTCTGTGCTTGTCAGGTCTGGGACCCCTTCTTCTGAGACATTGGATGGCCTCTGAAGCGATGGTCTTGGGGTCATCAACGCCATGTGTCTGTGGCCCTGAGCTGTCCGCAGCCTCCGGCCTCAACTGCGGGCCACCAGGGCCCACACATAGCATCGAGTCCTGACCGGCCTGGACGTCGCATCACCGCAGGAGGCACACGCCACCACCGCAAGCACCACCTCCAACCGCCATCTGCCAGAGTCGAAACTGTGGTCCTGACAGACCTACGGAGTTGCTCAGACCTGTCGTGGATGCCATCATCGGCCTGATACCCTGCTCAGCACTCCAGGTGTCAGTGACTCAGTGCACCGCAAGCCATTGTCCGTTACTGATTGAGGTGTGTGCTGTGGAGAGGTTGCGCAGCAATGTCACCTCAAACAGTGTGGGAGCCCTGGTACGTTGATGGGGGAGATGATGCAGGTCTGACACACCCCACTGCACCTGCATCAGGAGTATATATCGAAGGGACACAATCTGAGACTTTTTCTTCACATAAGCGCGCTCATCTCTAGTGCCCCAACCCCAGTGCACTGCAACTCACGGACACTTCTGTTTGCATGTTGGCTGTCCTCTGGACTTTCTCCGGCTCACTCCATGTTGCTCAGCTGTTGACTCTGTTATGCATGTGTTTTCTGTTTCCGTTGCACTGGTGTCCAATGTTTAAGTTGTTGCCAGCACCAAGCTTTCCGTGCGGACTGGCTTACACTCACCCCACACACATCCAGCACAGGCGTCACTGTACATGTGGCCCTGCCAATAAAGGGGCCAGGCACACGTGCCCATGGCCAGTTCAACATGATATATGCGTGTGTCCCTGTGGTCTTGTTGTATGCATGAGGGCCCTGGGCCCAAGGACATTACATTGTGCTGTGTACATTGGATGCAGACATGTCACCGCAGGGAGCGGGTTGTAGCTTGGCCATGTAGCTTTGTGTAACCCACTCAATTCGTAAGGGGAGTGGCCGGGGCTATCGTACGCAGAGCCAACATGGATGTGTGACTGCTATTTGCGCGCCCCTGGGCGTGGTTCTGTACCGTGAATGTGCATCTGCATGTGTCTCTATGGCAGTGTGGGTCTCCTTTGTGGGGTTGGGTGGTCCCTGAAGGGTAATAGACACCTACGTATGTGTTCTAGTTCGCATTCCAGGTGTTCGGCCCCCACCCAGGCCTGTTGGGCCACCTCCTTTTGGCGTTCTGACACCTGGCATTGGGGTGCCATGTGTGGGTTGGTTAAGTGTCGTGAGCCAGCTTTGCTTGCGTGTGCTTCCTGCTGTGTGGTCTGTTGCAGGCTCTGTGTTCTCCTCTGAGTAGCTCGGCTGCCCGGGTCCTGGTGGTGGGTTGCGTGGGATATCCATGGCCTGTTGTAGGGTGTCGGTGTTGACGGTGTGGTGGTCCTCTCCGGCATCGCAGATGTGTTGTCTTCTGTGCTCTGCTGGAGGTGTTGTGTGCCCCTCTGCAATGTGCAGGGGAGATGCATGTTGACATTGTGTTGCAATGTATTTTGGCGCATTGTTCTGGTTTACAGGCAGACTGTCTGGCAATGTACATTGTGACAGTTTGGGAGGTGCTGGATTCTTCTGCGGGACAGTGTATATTTGGACTACATGACGGATGTGAGGTCGTATGCGTACATTTCCATTTCACACTTTCCAGCTCTGTCAGGTGTAGTAGGCATGTTTCTGGGCATGTGCGGAGCCAGTTGTGTCCTCTGTTCTGCTGTGTTGGCTATGCGCATTGTACCACATTATCGTCGATGTGGGTGTGCTGTTCTTGCTATGTGTGTGTACTGCAGTGTGCCAAGGGGATCTGGGACATGATCCTGGATAATTGTGGGTGTGCAGTGTGCTACACCTCGTTGTGCATGTGTGCCATTGTGCCCATCTCCCCCGTCCCCCCAGTCCCTGTTCGTTACACTCCCTGTTGATGTTGTGTCAGGTCCTCTCGAGCTGTGTCCGTACTCCCTGCTCCTTGCACCGTCTACACACTGATGACTGTGGCCTGGGTTTCCTCCATCTCCTCCTGTGGCACAGGACTGCCACCTCCTGTCGCCGTTGCTGACTTCCTGTTGGCAGCGGGTTTGTACCTGGTTTAGGTTGTCACGTCCTGCCGGCGCCTCTTGGCCTCCTGGATTGGCCTCCTCGGCACTCCGACTGCATTCCAGGTGGTCTGCTTGTGGGTCAGTTGCTGGTAGTGTTCTGTCACCTCCGTGACGCTGGTCTTGTTTTCCTGCGGTCTGCACCCCGTCTTCCTCTCCCTTTTCTGCTTGGCCTTCCCCGACCCACTTGTTCCTTGCTGGTGGTCTGTGGGGGTTTTGGGGTTCGCGTTGACCTCTGCGCTGGGTCAGGGTGCATCCATGTTGCTACGTGCTTTGGCTTGTTTCTGGTGTGTTGTTTCTGTGGGTTTTATGGTGCATTTTCCCGCCAGACGCGTGGGATTTGCAGGCCTGAGGCTGGTTTTCGCTACTTTTTGTACCGCGATTGGCCTCATCACATGATTTTTCGCGTTTCGCATTTTTGCGCGTGGCGTTGATTTTCACGCTGACATTTGACACGTTATCTGGTGTCTATCGCATGCTACCGCCTTGTTGTGAATTTCACGTTGATACGGGGTTATTTTCCCCCGATAGGCTGCGATGTTGAAAGTTGCGTTACGCTACTCTTGCGGTAGTTATCACACGTTCTTGTGAATATACCCCCAAGTCTTGTTTATGAAACAACAGTAGCTGATACCATGTGGTTTGCAACTTCTGAATCATGTGGTTTTTATACTTGAAGGAGGTGTCAATGCGGACGCGAAGTGAATTGGAAATGTTCATCAGTAGGGGTCCAAAGTCATCTTGATTTATTGATGGGAGCCAATTTAGAATTTTTGGTATCCAGATTAGGGTACAAATAAAATTAATCTAGTTTTTAGTGGGGCTTTTGTGTCATCCACTTTTTGATGTATTGTGTTGTCTGTGTAAGCCAGAATGGTTTGGAGGGGTGCCATGCAGAGGATGAAGATCACCAAAATGGAAACTAAACCTTGAGTTACACCACATTGCTCAAGAATGAGTTTCAAACTGGTGGTGCCCATCATAACAAGCTGGCTTTGTTTGTTGAGGGTGGGTTTAACCACTGCAGTATGCATCTTTTGAAACATTATAATGAAGAGGATTACACTGTCTTGTTAACTGGTCACTTTGAGGGTTTTGAAAGAGCGAGATATACAAGGAAATTGAAGTGACCTGTGTCTGTGGTTACTTGGATGGTGTTTGTCTGTGCTCTGCAATGTGGCCTAAGGTTATAGATTTTGAGTTACCTAAGTAACTGGGTGGACATATTATTTTCAATGATTTTCTCCTTGAATTGAAGATGGGTGTTTCAGTAACAGTTGGCTAGTTCATCTGGGTCTAGGTTGGATTTTTGTTTACGTGCAGGATGCCCAGTCTTGATGCCATCTATTTGCATGGTCTGTCCAAATCACTTTTCTACGAGGATATCGTGGATTTTTTCATGTTGTAGTAGATGATGCAAAGGGTGTTTCCTCTGCTGTGCATTCGAAGTGGAGGGTGTTTGTGATGTCGACCATCTTCTCTATACAGTCAAGACTGTTTTCTTGGTTCTGATTACAGCATCTCATGTGAGGTTGAAGTCACCAAAGAAAATGTTGTTGGAATAGAAGGTGTGGTCTGTTATGAGCAGGTCACATATGTCAGAGAGGAAGTTGGGATTGTATCAATATTTTCTGGAGATGTGACATTTTGGGTCACTGTGGTAGGTAAGTACGAGGGCAAGATTTCAAAGGTGCTCGTGGTTAGTTATAAGATCACAGAGCAGGGCCATTATGATCAATGGATCACTGTGTTGCCTTCACCTGCCTTGTTTGTTCTGTTGTGGTGTTGGATGCTGTTGTCTTGGCGGACCAGGATTTCGAGGATGTGATTGAATCTAGGAGATAAAGCAAACACAAGGAGATGATGGACGAAGTGCTGAAACTTTTCAAACACTCACGGATCTGGGTTGAATCCATCATCATTCTTTAGCTCACTTTGCCAACTCAGTTCAGACACAGCTATATGTAAATCAGTCTTGACCCTGTGCCTCATGGGAACAGTCCAGCCCGAACTGCCAAGTCATGTCTTCCCTGGACCGGAAACAAGCATCCTGGGGCCTGTTTCGAGGTAACACCCCTCATCAGCCAGGCTAGCTTGAGTCCAGTGGCAAAGTGAGCAAGGGACCCACATCTGGGCATACCCTGCCAACTTAGGGCGAACAAAGCAAACACAAGGAGATGATGGACGGAGTGCTGAAACTTTTCAAACACTCACCCCCAGTCACAGATCTGGGTAGGAGATAACCAGGTTGCTGCACTGAACATTGTGTCTACGTTAGGTGTGGTGATGAGGTCTGGTATGTCTTCTATATGAAGGACTGAGTGGCGGCTCTTGGAGGGGACTGTACATGGAAACCTGCCTGTGGGGACTAACACACACACACACACATACACACACAAACACACGCACACACACCCACACACACACAAACACACACACACACACACATATTAAGTAACCCTCAGCTCTGTGTCACAAGTTCAGCTATGCAAGGAACACTTTAGCTTTATGTTAAATATTCTATGCAAACGTTTCTGACTCACAAATCCTGGGAAAAGGTCAGTTAGTATTGTTACGTGCAGAGAGAAATTTACAAATGAGTACCCTTCTTAATAAGAATAGACACACATTAAATAAATAGACATTTTGCATTCTACACTGCAATCTTTATCAAAAGTACAGTGTGGCACACTGCAGGATGACAAGCTTAGCGTTGCCCGTCTAAGAAAATACAGTTTACTTAAAATAGCCATGGTCAATATGTTCTGAAACGTACACCAGTACATGCTATTATTTAACATCATACAGGGCAAAATAACACACAATTTCACTTTAAAATGAAGGCACACATGGAAGCATTGGAAGCACACAACAAACCCTACTTTTTAACTTCAATGATTCCTATGTAAAAGCTCAGATTATCACCATGTTTTAATTTCTTCTTGTTATCTTTTTTCTGCACACTACAGATATCATTCATATTTTTGATCAGACCATGGGAACTACATGCAAATAAACAAACACTGCGCAGGCATGCAAAACTATACCCCTTGTCATTGACATGGCACGGCTAGGGCACTTTATTTCAGTGTGAGGGAAATCTCATTTATGATAGATGTGATGATGTTGCCCCCATCATAAATGAGGGAATTAAGAATTCTCTTCTCAATCCATAAAAAACGTTAGTGCACCGAGACTTGGTCCATGCCACATATTGAAAAACTAAAACTAAAAAGTGATGGGTGGAATGCTTGAATTAATGTCAGCCATAAGTAATAACTTTGGCCGTATTCCAGACCATCATTTCCCCTCCATGCCATTCTATACACAGACCAGCCATGTTAAAATCAGCCTTGGTCCTGCCCACTCCGGATTGAACTGTCAGGCCAGGTTAGATCCACCAGATAAGAACACAAGCGGCCATGCCATTTGCAAATTTAGGCGCCATTCCTGCCATAATAACCAACCCATGTTACATTTTAGTATGTGTAGATTCAGTTTTAACATTGTAAGGATGGGTTCAAAAGATCAAGCATCCAAAGTGTAGTTCCTAGGAAGGTGCGTAATTTCTGTTATATGCTTCCACGTAATTACATGAAATGTTGGCAAAATTACATGGAACTACACCTACGTATGCAAAAATGCAAATCAGTCAATGTATGTTATATTTAGATAGAAAAGTATCCTTGTGTCTATTTTTGACGTGAAGACACATTTTGCGCAGAAAAAGATAGCGCAAAAACAAAACACGGCAAACTGCAGCCGCGACTGTTCTGTTGTTCCTGTGTGTTTGTGGCAATTTTTTTTATCACAAATGTCGTGTAATTGTAAGTGGAGTAATGGCATAATTTGGGGAATTTTACGTAACAAGCGTAACACAAAAATCCTCAAATTATACAAATTATGCCGGCATAATTTACATTTCGCTGAGGCCGACTATTTGCAAAAATGACAGGAATGGCTGGATTGTCACATATGACATAGCAACAATTTCCCACTGCAGTGTTGTTATCTGAAAGATGTTAAATTGGTATTTCCTTTGTATATATGAAAAGCAAATGTTGGTTACAATATAGCTGCCACATTGGATTCGATACTTTGTTTATGAAAGAAATAGCAGTCAATCTTTCGTTTGTATGTCACAATGTTTTTGTTGTTGTTTTTTTACACTGTGGAGTCTGTGTGGGCACATATTCCTTTCTATTCTGTGTTTTTGCTTGACGCAAAACTCCTGTAGCCAGGCAGCTGTTTGTAGTCAGCACTTTGTTTGTTGTGCTCAAGTAAGGAAGCGCTGTCTCTACCAGAATACCTGGATTTGTCCTGACATTGAGGAGTGCTCTACCGATAAAGTTCAAATTCACAGCCTAATCACCCACTGCCAGCAATACAGCAATACGTTGAATAAGAGATTATGGGAACACAAGCAAAATCAATATTTGACCGAAATCAAGGGCCTCATTTATGAAAAGTGTTGCATCCTTGCGACACCATGGATGCGCCGTATTTACTGTATTTACTGCTCCATGTCGCATGGATTTACAGATACGTCACGTGACGCATTGCTGGGGTGTGTCTCAAAACAGACAGAACTCCAGCAATGTGTCCTTTCACATGGGGCAAGCCCCATGTGAAAGGGCCTGCGTCAGTCTTATGCCTGCTGTGAGGCAGGCGTGAGGATTTGACGCAGTGATGTCCTAGAAGTGTCGCAGTGAAATCTCATAGACTTCACTGCAACACTTCTACGAGCCTTTTTTGCGGGGTAACACCCACCCTGCATACATTTTACCTGAGGCAGGTATAATGTAGCGCAGGGGTTTACAAAGTGACACATCTTCCTAGATGTGTCACTTTGTAAATATGGCGCAATGTGGTCCATTTTTACACCGACGCAACGTCACAAAAAGTGATGCAACGGAGGCGAAAAAGGCTCACATATAAGCCCCCAAGAGTCAAATTCTGGGGAATGGGAATGCAGGTGTCGTGTAGTTCCTACCAATGAGCAGGACCTGCGCACTGTTTAGACGCGATAAACTAAAGGCTTGGCACCAAGAATGATTCCGGACACTAGAGAGCCACCGTAAGCCCCCCTAACCTACCAGGGAGCGAATCGTTTTCTGGCAACCACTGAACATGACAACCCTGACCCCTCGGGGATCGTGGAAACAGTACAGAACCTTTTTATCAGTCACTTGTGCTTACTTATTCTCAAAGTAATGCACGGAGAATACACAGTGGGACGTTTTCAATAATATTTATTGAACCAACGTTATTCTTGCATAAAATTCGGGTGCTGCAATGATTAGTAGACAGAAGCAAATACACGTGATTACAAGCACCAAAAGTGTAAATAGTAGATATAGTTCTACCATGCTGCAAAACAATGTATATATGCAGGCATGTAAACAAGGTAGTAATCTAGCGTACTCCTACTATGCGAACCCTACTCTAAGTGTACCTAGAGTGTGTGTAGTTGTAGAGCCAAGAATCCCCCCAAGGGACGATCCAACCCCATTACCTGATGGGAAAGTGTGAAGGACCCCGTCTTGATCACGAACTGGACACCCCGCACGAGATGTCAGACCGCTGCGTGGTGATTTCTCAGCATGCAAGGACCCTTGGTGTCAGCGGAAGTACCTCCTCTGCTAATCTATCGGGTTGCTCATCTTTTATAATAGAAAGCAGCCTTTACGATGTATGCATAGATTAGTGATGTTATGGATATATAGATAGCCCTGTCACCCCGTGGATGAAGATAGTGATGACATTTGAATGCAGTGCGAAACGAGACCTTGTACAAGATGTTCAGGGCGTTGTGATAATGTTGTGAGAAGCTAGATGTAAAAACAAGTTTAGTTTCGGAGAAACTAATCCAACATTGTCATGCGTGCAAATGTGTGCAAAAGGTCACAGCTGAAAATGTTATTTGTGAGGACAATGTAAGAAATAAGCTGCTTCGCTACATGGGCCTAACTCAGGAATATAACACAAGTATGTCAGGAAACACAAGCCCAGATAAGTAACTTTTAAGAGTTTTGAGCAAGGATAATGATTTAACAAGAAGAATTGGTGAAGCCAGGTTGCGATAGAGTAGTGTGAGCTCTCAGTTTGAGTGGAGCTTTCTCCCTTGGAGCACCCAGTGAATGGGCCTGGCTCTGTAGAAGCAAGCCTCTAGCTGGGGTGGTTACATGAAGAGGACAAAGGGGATTGCTCACATGCTGCAGCCTCAGTGCAATGACTGGACTGAGTTACTGGCAAAATTTTAATTACACTGGAGTAATCAGAGTAATTTTGTTGAATGTCATGCCACTCTTATGATGCGAAATTACTGAAAATTACAAGATTACCCCCGCTTGCATAATTTGAAGTAATTTGGGGCAGAAGGCAAAAAAGCCTACCACGAGTGCACATTAACAGAGCTTGAGTGGCTGATATTTGCTGATGTTCATGTTCTGTTGCATTTAGCATTATTTTCTAGCATCAAGAAAATAGAGCTGAATGCAGGGTTATGCTCCTCGCGTAATTCTGGATGTTCTCACCTAATGTTGCTGTAACGTTTTTTAACTACTCTACAGCACACTACCTTCACTCCTAACTTATACAACTGCAGCCAGCTTGCCAAAAACATGTTGCTCGACTCTCCACCTCTTAAAAGCATTGTTTATCTGAGAGGGAGGGAACAGTCAGACCTAGCCATGGGTCTCCTGCCCTGTGGGAGGCATGATTTGTCCTGTGGTGGATTTGTTTGTTGTGATCGGTGTGGGGAGGGCTATTATTATCATGTATTACTAGTGGCTTCTGGCTTGCATTTTCTGTTCCAAACCTATGGTTGACAAATTTTCCCGATGGTGCGATGCTGTTGAGGAAGTGTAATCTTGATCCCATCTGAGATAACTTAGGAGATCATATATTGTCAGCATTCAATCAATCAATCAATCAGGGAATTATTAAGCAAGCTACTTACCCGTGAGGGTCTCAAGGCGCTGGGGGAGGGGGGAGCAGCTCCGGTCAGTTGAAGAGCCAGGTCTTCAGGGTCTTCCTGAAGATGTGCAGGGTGGGGGCGCATCTGATGTTGATTGGCAGCTCGTTCCAGGTCTTGGCCGCGATGAAGGAGAATGTTCTTCCACCTGTTCTTGCTCTGCGGATGCACGGGGGTTCAGCGAAGGGGAGGTCGGCGGATCGGAGGTTCCTCTTGGGTACGTGGAAGGAAATTCTATCCTTGAGATATTGAGGTCCTGTGTTGTGGAGGCATTTGTAGGTGTGGGTGAGTACCTTGAAAGTTACTCTCTTCTCAACTGGGAGCCAGTGGAGGTGGCACAGGTGTTGGGTGATGTGTCCGTGTTGAGGGATGCCAAGGACGAGCCTGCCTGCAGTGTTCTGTATGGTCTGGAGTTTGCAGAGCAGAGACTTGTTGATCCCGGTGTAGAGCGCGTTTCCGTAGTCCAGTCTGCTGGTTATGAGTGCGTCGGTGATGGTCTTCCTTGACTCGGGGGGGATCCATTTGAAGGTCTACCGGAGGATGCAGAGAGTGTTGAAGCAGGTGGAGGCGATGGCGTTGACCTGTCAGGCCATGGAGAGGGAGGAGTCGAGTACGATGCTGAGGTTTCGGACGTGGTCCGTAGGGGTGGGGGGGCTGCCGAGGGCGGTGGGCCACCATGTGTTGTCCCAAGCAGAGGACGAGGGCCAGAGGACGAGGAACTCTGTCTTCTCCGAGTTGAGCTTCAGGCAGCTGCTGCTCATCCAGGATGCCACGTCTTTCATTCCTTCCTGGAAGTTGAGTCTGGTGGTGATGGGGTCGTCGGCGTAAGATACTAGCCTGAGTCCGTGCTGTCGGGCGATGGTGGAGAGGGGGGCCATGTAGATGTTGAAGAGCGTGGGGCTGAGCGATGATCCTTGGGGTACTCCACAGTTGACTTCCGTGGGTTCGGAGAGGAAGGGTGGCAGTCTGATTCTTTGTGTTCTGCCCATGAGGAAGGAGCAAATCCAGTCGAGGGTGGTTCCCTGTATGCCGGCGTCGTGGGGTCTGGTGGTGAGTGTGCGGTGGGAGACGGTGTCAAAACTCTGCAGAAAGGTCGAGTAGGATCAGGGCTGCGGTATGTCCTTGGTCGAGGAGGGTGTGGATGTCGTCTGTGGCTGCGAGTAGAGTGATCTCGGTGCTGGGGTTGCTGCGGAATCCGGATTGGGAGGAGTCGAGGATAGAGTTTTCTTCGATGAATTTTGTTAATTGTGCATTGACGGTCTTCTCTGTGACTTTGGCCGCGAAGGGGAGGAGGGAGATGGGCCGGTAGTTCTTGAGGTCTGTGGGGTCTGCTGAGGGCTTCTTGAGTAGGGGTCTGACCTCAGCGCATTTCCAATCATCGGGAAAGATGCCGGTTTCGAAGGTGGCATTGATGGTGCATCGCAGTTCCGGAGCAATAGCGGCAGCGGCTCTGTGGAAGATGTGCGGGGGCAGGGGACCGTGGGGGCTCCTGAGTGGATCCCTTTCAAGGCCGATGCGGTGTCTTCGGTGGTGACTGGGGTCCAGTAGGAGATGGTGGGCTGGCCGGCGTTGCTGGAGGAGGGAGTGGTTTCGGAGTCAGGTGTCTGGTCGTTGAAGTTGTCGTAGAGGCCCTTGATTTTCAAATGGAAGTAGGATCCGAGCTTGTTGCAGAGGTCCTGGGAGGGGGTGATGTCCGTGGATTCGCTGGGGGGGGGGGGGTTTGTGAATTCCTGGATGGTGCTGAAGAGTTCTTTGGAGTTGCTGGAGTTGGCGAGGATCTTGTTTTGGATGAAGGTCCTTTTGGTGGATCTGATGCGCTGGTGGTTCAGAGATATTCAGAGCAATCAATCATACTAATGGGAGTGGGATATTGTATATTCAAAGTATCCCACAACAAAATATTTGTGCATAGAATGTGATTAATAAAGTTATGTAGCCCTTAAATATTTTGATGCGACTGTAGAAATTATGATGAAATGAATTATTGTTAGATTATTAACTTGAATGTGTGCAACTAGCATTTGACATTCATAAGTATAACCAGAATTAATCATGTGTAGGTATAATTACAATGACACTTTCATAATTTGTTGCATTATATTCATGCATATGAGAAGCTACATTTTTTTTTTTGTATAAATGGATACGTATTTGTAATCTAGTGCACTAGCTAAAGTCGACCGTTAAATTGAGGCCTAATGTGTATTTTAGCTTAATTTCATGTGTCATTTCATTTTAGCCTAACGTTCTCTTCAGGAGATTTGGACTTATTTTGACATTTCTGTATTTCATTATGATTATACTTAGACTGATTTACATTGACATTTCTAAATTTATAATTAAAAATACTAAAATCAGATAAGGTTGTCGAATGGACTCCTGTGAAACGTGCCATATTTGTTGGACTGTAATGAGATGTTAACTAGTAATATTTTTCTTCCTCTGCCTCTCATGCTACCAAAAAGATTGACACTGAAATATTGACACTGAACTGAAGGTTTGGGCCCAAGTTCTCACAGCTGGTAGCAGATTTTGGATGGTTGGTTCTTGAAGCAGAGGAAGTAGAACCTGACTTAGAATAGTCTAGACCCCAACCCTAGTGGCCCCAATTCGGAATCCAGGATTGAGACGTGGAGAATAGACGCAGTTCCAGTGGTGTGCATTGAAATGGCAGAGGAATGAGTATTAATAGGGATGTGTGCGTGAAGAGTATGCCTAGATTGCAGTACAGTATTCATTGCATTATGTCTGGTGGAGATGTTGTGAGAGTCGCGTGAATGTGGTGTTAAGTATTAAGTTGTTGAAGATGTTATCAGGTCTGATGTGGCCTAAGACCCCAGGATATATAATAAAAGTGCAGAAGGCGCCGTGTTGTAATTGTCTGCTAGTGTTCTATGGGGTTAGTCGTGAGACTTTGCTGATGGCCCTATTGATACAGGAAACATTTGTATGCCAGAGAAAGGTGTAATTAGTGCAATCAAACTTTTGCACAGAAGTGAAACCATACTGATTTAGATGATTTCCCTCTGGTCAAGGTATTCATTTGTGAATGTGTGGGTTCTTTGAGTGAGTGATTCTATTGATTCTTTTAGAGTAGCAGTCAATTGTTAATTAAACTGTTGGTAGTAAAAAAAAGTGAAAGAGAGACAGAGTGTGAGAATGATTGTGAAGGAGGGTGACTGCTGCAGAGAGTCAGAGTGACCTCAGAGTGTGCTGTGCTGTGATAGGTTGGTTGGTGTAATGCCATGCTGGGATTGGTTGAAATTGTTTCTTGGACACTGAGCTGTTATTGGCAACTGTATTGCCATGGAACTTGAAACTTGCTTAATTTGGATTTGAGTTGAAATTGTTGACATAACTAATTGAAAATAAGGTTTTAGAGCAATAAGAGATATGATACGAGGAGATGTAGGTGTACCTAATAGAACTAGCAAGGAAGCACCACTGGAGGATACACTAGCTCATTATATGGCGACGAAAGTAGGGCTCCATGCTTTTATTTGGCTTAAAAATTGGCACAAGATCACAGAGAAAGAAGGTGCATTGATGTTTCCATGCTACAGTACTTTCAATTTGAGAATAATTGATCATTTGAGATGGATTTTATTTGCAATGAAACCCTTACCTAGAACTACACAGTTGGACATGCTTAACGCATGGGAATGTGCAGCGCATGTAAAGCAGAGACAGATATCAAGGGAAGATGAAAAAAGTGATGAGTGCATTCACAGATGCAAAATGGGATGAACAACAGAGGAGATGGAGAGTGGACATGATTGAGGGAGCAATATTATACCCTGCCATAACAAGTGAGGGAAATGATGCTGAGAGAAAGAGAAAGGATAAGAAAAAGGAGGGAGAGGGAAATGCAGACAATTATAGTGATGCAAGTGACAGCCTTTTGGATGGACTGTTAGCTGAACGTCTACCTCCATATAATTAGATGCAAATGGAAAGTGGAAGAAATACAACTCTCACTGGTAGCTCCTGAAGTGCCTCAGCACCGGTTGCTTCTAGCCCTGGTGTTGTAGGGGTTATATCAACTGGGGTGACACAAACCATAGCTGGAGGAAATATGGGAGTGGGTGTCCCAGGTTCTTCTGGAAACAGTACTGGTTACCATTGGACTTATAGTCCCTATGTATGACCCTAGTACTGCAGGAAATGAGAGTAAGAGAGTGCCTTCTTCTACAGAAGCCAACGTATCAGAAAGAGGAGCAGATAATCAGAAAATACAATTTGTCTTGTTGGTCCCAATGAATGCGAGCTCTATTTGTGCAGCAAGTGCAGACCCTTCTGTACTACAGAATGGATTTAGACCCATAAGGTCTTGTCCTGGACTAGCAGGTATGGATTCCCCTGTGTGGGAAACTCTTCCAAATACACGTAATAGTACGCCCCAAGTCAGCACTACACAAAAAGGAACCTCTGAGAGTCAACATCTATTTGATGTTCAGGATTTAGAACAATGTTTTAAGGAGCAAGGCAATAATGATTCAAATGGAAATCAAAGTACAGAGGTGAGCCAGGGGATGATAAAATCAGGTGTGAAAGTAGATTTAATAGATGTGGTTAAATTGAAAACTAAATTGGATGAAATGATAACTGGGAGTTTGGAGCTTAATCGGATAGATACCTACCAACAGAATGAACTGTTATACACGAGTAAAGATGTCACAAGGAGGGCGAGACAGACTCCATTATCTGAATTGGCTCAGAGATATGATGTTGATTTAGAATGAATGAAGGCTTTACAGAAAAATCATAGACTTGCATTCATTTATCAGGATATAGTGAACCTGAGATACCAAAATTGAAGACCAAAATTCTTGAGTTAATTCTAAACATTCGAATTTGGAGCACATTAGACAAATGG
This sequence comes from Calotriton arnoldi, assembly GCA_963921515.1. NCBI lineage: Eukaryota > Metazoa > Chordata > Amphibia > Caudata > Salamandridae > Calotriton > Calotriton arnoldi. The sequence goes on along the minus strand of CAWUFW010009001.1, from coordinate 690,361 downwards.
GAAGACCGATGGGCAAAAAGAAACAGTTCTAAAAGAACAACGGGAAAACCTCCTCCGTTGGGGGAAATGGGAATGGGTGTCAAATCTTTCCCTTTGCAGGAAGTGACGAGCAGAGGTTATGTGCATGGACCTTGGAGTAGAGGTGATCTTGCAGCTTTTACAAATGATTTCCCAAGACTGAGAGGGAGAAGCCTCTAGAGTGGTACAAACAGGTTGATCGATTTGTGAAAATCTCAAAGGTGTCGTGGATTGACCTAATAACGTCATTTGAAATTGTGGTCCCTAGTGATCTATGGTCAGCATGCAGGATAGCTATAGAATGGCCCGAAGGAGAGCCTGAAAGAGATCCAGTGTCTCGTTGTCCGTCACCTGTAGTAATGAAAAAGCACAAGCAGGTGATTACATGGTTGAAAGCACAGGTGCTACAGCAGGATATTGATTGGGTAAAGATTGATAGGATAACCCAAGAATCCAAAGAGATGATTCATTCATTTCTTGAAAGGCTGTTGCAGGCAATCAAGCAGTAAAGCGAATTAGACACTCTAGAACCTAAGGATATGAGACAGTTTGTATCCTGATTTGTGACTGGGTTGAGACCTGAAATCAGTATGATGATACAGCAGCATTTGATCTGTTGACAAAACAAATCTGTCGATGATATCCTGCGGTATGCAAAGTACAGTTGGGATAAAATTGAAATGAAGCATAAAAAGGGTTTTTTTCTTGACTGAATTTGGATGGACATAAACCTTAAATAGAAGAACCATGGGTCTTGTGTCTTGGGCCCATTTATTGAATTTGATCATTTGGAGACCTGGGTCTACATGAGGTAATTCTTCTGTAGTAATATCCAAGCGATATGTAAACTGCTAGGCCCCCTTTTGGTCTGATTTGATGATGGGTAAAACTTTCAACTGGGAGGTCTACCATGGACCAGGTTTCCTGAAGATCAATGATATCAAAAGATTTCCAGTTCTGCGGGGGCAAGCCATCTTAGAGCAAAGTTTTAGCCCCAGCAATGTTCCATGATAGAAGGTGCAGACCCTTGTGCTCCGATCCTGTTTCTTTCAAATGGTGAGTTCATGGGATAGTTGAGGCATTTAAAGCTGAGGGGATCCAGTCCCACTGGGAGCATGTTGGCTTGCTGACTCTTTTGAGCTAGCCCTCAATTCAGCCAACTGACTTACTTCTTGCAACCCGCAAGACTGATTTAGCAGGGGTTACCATGGGTGACCGAGCTGTCTCTCTCTGTGACAGAGAAAAATGGGTATCCAGGTATCTGGTTTTTCTTAAGCGTTATTCCCCAGCTTCCAAAGATGTTAGCGGAAGTTAGGATTAATGATGCTATATCGTCTGAGCCCCAGGTTGTTAAGCTAAGATCTGATCCTGTGGGGCTATCGTTCACCAGGAATTCTACTTATTGCAAGTCTGCTGATATTACGTCTTTCACTTCGGGATCACTGCTAGTAGCCTCATTATGTTTCCTCTATTGAGGATATCCTGTCGCCCTTGAGTGAAATATTCTGGTCTGAAGAGGAGTTTGTTGCACATCCTCTCCTTACCAGGGGTGTTTTAAAGAAAGCTGGAGGGTTTTATAAACCCTTGTATCAGGTATTATTAATGATGTTTTTGATGGCGCAGTTGTATCTGATGATTGTCGAACCCACTTTGGTTTTTTGAAATGTCACCCTATTTTTGTGATGTTTCTGGGCCTATTAAACTTTCCAGCGAGCTGTGGGTCTAGTGAGGTAGTTGATGTACTCCTTGGCTGCTCGGTGTATTTTAACGAGATCCTTCGGTCATGCCCATTGGTTTCAATAGATATTATGAGTGGGTTGGCAATGCGTGGTCTTGTGATGTCTTGCGGCTCTGAGTTTGTGTTGCCCTTTATTTAAGAAAGAGTTTTGGCAGAGTGAGCCAGTTGGATAGAAGACTTGCTTGGCATTAGGTCTGCATTGTGTGGATTAGCAGTGTTAGAAATGGGGTCTCTAGCTGGCAGAGGTATGCACCCTGTCCAAGTAGTGACCCACACATTAGTCAGGGTAAGTGTAGTACACACTAAAAATTGTCCTGTGCCCATTCTCTAGTAGCTTGGCACAGAACAGCCAGGCTAAACTAAAGAGACAATTTGCAAAGTACTTGTGCACACAAACACAGTAACACAGTGAAGACACCACAAAAGTACTCCACACCAGTTTAGAAAAATAGCAATATTTATCTGAGTAAAACAAGACCCAAACAACATAAACCCAACATGCACAAGTCAAGATATGAATTTTTAAAGGATTGAATCGAAATGCAGTGCTTATAATTAATAGCTCCAACTGGGGCTATCTGGTTGCGCTTGATAGAGACAAATCCAGAGCTTGGGCTGAATACAGGAGTCACGCAGACCCCCTTACTGTACCTTGGATGCGTCGGAAAGCAAAGATTCTTTGAATCTTTAATGCCGGGGATGACGCGGTGCACAGAGGAGGTGATACGTTGGTTGCTGGTTCGAGGCCTTGGTACCTCAAAGTTACATGGTGTCGATGATGCTTGGATGTCAAGAGTGCAATATGTCAATTCCACTGCATCGATGTCAAATTGCTGTGCTGCAGGTGCTGTGTCGGTTGGAAGCCATGCAGGGCCGGGGCTGTGTCGAAGTCCGAATGGCACGTCACAGACTTCGGTGAGGTGATTTTCGAAACTCACTCAGTGGAGGTTCTTTGGAGGCACTGCGGCAAAGTCGGGCTGCGTTGAAAGTTGAGGTTGTTGCGTCGCACACTCGGTGAGCAGTGTCCACTGCTTTGGTGCAGGCAGCAACGATGCGTCAATTTCGGAGGGATGCACTGGTTCCAAAATTAGGCTTTGGGGTCAATGCACCAGTTTCTTGGTTACTTATTTGACACCACTTGGGAGAGCAGGACTCACAGCAGAGAAGCCCAGGTGCTGGTAGGAAGATGCAGGTGAAGTACTTTTTGTCCCTGCGACTTCAGCAACAGAAGGCAAGCTCAGTCAAGCCCTTGGAGAAACTTTAAAAGAAGGATGCAGAGATTAAAGTCCAGTCCTCTCATTCCCAGACAAGAAGCAATAGGCAGCAGGCCAGCACAGCAAAGCAAGCAGCACAGTGGCAGTCTCTCCTGGCAGAATAACAGCTCTTCCTCCTGCAGAATGTCCTTAGTTCAGAAGTGTTCTGAGTATATGGTGTCAGAGGTCCAGTACTTATACCCATTTAAATAAATCAAATATGCCAATCATGGAGGAACCAAATGTCATTACATTTTAGACACAGAGCACATGCACTTTAGCTCTGATCAGCAGTGGTTAACGTGCCCAGAGTCCTAAAACCAGCAAAAACGAAGTTCAGCAAACAGTCAAAAACCGGAGGTCACAAGCAAAATGACGGGTAGCCACGTCAAAAGATGCCAGGTCTAACAATCAGGTTGGTATGAGATAGGAACCTGTTATGATTTATCACCATGGCTAACACGCCCTCCACTTATTTTGCCCCTGTAGCTCTTCACTGTGTCAATTTGTATGTTTGCCGGATAATTAATGGAATGTGTTTCATTTACTTGTTCTGCTTCATATCTGTGATTATTTACATCCAATAATTGAACTTCCTGCCTTTCATTCACTTGGCTTTTGACGGTTTCCTTTGGCAGGGGTGTTATATCTAGAGAGACTTGGGATGCCATGTCCAAAAACAACGGAAGCTTGGAAGAACAAGGTCAGGTGCCCACTGATAGGGTCTTAGAAGACAAAGACATTTGCTTGTTTGAGCTACTCCTCCAAAATATGTTCTCTGTTTGGCATAGTGCCTGTGAGTTCGTTTTTGAGTTCTCCATGCCTGGTACAATATATCAGTTTGCTATTTTTTCATCACAGAAGAAAAGATCACCATTCTTATAATAGTAAATATGGATTGTAAAATGAAGTTCTGTAAGTGAGGATCACCTTCGTGCGGTGCCAGTACCTGGTAACTTGAAATCTACAACTTGGTAAACAACATTGGTTGATTACTGCATTATTGTACCAGTGCTCAGGGACAAGAAAAATGTGTTATCCACTATTTTCCAGTGGTCATTGTGATTGTGGTGTTTCATTACATACTTTCATAAAAATTTCGTTTTATTTCTATTTAACCTACATACTTAGAGAAGCACAGCAAGAAAGACATATCAGAAAGACGCACTCACAATATTGAGATTGGGCAGTAACTGACAAATAATTCTGCAAGGAAATCATTGCTATGTTATGTTATTTTATTTTATTTTATGTCATGTTATGTTATGTTGTTATGCAGATTTGTAGAGTGCACTATCACCCGGGAGGGTTTCCTGGCCGGTGAGCATGTGTGACTCTAGTCAAATCTAGACCCTTATGTGACTCCTCGAAAAGAAAGGTCTTCAGCTTCTGACAGAATTCAAGAAGTGAGGAGAAGGCTCGTCTGCCGGATCTGGATTTTTATATGTGTGGGATGTGCAAAAGTAGGGTTTTGGATGAGTGGAGGTATCTGGAAGATTTGTTGAGGCAGATGCAATTGCTGAGGTGTGCTTGACCAGTGTTACTCAATGCCTTGAACATGTTGAGGAGTTTGAATTGTAATCTTTTGTCTATGGGGAGCTAGTGGTGCTCCTTCAAATGTGGTGCTATGTCAGGCATGGGAGGCTGAGAGTGATTCTGGCCAGGAGACTTCTGAGCGGTTTGCGGCCTACTGGTAAGTTTTTGTTGTTCCTGGCATGGAGTGTTCCCACAGTCAAGCTTGATTGTAACAAAGCCACGTGTGAAGGGTTTCTGGAGTGCTGATTGTGAGCCATTTGAAAATCTTCCTCAGCATCTTCAGGGTATGGAAGCAGTGACAGCGTTGGTAGTCATGTTGAGTTTGCTCTCGATAACGATCCCGAGGTTCTTGGCATTGTTGGTTCTGGCTCTGTTGACATCCAGGTGGAGTTCTCCGGTGAAGTGCTTTCGATCTTGTCAGTACTCACTTTCAGACAGTTGGTCTTTATCCAGTGAGCAATGTCAGTTATGCAGGCATTGAACTTGATCCAGATACCAGATGGCTTGTCTGTGAGGGAGAGAATGAGTTGAGTGTCATCAGCATAGTAGAGGACATTGACATCATGAGAGCGGATGATGCTGGCTAGCGGGTTTATGTATGTGATGAAGAGGGCTGGGCTCAGGGAGTATCCTTGCAGAATTCTGCAGATGAGGTCACAGGAGTCCGAGGTGTACAGTGCCAGGCTGACTGACTAGGTTCTTCCAGTCAGGAAGGAGCAGATCCATCAGAGTGTGTTGTGTAGGCGTTGCATGAAGATTGGTTGGGGTACCATGTCAAATGCTGCCGAGAGGTCCAGGAGGATGAGGGCCGCTGTGTCTCCTCTATCCAGTCATATGGATGTCATCCATGGTGGCAATGAGGGCTATTTCCATGCTGTGGTTGGATGAGTGGTGTCGAGGAGTTGGTGGTCATTGAGGTATTCAGTGAGGTGTCTATCATTGATTTTCTCTAAGACCTTCGCCAGGAATGGTAGCAGTGACAACGGTCTGTAGCAGGCGAGCATTAACGGGTCTACGGATGGTTTCTTCAGCAACGGGAGGACAGTTGTATGTTTCCAAACAAAAAGGTGGAGGCATTCAAAATGGATGTGGACATAGTGCTGATAGATTGCAGTCCTCTGGAGTAAGCGTGGTGGGTGCAGGGGTCCGAAGTGCCCCCTGAATGGATGTTCTTCATCGTGGCCACAGCTTCTTCTGGGGTGATGATGGGCATGTAGTTAGCATTGGTTCTTTGGATAAGACTAGGGGGGGTTTGCAGATTGTCTGTCTGGTCCGATTGTTGGTTGAAGTTGCTGTAAATGGCAGTGATTTTTTGCTGAAGAAAAACCAAACTAAAGTCAATGCAATACTGGTGATCTTTCAGCAATATGCACATACAGGAACTGCAGAAAAAAGATGGAGTCAGCCAGACTTAGGCAGGTAGAGTCAGAGAAGCAGAGTCAGACAAGAAAGCAGAAAGAGGCAGACTAGTATATTCCAACAGGCATATTCTGGCCATGCAGAGCCACGCTGCCAGGTAAAAATTGTAGGCAAGTTCAGATGGGCACAGTTAGTCAGGCAGAATATGATGCTGGTAGTATCAGGCAGACTGGCAGATTAAGTAGGCAATCAGAGGGAGACTGATAGGTTGAGACAAGCAGATATAGGCAGGCATAAGCAGGTAAAAAAAGGCAGTCAAATTTAGACAAGCCAAGTCAGGCTCATATAATCATGCAAGTGTACAGGGGGTAGGCTCGCTGGCGGGAGGCAGACTGATAGGCAAACGCAAGAGTTAAGTAGCATAAATTAGTGGAATCATATTACTGCAGAAAATGTAAGAAGACTTAGCATTAAAATAGCATGCACCAGTATTTTTCCCCGTTAGTTACAAACATATCCTGCCCTCAGTTAGAACCAGCATTTAAGCTTTAAGAACAAGCATTCTCCCTTGTTGAATACAGATGCAGCACATTCGATAGCAGAAACAGATCACAGAGGAACCTAGCCAGCAAGCAAACCACAGACAATAGCATTCACTTTTACCGTCCTCATCAGTCTTCCTCGTCACAATACTCACTGATTGAGCTACTGTTCCACTTGCACAGATCTCACCTAGATATAACAAGCATTGGCAAAGCCAATAGATCTCGCCTATGTGAGATCTATTGCCTTTGTCAATGTATATTTATCCATAATGTACAGCAGCACTTCCTTCAGTGCAGCATGGCTGAAATTTAAAAAAAAAGTTCTATGACACAGTCAGCGCTGGATGTGTCATACAGCTTATTTTCTTTACATTCAGCCATGTTGCAACATAGATAAGAAACATTGGCAAAGCCAATAGATCTCACATAGGCTATACACCTATTGGCTTTGCCAATGTTTATTGTTTTTGGGACTGCCACATTTCCTGAGACAAGGGAACTAACCTAGAGAGGGAGATTAAGCGATTGCGCCAGGATCACCCATGAGGTTTAATGGGACAGCCTCCATTGTAAAGCTGGTCCCCTTGTTCTATAGAGGATAATTTAGATGCTGGTGTGCACCAACTTGTCACCATCTCTGTTCTCTTTAAGGTCACATGTGCTACAGTAGCAGTACATCAGTGTCCAAACTCAGTACTTCAGCCAATCCCACATATGAGTTGCTGACCTGGGTGACTGACCCCCACCTTCTCAGGAACATCGTTTGGTCCAGACCACAATGCATTGCTAGACTTGAAAACAAGAGGCATGGATTATGAACCCATATTTCTTCCCTGTTCACACCATGTGATCTTAGGTAAATTGTTTTGTTTCCCAGTGCCTTGCTTGTTAACTTACAAAGCTAGACGCCCTTGAAAATAGTTTTAAGAGTTAAATCAGAAACAGGACACTTACTTTTGCTGTTCTGGCGCTCTGTAGTCTACTATAAAAGAACTAGGAGCTACACGCAGTGCTCATTCGGCATAACAGTGTAGCCAAGATCCTTGCATGCCAAAAATGCACGGCACCAGCAGGTTCTTGCTAAGCAGAATCTGCTGGTGTACGGTACTAGCTCTTGTTTGCCTCACTGCAAACAAGAGCTAGTACAGTAGAGACGCACTGAAAACGCACAAATATTTCGGCATTCTGAAAAGCCTTTGGCAACTATCAAGTGATCTTTATTTCTGTACTGGCACTGTGCCTGCAACTAATGTCTCGCAATGAAGGCACACAAGAGAGCCGAAGAACAGGTGATCTGCCCAAGATCACATCGTTTGGTGAAGTAGAGAAACTGGGATTAATACTGAAGTTTACCAGACACAGGGGCAAACAATTAACAGTTATTCCACATCATCCCACTCTGCTGTCTATTTTTGTAAATGGGGGATTGGTTTAGCGTGAATGTAGGCACTTATTACGACCAACAATTATGCAATAACATTGTCACAACCTCCCTCGCTAGTACTCTTACTAATAAGACCAATAATAGCAACATTGTTATTAATTGAGACAACATATTATTCTTATATCCAGCTCCCTGACACAGCACCCACATGTGCGGCGCTGTGAATACCATATTTTTAACCAAATGCATTCACTGCAAGAATTGTCTGCATAACCAATCAGCCATCTATAGAGATCTCAATTTGGTGGGGCTGGTGCAAGCTTTCATCCCTCTGAGTTCGATAAAACACTTGCTCCATTCAACTTGCTAATGAGGAGGGCACCTAATGAGCTTCTGTGAGGCAGCAAGGCCATGGCACGAAGTGTCACATAGGACCATGATTTCAACATTATCATTGAGGAGTGTGTGTCCCTTTACTCGCTTCCAACACCCCGCTGTGCCAGTAGCCACCCCCCAGCACATATATGCAGTCTATACAAGTCACTGCGAAGACTGGCATGATCCCAAACATGAAAGTAAACCCTGCAGCCTGCACTCTCACTCTTGGTGCTTTAAATAGTGCACCATTCCATTAGCTCAAGTCTAAGTCTAAGTCTAAAAGCCCCCTCCACCCTCCCCATCACATCAGCTCTTCCCACTCACCAAATCCACACACATGGAGAAGCCATGGTCCACAGACCACATCACTGCCTGTGAAATCTGAGGTTTGAAGCACAGATTTCTTCTGAAACCAGCAGAGACGACATCGTCGCTGCAACATCCTGTGATTCTGGGCAAGTCACTAATCTCTCCGTGCCTAATTTCTTTTTTTAATCTGTCATTCGCATGCTACATGATGTGCTATTTAAGGGTTATGTTGCAGCCTCTAAATGGAGCATGTGAGGGACACCAGTGGGCTGCATAGGGAGACTAATCTGCTTTCCTCTTTCCTATAAACGCCCATTTTTTTAAGTCAGCTAAAAACACCTGGCTCTCTGAAAGACACAGCTTGACATTTGACCTCTGTTTTAGAATGTACAGCAAATGTGACGAGATAAGAACAAGGGGGCCGATTCACAGAACCAATCTGAGATAAAATCCTAAACTTACTACTTTTGGTATTTACAGAAGGCATTTAGTAGTAGTAAAGTTAGGACTCCTAACTTTACTACTACTAAACTGAACAAAATCCTAACTTTACGACTTTTGGTATTCACAAAAGGCATTTAGTAGTAGTAAAGTTAAATGCCTTTTGTGAATACCGAAAGTCGTAAAGTTAGGATTTTGTCTCAGTTTAGTAGTAGTAAAGTTAGGAGTCCTAACTTTACTACTACTAAATGCCTTCTGTAAATACCAAAAGTAGTAAGTTTAGGATTTTATCTCAGATTAGTTCTGTGAATCGGCCCCATTATTTACAGGCCTGTTTACAGAAAGGGCATTCTCAGAAGGAGGCTGGTAAATAAGGTTTTAGCATGGGGGGAGAAATTAACCTGGAGACCTTAAGCCAACAAATAAAAAGCAAGAAAATGTAAGTTACAAACCACAAAGCGAAAGGCAAGCAATGGGCAGAACACATTCCTGGGTCAACTTTCTGAAACTCCACAAGATGTCTTTGCCATAACAGACAGCTGCACTGCCTGGTAGACTGGGATCGAAAAACTATTGCTGTTGGCCCCTCATTGTCCCCATGTCATGACAACAGTACGACATGACTAATAAAGAAAGGTCCATTGCAGACAACTACCTGTTTATTTTACTGCTATTTTGTCACTCGACCTAGCCCACAGGTAAGTGTCCTTTTAGTTAATTAATATTTTGTTATGTTTCCTATAGGTACCCTAATATAGGTTAAGGTAGCAACCTAACCTTTCACCTATATTCTCTCCTACCATTACACTACATAACGGTTCTTGGGACTGACCTTTTACCTAGTTACGGTACTGCTTACAGGACGTGGGGTTTTCCCTGAAAACTAGCCTCATCCATTATGCATGAGGATTCTTGGAAACTCAGCAGGGCTACCATCTCCTGCATAATAACTATGTATAAGGGTCATTCCTTCCGTCATCCTAAGTCTGACATGACTCAGCAAGGTAGAACCCCTGAAGGTACCCCTTTGGGTATATAAACACCATATCTTTGCTGAGGCAGTGAGAGGAGAAAAGGACTTCCATGCTGACACGAGACTCTGAGGTTCCTGCACGCAGACACTCCAGCTTGCAGTGGTCTGACATCCCTCGCGGGGTGTCCATCTCAAGACCAAGATGGGGTCCTACAGTCTCTCACTTCAGGTAATGGGTTTGACTTTATCCTAGAGGGATTCTTGGCTTTACATCTACATACATGCTAGGTACACTTAGATACATCTAGTTAGGGTCGCATCGTAGGAGTACGCATTTTTACTGTCATGTATTTTTATACCTGCCTGTATTCATTGTTTTAGCACTATGGTAGAAATCTACCATCCTTTTACTCTGCTGGTGCTTATAATCATTTATATCTGTTTCTGTCTTATGGTTGTTTCAGCACACCTATTTTACACTAGAATGACGCTGGTTCAATAAATGCTTATTGAAAAACGTCCCCACCGTTTATTCTGTGTATCTCTCTGAGACAAAGTGAGCACGAGTGACTGAGCGAAAAGTACTGTACTGTTTCCACGATCCCTGATGGGACAGAGTTGTCATGTTCGATAGTTGCCAAGAACTATTCTCTCCTTGGTAAGAGGGGTTTATAGTGGCACTGTGAGCTAGCTGGTATACAGGCAAACATACCCGGTGGGGGTGTCTAGAATCAGTCTGGACACCAATCCCACTGTCTATGGTGTCTAAACGCGCAGATCCTATATAGGTTTATAGGAACTACACGACAATTTAATGTTATTATTGTGGTTAGGCATGCTCCAGCAGCATTCAACTACGAACACAAATGTTTTTATTCAAGCGTACATTGGATGTCTCTCTCTTCTCCTCCGCAGAGCGATTAGGAGCACAAGAGAAATGTTTGTTTAGGCATTCTTCCACTAGGTGATTAGGAATGCTTTTAAATTACCCCAGCCACTTACTTGAAAAGAGCGGGTCTGGTTTGGGGACTGAAGGAGAGTGCTTGACATTACACTAAGGGGCCCGATTCACAGAACTAACTTACGACAAAATCCTAAACTTACTACCATTTTGGTATTCACAGAATGAACTTACTCATTTTGGTATTCACAGAATGAACTTACTCATTTTGGTATTCACAGAAGGCACTTACACATTTTGTGTAACTTACACATTTTGTGTAACTTACTCATTTTGTGTAACTTACACATTTTGTGTAACTTACTCATTTTGTGTAACTTACACATTTTGGTATTCACAGAAGGCACTTACTCATTGATGAGTAAGTGCCTTCTGTGAATACCAAAATTAGTAAGTTCATTCTGTGAATACCAAAATGGTAGTAAGTTCATTCTGTGAATACCAAAATGGTAGTAAGTTCATTCTGTGAATACCAAAATGAGTAAGTTCATTCTGTGAATACCAAAATGAGTAAGTTTATTCTGTGAATACCAAAATGGTAGTAAGTTTAGGATTTTGTCGTAAGTTAGTTCTGTGAATCGGGCCCTAAGATTTTAGATTGGGCCATGTTGATTTCTTTTAGCGGCCCCAAAATGCTTCTGCAAATTCCCCTGCTCCATTTGGAAGGCAACTGGGATGCGGGAAATAATTGAAAATTGAACTGCTCTCCTATCAGTTGTCATTTGTGACTGAAGGAGAGTGCTAGGTGCTGGTGTTCTTTGTTAGCTGATGGAGTCTCCAAAGAAGTGGGCTTCCAAAAGAAAGCATATAGAATCTTCTTCAGGGGAAGAGATGCCCCAGGTCTCTTCCCCTGAAACTCTCCAGCCAAACATGGATTTATTGCAGGATATGATTAATAAAGTGGTGGCTGCCGCTTTTGCTGCAAGAGAAGCCTCTCCTGCCCCAAAGTTGGCTATGGACACTGATGTGCCAGAGGAAAAGGGGGAGCAAAAGTGCAGATATACCAAAGGCACAAAACTAAAAGAAGTTTTGGATCATTTGAGGGAGAGCCTCTCCTTGCCTTCCACCTCTCAAAGTGAAGAAGAGGAGTTTTTCTCTCAGTCTCATCACAAGGATCCAGATGGCCTTCCTATTTATAAGGAAGGACTCTTGTCTAGAGAGTGAGTGGATGTGGAGGGGTCACATTTGCCACAATTCCTTCTGATGCAACTGATAAGAAGGTTGAGTGATCCATCAAGAGAGACTATTCTGCCTCCAACTTTGGCCTACATGCTGGAACCTAAACAACATACATTATACAGTAGCTTCTTCAAGATTTTCATGCATTAGTAGAGGAGCTCTAACAGAGAGAAGATGCAACAGCACCGTTGCCATTGATGGAGCAACAGGTTTGATTCCTTTTGGATAATTCCTTTGCCACTCTGTGTACAGCTGATCCAGATTCTGGTTCAGCAGTAGCTTCCAGATGGCATATCGGGTGTGATCTTGGAGAACTGATAATAGTCAAACATCTCTCCTATGTCACCTCCCATTTATTTATTTATTTAATACATTTCTAGAGTGCACCGGTCACTAACAGGTAGCCTGGCGCTATTGTAACAATTTGAGGGCAGAAAAAAGCGGCCCTTAACAGCAGAAAATTGTTTGGGGCCCCAATTAGAGGAGCTTGTTAAAGGGCTCCAGAGTTATGACTATCGGGGTACAGTGGGCGGAAGAACTCAGCATTTCTAAAAAGAATGGCAGACAGGCGTGTCAGATGACTGGCTCCTTCAGGTCATACAAGAAGGTTATCAAATTGTGTTTTTGTCAGAACCAGACAGGTTCTTCCTCTCTACACCATTGCCACCATGCCCACTGAAACTGCAAGGTTTGAAGAGGGAAATTCTAAATCTCTTTAACAAGGGAAGCATCGTCCCAGCGCTCGAGCACGAAAAGGGTCTGGGATGCTACACCATCATGTTTTAGACCCGAAACTGTCAGGAGACATCCATCCAGTCTTGGAGTTGAAAAGAGTCAACAAATTCATTCCCTATCAACGATACAAGATGGTGGCATTGCATTCCATATACCAATACATCAAGGTTCACTGTTTTTGGAAAACACTGTCAATTCTGTCTCCAACCATCTTGGTTGGATTTGGCCCGAGGGTATTCATAAAGACTGGCACCACTGGTGGGTAACCTGCATGCTCTAGGACTGTTGGTCTTTCCCTATTTTGATGACTGGCTAATGTCTGCCTCTTCTTTTTCAACAGGTCAGGAAGCAGTTCAAGTGGTCTGCAAGATGCTATTGTCCGACGGGGTTTGTCTAAACGAGGCCCAGTCTCATCTTCAATCTGCTGAAAGACGGCAACTTATCAGAGCTCTATTCATGACAGACATTGGAAAAGTGATCAAGACAAGAAAAACTGATGGACTGGTTAACTGGGTTACTGGTTGACTGGGGTGTGGGCCCTTGTCAGGCAGCAACTACAATCCTTGTCAGGATAAGGCACAAGTAAACCCCAAATTAACCTGTGCTCAACCCTCTGGTAGCTTGACACAGAGCAGTCAAGCTTAACTTAGAGGCAATGTGTAAAGTATTTGTGCAACACTTCAAACAGCAACACAGTCAAAACAACACCACAAAAGGATCCAACACAAATTTAGAAAAATAGAGCAAAATTTAATAAATACAACAAGACTTAAATGACAAAATTCCAAGTTGTAGGACCGAAGTAATGAATTTTTAAAGATTTTAGTGAAAATAGCAACAAAAGCAAAAACCACCAACTCTGGATATCTGGTCGCGCCGTACTGGGTCAAAGTCACACTTTCAGGCCGACTGCGATGGAGCACAGTTCAGCTACGGTCACCAGGTTAGGCCTGCTGAAGTTCACCGTAAATTTGTGCCAAGAGTCCCATTCACAATGGAGGGGGCCGCAAGGAGCAGGGATAGCGTTGCAGTAGCCTATCAGCGTAGTGTTTAGAGCTGGCCGACGTCACATGCGGGGTTTGCTGGAGCTTCGCATAGTGGTCCCCTGCTAGTGGTCGATGCTATAGCGTGAAAAGACAGCTGCCGGAGCTTTGCGTTGAATTGTTGTGAGGTCTCACTGATGAACAGGTCCATTTGTGGTCATGAAAAGTCCAAAAGCGTGACTCCAGCTCTATTGAGCAACACCAAGGGTCCAAGACCTAAGGGGCACCACTTGGGGGTCAGTAACTCACTGCAACTGGGTCCAGAGGTTGTTGCAGGATGTTTGGGAGACTTTTATGTCCCTGAGGCTCAGATCAGGTGCCAGAACACTAGCCCTTGGAGTCACTCTGGTGTCCTGGGTTCCAGGGTCAAGTTGCAGGTCCAGTTCCCCTCTCACCCAGGCAAGAGGGCAGCAGGCAGAAGATTAGCAAAGCCGGGCAGCAGTTCCCTCAGAGCAGCAGTCCAGCAGAGTGGCTGTCCTTTTAGCAGCACAACAGTCCTTCTCCCTAGCAGAGTATCCACAGGACCAGAAGTGTACTGAAGAGTTGGTGTCTGAGATCCAGTATTTATACCCAGGTGTGCCTTTGAAGTAGGGGAGCAGTTTCTAGAGGTTTCCCTTTGAAGTCCCCAGGTATCCTGCCTTTCCTGCCCTGGCTCCAGAACAACTACAGGGGATATGCAGCTCTTTGTGTGGAGTCAGGACATAACCTATTCAAGTGTAAGTGGGGTGTGCGCAGCACCTCCCTCCCATGTTGCCAGTGATGGCTCATTCAGGCACACCTAAGCTCCCTTTTTGTGTGCAACTCTCTAGGAGGAATGCGCAAAGCCCAACTTTCAGCTACACCCAGTCGTTAGACCAGAAACAGGCTACAGGCAGGAAAATGTATAAGGCAGGAAAATTCCTCTCAACCTGGACATAGGGGCCTCTTTAGCTCCTCCCCTACCCATAACAGTGACCACGGATTCCAACAGAATGGAATGGGGGACAGAAATGCAGGATCATTCTGTTCTGTGCTTATCGTCCGGGGAAGAGCAGAACATTTCTTCTAACTGGAAAGAACTGTCAGCAGTGTATCACGCACTTGCGTGATGCTCCTTTTCTCAGAGACCAGGCAGATGGAATCCGCACAGACAATCAGGTCACGAGAGCTTAAGTGGATCACGTCAGAAGCATAAAAGCTCCTTAGTTTCTCCATCTAGCAGAACTCACTGGAATCTGAGAGGTAAAGAATTAGATTTCTCTTTCAGTGATTTATCTGTCGGGGAGGGAGTAGCGCAAGCAGACAAATCAAGCTGCCCATTCCCATCGTCACTTTCCATGACCTGTGTCAACAGATTTTTCTAAAAGTACAGAATAGAACAGTAAAGTTGTAGTTGAACCTTTTTGCTCCCCTCGCAATGCTTTTTTCCCGAAGTTTTGCTCTCTCCTGCTGCATTCTCAGGTTTGAGGGGTGGATGCTATGTGTTTTAGGTGGCCCAGAGCTTCTGTTTGCCTTTTCTCTATTAACTTTACGGCACAAAGTACTCGTCAAGTTTAGGGAAGAATGAGTGAAGGTTCTTCTGGTGGCTCCTCAATGGTGTCAACACCCATGATATCTGCTACGGTGTAATTTGTGGTGAAACCGCCTTGGATTCTTCACCTCGACTCAGGTTCTGAGTACTTCTAGAAGGACTCTCAATTATCTTTCCCTGGTGATCTGGCATTTGAAAAGAAAAGGTTAGAAGTTTTAAGTTGCTGTACTGAGGTGGCTCTCTCTATCCAGAACACCTGAGAATGGGGTAAATTGAAGCTGTAAGTGGGACACAGGAGACACTTTAATTCTTTGGGCATCTCTAAGGGGGTTATGTTGCTTTTCCTGTCAGGGCTCCCTGAGTTAGGATGTTTTGAGAGATATATTTCTGATGGGCTTATCAGTATCCACATTGCACAGTCAGTGGGCAGCCATTAGGGGTTCTACCTTGGATGCGCTTGACAAGATTGCTTCAAGACTTTTGAGCTGTTTTTTCCTACCAAGACCTGGGTCCATACTCCTGGCCCATCTTCTGATCAGCCTTTGATTCTTTCAGCTGTCCAACATTCTCCTTCTGAACCCTTAGAATTGTTGTCTTCAAAGGTCCTGACTGTTAAGGTTTTCTTTCTTATGGCCATCTTATCAGGACGTAGGTTGGGTGAAATTAGGGTCCTCCTAGCTATTGAGGCTTTTTGGATTTTTTGATGACAAAGTAGTTCTCAGACTTGATCTGATCTTTCTTCCCAAGGTTTCTTCATCTTGTCATTTATCTCAAGATTTTGTTTTACCTGGGTTTTCTATTCTCTTTCTAATAGTCAAGAATGTCTTTGGCAAATGGTGGATGTTCATAGAGCACCTTCAATTTATCTATAGAGAACTGCTTCAGTTTGTGCAGTAGATTTTCTGTTTGTGACATTTGGATTAACAAATAAGGGTCATTGTCCTTCTACTTCCACTCTCAGGAAATGGGTCAGAATGACTATCTCTTTAGCCTATCAAAAGGTTAATATTCCTATTCCTTCCTTGATTCATGGTTGTTCAACCAGGAGCATGTCCTCTTCATGAGCATTATTCATGGGGGTTCCCCTAAAAGATATATGTGCTGCAGCAACTTGGGCTTCCCCAAATATAAATGGGGAACGTGGTCTATTCTTGGTTCTGCAGTTTTATCCACAGCATAGTAATTTTGTTTTGATGCCTTATAAGCTTGGATATTCAAAAGATTCCTTTGTATGATTTCTTTTGTTTGACAACTTTTTACATGGCATGGGTATGCGGTCAATTCGTGAGGACTGTGACGTGGAAAACAGGTGAGGAAGATAATACTCGGATTACCTACTGGTAGTCTTTCTTGTCAAGGTCCTACTTGCCACCCAGCACTCCCTTGGGAATATGTTGTGGAGTGGTAAAAAAATTTAAATGGTGTATACAATTTGGTGATGTGTTACATCACCATGTCATCCTTTCGTCATAACATGGGAGTAATGAGGGGCCAATAGCAATAGTTTTTATATCTGGGTGAGATCTGTGAAGCAGAGCAGTAACTCAATCCATGAGAAAAGTGATAAAGAAGACTATGACTCGGAGTAATGAAGATTACCAGTAGGTAAACCGGGCAATATTTGATGCAAAAACACCATATCAGCAGCAAAAACAATGCCACTGAATAAGTATATATACGGGGAAACATTGTTTCCTTGGAAGCATTGGTAGGAAGCACAAATCAGTAATAGTTTTTGCAACATTCTTATTTAGTATAAATATATAAAAATTCTGTTCCATAGAGTAGCATACATGTATAGCATGGGTGAAAGGTTTTCAGTGCACACCCGGCTATCCACACATTATATTTTTATAGCCACAAATACTGAAACAGTAGAAAAGGGGAAGCTGAAAATGGATAGATGATGATACATATAGTTGTTGAGGTAAGCATATATTAATTTTATATCAAAAGGATTCAAAAGGGATATTTAGTGGGGCACCAGCAGCACAATATTCATACACTCAAGATAAACCCCATTAAAAACATGCACCTAAATTACTCAGGATATGTTGTTCCTAACCATCACTAAAACTGCGAGTAGGAAATAGAGTAATAATGTTACTGCTGTTGGAACAATGATAGTATACGTTGTGACCAAATGGGATATGATGCATTGTGATATACCTGGTGTTGGATTGTAGATTCTTGGACTTGCCATTGGCGATATCCAAATAGGGTATAGCTATTAATTGGAAATCTTCTCAAGCACCTGAAATATAGAGATGCAGTACAATCTATGTTTTAAGGCACCGACACAGGAAACTGGTCAATTTGACTGACTGGGACATTATTCTACCCTGAATTGATCCTAAATCAGATGACAGGCCACCTTGAGGGAGTTCACGCCTTTGCTATTGTCCCTCACCCTGACTATATGGCTATGATTGTATGTGCATTTGATTCTTGTTTTATCTCCAATTGCTTATTTCTGCACCGTGATGTGAGCCTTTCGCCTAATCTTTTTTCTGACAGGCGTGTCCAACCGCTGGTTGACATAGGTTTTAAATGGCAGTGATATATGTAGCTCGCACCAGTTTTTTATATTGAATATGCTTTTATTGTGAGTCTCCTATAGGGCCCACTGTAGGTTTTCCTCATGTTAGCCTAATTGTACACAAAAAAGACTGCTTTTGCTTTCCACACGTTACACAGAAACACGCTTGTTTTTGTGCCACACTGATATTTTTTAAATATGCTGCACATCTTTTATGATTCCGCTTTTCTGCTGGGATTCAGTCTGTACATTGTATAAGGTCAAAATGGTGCCGTTTTTCTCTGTGGTAGGACACTAACACCTAGACATAATAGAGAGATCTAGCTGCTGTTTTTCGAGCAGAGCAGATCTTATCATAAAGCCGAGACTTGCCGTTCTAACAACAGAGTGAAATGAGGCTTGCAGAGAAAAGGTCCTGAGATGAACGAGCTACGCGCCTGAGATGTAGACCAACTGATTATGACTTTCAGGTATGGGTCCCCGGCACTAATCCCAGAGATCTTTAGTATAATACTGTAGTTATATAGTAAGGGTAGGCTAAGGCTGATCTGTACATTTTATTAAATGGGCTAATCACATTATTGACTTGCATATGTCTCCTAATTGCAGGACAGTTTTTGCATGATAGAGCATGTTAGTTCCAATAAATATTGTAAGCTTTCATTGTGACTTTTTCCTTTCATTGTGGATATGTGTGAGTGAGAGAACGAAAGGTGATGACTTGTTACCGCGACTCCTGAGAGGGTCCAGAGTGTTGTGTTTTGGAGTGCTAAGTTACCTGTCTCTCTGGAAGGTTAGGAGGGCGTAAAGCACTATGAGTTAGTCTGAATTTGGGCCCATAGGCACTGATGTGGTAAGGGGACTGAGTCCCCATATCCTGTTGTCCCGTGATCCCAGGCATAGTTCTGTTTCTGAGCAGAATCCCTGCAACATTTGAAAGTTCACAAAACATCCTAATGTCATGTGGTCTGTACTCTGTGCTTGGCAAAGTCCGCACGAACTTCGCTCTATTGCTTTATTTTTGTTTATCTTTGGAAATAACAATAAATGGAAATATATATTTATATATAGTTGATATTGCATTAAGCTGATTTGGATGGTGGATTATGGAATGATATGAACATGTGTTAAAGTTTGGTGTGGTTATATGGATGAGGTGTTGGTTTGATGTGACATTGAATGGTGTCCCGTGTATTATGTTACATCAGATCGCATGTTACTTGTAGGTCACCATAACTATGAGATCCCTGGTATCTATGTCACTCCTCCCCTACCTGTCCTGCATGCTTAGTCCATCAGTGTTTGTGTACTCTTAAACTCTGAGTGTCATGTTCCCTTATCTGTTTCTCCCTTTCCTATGTCTGTGCCCGTTCTTCCTGGATCTGTTTCCCCCTTTTACAATTTTTGTGTCCCTGTGTCAGTGACAGTATCCTCTTGTCTCAATGCCTATTCCAGGTCCATTTCCATGTCCCTTTCTCCCTAATGGGTTATGACATTGAGGATGTTTACCTCATTGCATTACATTTCATGACTACCCTACAGTGCCCCCAACAATCCCTAATCAATGTTTAGGATTAAACGTATAGGAGCCACTAATGAATGTGGAAAAATCTGGAGAGATACCAGAGTTTTCATATGGATAAGCGATACACACAACTGTCTTTATGAATCACCTGCTTCTTTTGAATGCATAATTTCTAGATTTTGCATGCATAAATCTGCCTAATTCGTTAAAAAGACTTGTAAAATAAATACTCTATTTCTGTTGGGAATGCCTGGAAGTCTGATGCTCATCTCCACATGCCCTATCATGGACGTCATTTAGGGGTATTCAGGTGTTGCAGCTGTGGTCCCTTGCTTGCCCCTTGCAAGCCCTTTCAGGGCTTTTTGGGCCCCTGGCCTCAGAGGTGGGAAGCCTAGGGCAAAGACCACTCCTTGTTTATTACCCGTTTTTTCATTACATTAATCACAAATAATAGTCTATTAGTCACTATTGGTGTAATAAAAATTGGAGCACCAGGAGCTAGATAAAGACTTGTGTTGTTAGCTAGGGTAAGCAGAAAAATATTTTTTTAATGTATGTTATGTGCATGTTTGCAGGTAAGAGTTTATGTGAGAGAATCAGGATGTGTATGTGTAAATGTGTGCATCTGTACATTCGAGCATGTGTGTGTGAGTGAAAGTGAGTTGGTGCGAATCAGTGACAGGTAGTGAGTGAAAATGTGTGAGACTGAGTCTCAGTAAGTTAGTAAAAGTGTGTCAGACTTAGTGAGAATGAGTGAGTCAGAGTAAGAGTGACAAGTGGGTGCAAGTGAGTACGGGTGGATGAATGAGAATGAAGGAATAAAAAGCATGTGAGATAGTGTTAGAGAGTGTTGGTGAGAATAAGTGAGAGCGAGCAACAATGAGTACAATTGTGAGTCAGAATGACTGGGAGTAATAGTGAATGCAAGTGATTATGAGTATGTGACAAAGTATGAGTCAGCAAGATTAAGAGTGAATATGAGTGGGTTTGAATCAATGAGGGTGAATTTGTGAGTCACATGAGAATATGCGAGAGTGAGTGATAAGAACGGAATGAGAGTATGAGAGAGTTCAAGTGAGTGTGAGTGAGACAGTATGAATGGGTCAAAGTAAGAATGAGTGACAATGAATGTGAATGAGCAAGAATAAGTGAGAGTAGGATTGAGCTCACGAGAGCGAGTGAGAATGAATGAGTGCAAATGAATCAATGAATGTGAGTGTGTGAGAATGAGCCTGCATGATTGAATTTAACTGTGTCAGTAAGAATATGGTGTTATGCTTGAGAGTCTGATTTTTAATGAATGGAGGTAAATCTTGGCTTATAGAGGCACTCATGGGCAAATACTTGTGCTGGCATGCCCCAGACAATTTGTAGCACAACGGGCACCTGTCACAAAATATTGGCACGGGCATACTGAAGGTAATTCTTGTCAAAAAGGGCACCCATGGTAAAATAGTAGTACTGGCATACTACAGGTGATTCTAAACATAAGGGGCACCTGTAGAAAAATGCTGGGGCTGACACATTGGATGTAATTCATGTCATAAGAGAGGACAACTGCGGCATAGAGGAGGGTGGTAACTATGACAAAATGCTGGTCTTCCCTTGCAAAGATGTAATTTTTGGAATAAAGGTCACTTGTCACATATAGACAGCATAATTGGCAACATTTTAGCATAGTTGTATTACATGTAATTTTTGCAATTAGTGCTATTCATGACGTATGGAGGACACCCATGATAAAATGCTGGCCCTGGTACAATGAAGGCAATACATACTGTGTCACCCACAGAAAATTCTTTTAAAAATGAAGTCAACTCCAGGAGGAGTGTCTGGTTTCATTGGTTCAGCACTCCATGAAAGAACTTCAATATTTAATGAGAGCCCTTTCAGAACGTGTGATATTTAGCAAATTTATGTGATAATTATGCTTTAAATGCGCCTTATGATCTCATTTTTTCCAAATTTTCTCAGGGGAGAACCCCATTGAGCCCCCCTATTAGAGTTCTGGATTAAACGCTTCACTGATTTGCAGCATATTAGAGGAAGTATACTCCCCATCACTTTCAAAATCATGTTGGCACCCTAATATAGATGGTATCTAAAGCAGATATTTGTCTGTGGTGAGTTTCTATATTAATCACTGAGCTATTATGGAACTGCAGCAATGTCAGCTATTGCGGGATCATTGGGATAAAGGTCACATCACTTTTAGAAAGAAGTGAGCTAGTAGGTCACATGATATCAATTCCTGTGATGTCATTAAGGTCAAAGAATGTGTGATGTTACGTAAGCAACCCCTGGCATTTTGGTGAATCAACATCCATGGCCATAACACATGAAGTGAGCACTGAAAGTACTAATTTAAGACAGGTGTCTGCCACCGTGTTAGGCAGACTGGTACCTGAAACAGCTGCTGGGCACCACAATCTTACCAACTTAGACAATGTTAAATGATTGCTATAAAGGCATGGCTGTGTTTCAATGAAAATGTAGCAGCATTTGCTGACATCTCTAATGTAACCAGCATAAAGTACATAAGGACATACACAAAGGAACATAACTCAATTGAAATACAATAGTGCACAAAACAGCAAAGCAGTAAAAGCACGAATACACATCAGCAACCTCACATTGCAACACGGCAGCACAAACACACAGCAGTGCAAAAACAACACAGCTCACCATCACAACAAAATGCAACATAATAAATATGCACAAACATTCTTATCGCACATTACACCATATTTATGTGCTTTCAAAATATGGTTGTTAAGGTTGTTTGCTCTAATCACTGCTTTACTCACCACCAAGGAAATGAATTAGCTCCAGTCAATAATGTTTTGTGATTGAGTCCAAAATGTTTTTCCTGTGCTGAACAGCTGGATCTTTTGATTTTTCTGCTGATCTTTCTATGCCTTATCTCACAGGATATGTTAAATACATACATCTGTACATCACAGATCAATAGCCAGCATCAAAATTTGAAGTCTGGAATGAGAAAGCCAGTGGTAGTGGATATTGCCTATAGTTACAGAAAAGGGACAGGAAGGTGTTATCTGCTAATGGTGAAGTAGTTGTTTATCCATCACGCCTCAGTTTGGTGTCTTTCCTCTGTGTAAATCTTGATGGAGGGGCTTTGGTTGCCATGGCATGGACTGTGCAGTGTGATGACCCAGTCATGCCACATTTATTATCTACCTTTGAACTAATTGTGCTGTTCTGGATTATGGAAGTCTCCTATCATAAAGTTTAAGCGTAGTGTTTGTGAAGTGTGTGCATAACATAGCAGTAAGGGATTTTTTATGCAATGAGTGTGTTTAACCATGGCTCCTAGATTTATTGGCAATCATTCCCATGTTTTGGGATTTAGAAGTGCATACTTTGAAGCGCGTGTGTGCTGGGGCGTAGGTGTGGTGAGGTGTGCAAATTGGCCATGGTTCGTGCTCTTTCTATGATTATTTTTAGAATGATTTGTTTCACCAAAGCTCTGCACTTATACACATGTTTATACTTTTGAAAATAATTCATTTGAAACTCTATAGGGTACAGGATGCAAGTGTGCTGTTGGAAATGGTTATGGGAAGCAAGAGAGAGAGAGGGAGGGAGGGAGAGAAAAGGGCTTCCTGTTGAGATGGGCATTGGAAATAGATTTGGAGAAGTTATTCATTGTCATTGCTTAGAAACATTGACGGTAAAGGAGAGAAATTATAAAGAGGCAAATCATGAGGAGAACAGTGTAGGGTTTAGGAAATGAGAATGACTAAGAGAAACGTAAATGTAAATAAGATAAATCAAAGAAGAATTATCATGAACATATTTCTTCCTACACAATGACATATGATCAAGGAATTGAAATAGTAAATGACTAAGCTGGATGTCCTTTAGTGTTCTTTTGTGTTTTGCTTGCATATATTATGTTTTTCAAATTTTGTATATATTGAATGTGTCCTTTTAGCCTGAAGAAGTCCCACGGGGCACAAAACGCTTTGGCTATGGCTACAATCAAAAGATGTTTTTAAGAACAAATCATGAATAAAGACATTTGATAATCTTTCGGATGACTAATTGCATTGTGTAGAATCATCCATGTTCATTTTCTTTAAATTTCACAAGATTATTTGATCATTTTAGTGCTGAGTTACTGCTGTTTTAAGTGCTATTGTGGACTTGTCCTATTTGGGAGTTTATGGTGGCTGTTCTCCCATACTCGCACTTCTGTTTCTTTTCTATTTAACTGTGTGTTCACTAAAGTGATAAGTGCGGTAACAATTATCCCAGCCATCTTTTTGTAAAACATTTGAAGATAATGCAGATATAGTAACATTTTTGATTTATTTATGCGTTGCAGTTTCTTATAGGGCAAACTTGACCCGAAGGTATTAGAGCGCCTTACATGAGCACCAGTTACATAACACAAGTTCACATTTTCTTAATAGACATTGGGAGATTATGTGATATGCCCAGATCACAAGATACTGAGACAACGCCGAGACTCGAACGTCAATACCCACTTCTAAAGTCGTTTCCTTTGACTTAACCTCACATCCTCTCCCGTAATGAAAAGAAAAGAGTAGAAAATAGATACAAAATGAAGAGACTTGTAAGACGAGAGAATATGAACAGAAGAAAATCATTAAGGTCTAACTGATAGGGGAAAGAGGAGCAATTGACTACTTTAGAATCTATAAAGGTAATGATTAGAAGTGTGGTTGCAAAACCATTAGCTGAATGAAGACCGTAGTACATATTTTAATTATTTATTTCTAACCAGTATGTTTCCGATTCCACAAATTCATGGACTGCAAGGACTAATCTACCCAAAGGATGGGTACTCTTTAGACGTAATTGGCAGGGAAACCAATGTCATACATACTTAACTGAACATCTGCAACACATAAAGTTTTCCAAATTGTGAAAACACTGTAAGTTTATAAAAAATGAAGTCAATACTTCTCTTGTTGGTCCTTCTCCCCACCCAAAGCTTTCTGTGAAAATACTGTTAGATGGGAGCGTTTATCCAAATTATTGAAGGTAGAATGTCGCTTACAACAGTTTCTATTTTTGTGTAGGAAGAACCCAGCAAAAAATGCACTAGGCTTTCATGTGCCGCCCTGCCAGAACTTATTTAGAGATGGGCGCTGCAGGCTTGCATCAGCGAGTGCTTCTGCAGGCCAACGATGCACCAAAAGCGAGCCGTCTATGCTCATCCACGCCTGAATACTCAGCTCAGTTACAAGCTACCTTAGAAAGTTAACATATGTTATGATGTACTATCTCATGACATTAAACCACTGTGGGTATCTTTTAAAAACCCCTAGACAAGCACAGTCAATTAAAGGATCTGATCTGCTGTAATGTAATTACGTTTCGCCATGAAATAGCTGATATGATAAGGCCCTAGACCTTGACCTTTGTTGCCTTACAGAATCCTGGCTCAATAAATTAGCTGGCCCTCAGTTAGGCCAACTGCTGCCTCCCAATTACTCAGTATCGTGATGAAACCTTGCTAATGATATGGTTGAAGGGGTGACAATTAGCTATAAAACAACCCCAAGCTACCCCAGATAGAGTCTGAAAACCTGCTTTATGAGGAAACACTGACGTGTCAATGCAATTGGGGTTATACGCATTTAAACTACTCTTGTTCTATCACCCTCTCCAAACCTCAGCAGACTTATCATCATTTCCGCTAGAAGATATAGGCAATTTTTCCCTGAAATCTAGTCAGCACATCTAGAGAACTGTTCAGAGTTGTTCAATCAATCAATCAATCAGAACATTTGTAAAGCGCACTACTCACCCGTGAGGGTCTCAAGGCGCTGGTGGGGGGGGAGGAGGTGCTGCTACTGCTTGAATAGCCAGGTCTTGAGTAGCCTCCTGAAGGTTAGTAGGTCCTGGGTCTGCCGTAGGAGGATGGGGAGGGTGTTCCAGGTCTTGGCGGGAAGGTAGGAGAACGATCTTCTGCCGGTGGTCGCTCTTCGGATGCGGGGGATGATGGCGAGGGCGAGGTCGGCGGAGCGGAGCTGGCGGTTCGGGGTGTAGAAGGTGAGTCGTCTGTTGAGATATGCCGGTCCGGTGTTGTGGAGTGCTTTGTGTGCGTGGGTGAGGAGCTTGAAGGTGATCCTCTTGTTGACGGGGAGCCAGTGCAGGTATCTCAGGTGGGGTGAGATGTGGCTGTGGCGGGGGATGTCGAGGATGAGGCGTGCAGATGCGTTCTGTATGCGTTGCAGTCGTTTCAGGAGTTTGGCCGAGGCTCCCGCGTAGAGGGCGTTTCCATAGTCCAGCCTGCTGCTGACGAGGGCCTAGGTGACCGTTCTTCTTGTTTCGGTGGGGATCCACCTGTAGATCTTGCGGAGCATGCGTAGGGTGTTGAAGCAGGAGGACGAGACGGCGTTGACCTGCTTGGTCATGGAGAGTGTCGAGTCGAGGATGACCCCCAGGTTGCGTGCGTGGTCGGTGGGTGTCGGTGCTGCTCCCAGTGTGGTTGGCCACCAGGAGTCGTCCCAGGCTGACGGGGTGGAGCCGAGGATGAGGAGCTCCGTCTTGTCCGAGTTCAGCTTCAGTCAGCTCTTCTTCATCCACTCGGCGACGGCCTTCATTCCTTCGTGGAGGTTGGCTTTGGCGGTGAGGGGGTCCTTGGTGAGGGAGAGAATCAGCTGGGTGTCGTTGGTGTAGGAGATGATGTTGAGGTCGTGCAGTCGGGCGACGTAGGCGAGCGGTGCCATGTAGATGTTGAACAGTGTCGGGCTGAGGGATGATCCTTGGGGTACGCTGCAGATGATCTCGGAGGCTTCGGAACGGAATGGGGGGAGGCGGACGCTCTGGGTTCTGCCGGAGAGGAAGGAGGTGGTCCATTCCAGAGCCTTGTCTCGGATCCCTGCGTTGTGGAGGCGTGTGCGTAGGGTGCGGTGGCAGACCATGTTGAAGGCGGCTGAGAGGTCCAGGAGGATGAGGGCCGCGGTTTCACCGTTGTCCAGCAGGGTCCTGATGTCATCGGTGGCGGCGATGAGGGCAGTTTTGGTACTGTGGTTGCTGCGGAACCCGGACTGGGATGGGTCCAGGATGTTGTTCTCCTCGAGGTAGCGGGTCAGTTGTCTGTTGACGATCTTCTCGATGACCTTCGCCGGGAACGGGAGCAGGGAGATGGGCCAGAAGTTCTTGAGGTCTCTCGGATCCGCCTTGGGTTTCTTGAGTAAGGCGTTGATCTCTGCGTGCTTCCAGCTCTCCGGGAAGGTCGTGGTCTCGAAGGAGATGTTGATGACTTTGCGGAGATGGGGTGCGATGGTGGCGCTAGCTTTGTTGAAGATGTGGTGCGGGCACGGGTCTGATGGAGAGCCGGAGTGGATGGTGTTCATGATTTTGATGGTGTCGTCATCGTTCATGTTGGTCCAGGTGAGCATGGGGTCGATGCGGATGGGTCCGAGGTGTCGTTGGCTGTCAAGGCGGTCAGGTTGTTGAAGCTGTCGTGGATGTCTGCGATCTTGTGGTGGAAGAAGTTGGCAAGGGTGTCGCACAGGTCTTGCGATGGTGGGATGTCGTTAGCGTTGGAGCTGGGGTTGGAGAGTTCCTTCACAATGTTGAAGAGATCTTTGCTGTTGTGTGCATTGTTGTCGAGGCGGTCCTTGAAGGAGGCCCTTTTCACTGGCCGTTGTTCACTGCTGTGCAGACCCCTAGGCACAATTGGGCAAATTCCCTCTCTCATAACATTTTTGAGGTGAGCCCATCTCAAATTTTGTTATTTAGAAAATATTGTATATAGAAAATGACATTGCTCTCCTTGTCACTGCTACCACTGTGGTGCCATTCCCTTCCGAATTCCACTGATGTAGCCCTTGTTAACAAATTCTCTTTCAGAGAAGCTTCAACGTCCGAAGTCCTTCATGTCTAGGCAGGGATTAACCTACTTGCTCTCTTCGGCACCATTGCCCCACCTATATCATGAAATAAATCACGTTCTTCCTTGTAGCTGACATTACTGCACTACTAAAGCTTTCCTTTAGGCAAGGTAGGGTCCTTGGTGACTGGAAAGCAGCCCTGATAAAACCTTATTGAAAGAAGTCTCTTCTACCTTTTTGTGTAAAAGTTGTGGGAAAGTTGGTCATCAAGCAATTCCCACCATATGTGGAGGCCAATAGCCTTCTCCATCAATTTTAATCTGGATTTAGATTTGGGCAAAGCTCAGAAAAGGTTGTAATGTCCCTGCTAGTTGATCTTAGATGAAATATGGATAAGGGAAATATGGACGATGTACTTTCCAGATTAAAGAACATAGGCTACGATAATCTGTCACTATGCGGCTTTGAGTCATTTCTCATTATCGTACACAAACCATTTTTCTTCCACCCTTTAAATCTGACCCTAGATCGGTATCCTGTGGAGTACTACAGGGATCAATACTGTCACATCAAGTATTCAACATCTTTTTGGTCTCCTTAGCACAATTTTTACATGCTATGGGTATATGCTTCTTCATATATGCAGACGATGCGCATCTTATTTTTAAACGTCTGTAGTCAGTAACCCTATATCAGTTCCTGTTCCCTTTCACTCTAATTTGACACCAACAATTATTACAGTCAGTCACTGGAAGTCAAATAATGACTTTAACACTTCAAAATCTGAAATATTGATCACCAGGAACGACGAGCACAAACTGCACCCCTCCATGTGTGTGTGTGTGTGTGTTGTATGTATGTATGTATGTATGTATGTATATATATATATATATATAGTCATTTGTCATGTTTATAGTTGTTTTAAAAAAATGAAAGTTAGAAAATGGCAGTTAGAGAAAGTTTAAAATGTAAAGGATATTATGTGCGCCAAAAGACGTGCAATTTCACTGTGAGTTAATTTAATTGAAATCATAGATTACGCATAATGTTTTTGTTCAGTTCATGTGTCAATGTTTTAAGAATAAAAAATTATTAATGGTCTCTAACTAGGAAGCGATATACAAAAAAGACACTTTGTGATGAAATTTTGTTGTTGACTATGTGTAACATGGTTCTGTAGGAAGTTGGACAAAGGGTGCATTGTCTGAATACGCTCTAACGCTCAACCTATTTTTACAAATATGTTTTCATAATTTTTGGGATGTTTGATAGATACACAGAGGCAACATGTTAGCTTCAGACTCCCATTCTCTGCTCTGCTCTTTCTGGAAGGCACAAGAAAGGAGGAGAAAGTTCATGAAAAGAGAAACAGCATTTAGGAGAGAATGCCAATTCACATATGTGGAACACTGCACAATTGTGTAACTGGGTATGAGTTTGTGACCCTAGTGGACAAAACATTTACAACTTCACTAGATTATTGACATATACACTAAGCTCATTGTCATAATAATGATTCTAGAGCAATGCCTTGGTCTTTTATGCAACAAGCCACATGCCATATCAATAAAGCAGTTTTCTCACTGCACTAGTCTTTTTGCTTTCACAGAATTATGTAACTTCTCAGTTCATCTACCATTGACATTATCAATAAGTTCACACTACCCAAAGCTTTAAACAGCATATTTTGCATAACACACTATGCTCTCAGTCATGAGACTTTAGTGTGTTCACTATTATTGCTTAATGTTTATTGATTTCAAAGCACAATAGTAGCTCTCATTTGACACAGTGTTAGATGCCTTAGGGTTGCGAGCTCTATAAGATGCTCACAACCCTAAGGGGTTGCAATACCCAAAGGCCTTTATACCTTCAAAAACAAAAGATCCCGCCAATACTCTGTGTGCTAACCCTCCACTGGATAGACAAAAAACTCTTGGTTTTCTTATATAACCCTCACCCACCAGAGTTGCCCCCATAGTCGCCTGCTTCATCATAGGGTTCCTCCCATGCCGCTGCGGACCGGGATGTGCTGCGACCTGCAAGTTACGATTGAACACCAGTGCCTAATTTGTAAAATCATAAGTGCCAGGGTTCTCGTCAGTGGGCTACTGCAGCTTGCACCACACATCGCCCCTGCAATGCTGCCAATAAAAGTAGCAACACAACTACTAACCATCACACTCCTACAAGTGAGACAATTCAGGCTATTCCAAGCCCCCAATAATAAGAATGACTTAGGTAGTAGGTAACTGTAATTTATTTTTAATGTGTATTGAATTAATAATTAACTGTTGTGTGGTCATCTCTAAATTAGCTAGACAATGCCAACTTGTGGCAGACTGTCACAAGTGCCGGTGTTGACAATTAGGTGCTGGTGCCGAGCACCAGAAACCACCGGCTCAAATTAAGTACTGGGGAGCACTATGTAGCATGCGCTAGATGATGAAAGGAATAGGAGTGGGATGTTTTTTATGTGGGAGGTTTAAAAATACATGCCTGGTAGGTAAATGATACTTAAATCCATTCTCCGGGTGGTCTAGTTAAAAAAACGGGGAGAAAACAGAAAGTGTAGGTTATAATGTACCTGCCCTTCTAAAGGTCTACATGTTTCAAGACAATCCCTATAGCTTTTCATCAGGACCAAGGATATAACCCTGATTCCAGTCCTAAAGTGGTGCTGATGCAAAGTGACTGCACACACTCTGTATGCTAATGATAAACATATTTTTTTCACCTACTTGGTTTACTGCCTGGCAACACAAATGAGGCAAAACTTTTGCATCATAGGTCATCCGGTGACAAGGCGAGCCTGTAGTCACACTTGCTTCAAGGCGTCCCCTTGACCGAATCACCTAAGGAACCGCAAGAATATTCAGGCCCGGTGCTGTTCAGAACCACTTTAGGAGTGGTCCCCGACCCCACCTCCACATCCTTCTAAGTTAGTGATAGCGATGGGGTGATGGGTAACTGCAGTTAGGAATATACACCCATCACACATTCCTATAAGCTTTGTCTTTATTTTTATATTTTTCCGCAGTCTCTCTTTCCATGTTTATTGGTTAATACAACCTTAGCTCATCGAAATATGATCTGCCACTACTGTTCAAAAAGTAGATAGCGGATATACAAGTTAAATAAACGGCCAATTTATTTTTCTTTTAATTAACAGATTTCAAATGAGGATTCAGTAATGAATCAGGCGATGGTCCATTCACAAAACTCGGTGATGTCAACAGCTAACGTTTGCGTGCAGTTCTTAATTTGGTCCAATAAAAGGTGTGACTACCTCCACAGGTTCTAATCTTGACTCAACAAACAAACACTGCAGTGGTACATGGCACAGGAGGAAGAAGGGACTAAGGGCCATATGTATCAAGCCCATTTCCCGTTCGCAAACGGGCCGATTCTCAGAATCGGCCCGTTCTGACTGGGAACTAGCTTCTTTGGGATGTATCATCCAAAAGGCATTCGCAAAATAGAGAATCGCAAAAATTGCGATTCTCTATTTTATGAATGCATTTAAGGAATCGTAAATTGCGATTCCTTAAATGAAAATGTATGAAGCACCTAAGTTGTGCGATTATGGCTTAAGGAATCGCAAATTACCACCAACTACAGGTTGGTGGTAACTTGCGATTTCTTTGAGAAATGCATTTTTTTTCATTTTTCAAAGTGGCATGTGGCGCACATACATGCCCTCAGGGCATGTATGTGCGCCACATGTGCACCCATGCTCATTTCAGGGGTGCAACAGGGTGTCCTTTGGACACCCTTGCAACCTTGAAATTGCATTCTCAATTTGCGATTCTCTAATTGCTAATCGCAAATTGAGAATGTCCTCCCATTCATTCCTATGGGCCTCTAGGCCCATAGGAATGAATGGGGAAGGTTTCCTTAACTGCGATTCGCAATTTGCGAATCGCAATTAAGAATATGTAGGATTCGCAAATTTTCTTGCGAATCCTACATACATCTCGTTTGCGATTCTCAAATAGCGATTCTCAAAAATTCGCTATTTGAGAATCGCAAACACAAACTTTGATACATATGGCCCTAATTCACGGGCCTGCATCTCACCCTTTTAAAGTCTTTTACAACCCCTTGTAAACAGACGGCAAGAAAATACCGGTTGTTCCCTTTTATGAGGTTGTAACTTGCATGCGGAGAGTGTTTCAGGGACTGTGTGGGAAATAATTATTTCAGCAACTTCTGCTGAACGGATGTCTTCTCAAATCACTTAGGGGCATATTTACATGCCCCTTGCGCCACTTTTGCACCGCCGTTGCGTCACGCATGTGACGCAGCGGCGACGCAAACCATGCGCCGCGTTGCGCTATATTTACAACGTGACGCATCTAGGGAGATGCGTCACGTAGTAAACCCCTGCGCCACATGAAACCTGCGTCAGGTTTCATGTGGGCGTACTCGGCGCAGGGGGCGTTCCGGCGCAGGAACGCCTCGGAAAAGTGACGTAGTGAAATCTACAAGATTTCACGCAGTCACTTTTCCGACGCTAGTGCGTCAAATCCTTACGCCTGCTTCAAGCAGGCGTAAGGATGACGCACCATGTTAGGGATAGGGAAAGTTGGAACAGTGCTGGAGTTGCGTCGCGCTTGCGACACAGCTTCAGCACTGCGCCAACCTTCCGCCGGCAGATGCGTCACGCATCTGCTTATCCTTGCGCCACGATGCGCCGCATTGTAAATGCGGCGCATCGGACGTGGCGCAAGGGTAAACTTGCGTGACGCATTTTCCCTGGCGCATCCCTGCTGATATGCAGGGATGCGCCAGGGAACGTAAATATGCCCCTTATTGTTGCGCTATTTCACAGCAGAACCTCTGAATTTGGCACGAGGATTAAAAAGCTTGAGCTCCCTTCGAAAGTATTGCATATTATTAAGAAACCACGGACGATGCAGGCGCGGATACATAGTTGCATATTATCATTATTAATATGAAGCAGAAAGAAATGTAAAATATGATATACCAGCCAACAATTTCATTTCTGCTTGCAGATTCGTTGGAGAGTAAGAACAGTATTGCCTTCGCGGTTTTACCTACCACAGCCTTTATTATTTACAAGCTGACATGCGGTATTACTACCAACTGCATAAAAGATTTCAACACTATCTTTATGGCAGCTTAACTCATTGACATCCATTAAAGCACAGCAACAACTTCATGAGTTCAATGATTCTCTTCTTTATGAGGCGTCTTCAAAAGGATTATAAGTGCAGACACTTAAGAACAGCTTCAGGTTAAAATGGAGCTTGGCAGATTAAGATAATAAATCAGCTTTGTTCAAATGGTTCTTTTGTCTGCTTTATGTCAATTTCAAACTACTTACCAGAAGTTGTGAATTCGAATTTTGAGCACAATATAATAAAGAGAACCAAAGGTCTCTATTTGGTTTCAATTTGCAAGAGGGTTTTTAAATGTGTGTGTATGTGTGTGACACTGTATATATTATATGTCTGCATGATAATATGTAGTTATCATTAGGTATACAAGTTGTGTGTGCTCTATACGTAGACATTTCTGCCTATATTAATCACACACACATAAACCTGCATTAAGAAAAAATAAATATATTTGAGGGGAGCGCGTCCGGCACCAGACAAGATGGCCGCCTAGCCCCGGAGCTCCGTATCGCGGCGGGAATGTCGCGCTGATTTTTGCGGCTTTTGAGCCTTTTTTAAGCAGCGAAACGGGGAGTTATATGCAGCGGAGGTATCCCTGAGTGATACAATGTGATTTTCAAGCCTGTTTTCCAACTCTTCTGAAGTAATGCCTTTCTCCAATGCTCCAGCCCCCTTGCGACCGCCATTTTGTGTGTTTTACCTGAGAGACTTTGCGTGCTCCTTTCTCCAGGTATAATGCCCATCTTTTGACTTTTTACTCTTAAATATTGCTTTTTTGACATTTTTTGCCTGACCAGACTTTTCTTTAAACTGCTAAAGAAGGATTCATTATCACTTTGCGGGCTTGCGTAGCTGCTTTTCGAGCACACTTCATATACTGTGGACTGAGTGCTGGTTTAGGCTGCTGTTCTTCTTCACTTCCACGTAATTTTCTCCTTCCTTGCTTTATGGGTAGGAGTAAGAAGTTATTACTTACAAACAAAAGATCTACGCCTCCTTCTCAGTTGTCGCTCTCTCCTCCTCCTGTTTCTTCAACTCAAGGCACCAGCGTCATGGCGCAATCTGGATCTGCAAGGTCAGCGGTTTCGCCGCCCTCTTCAACTAAGTCGCAGGTCCCAGCTCCTGCTACCAAACATCACAAACAGGACCCTCCCTCTCCTCCAAAGCCTGTTTCTTCGATGTCTCTGGACATTATCTTTGAGGAAATCCGCGCTTTGCGTCCCTTTATTGAAGAGACCAACTCTCGTTTGCAAGGTATGGACGCTAAGTGGGCTTCTATGGACTCTCGCATTTCCACAGTGGAGCAACAAGTTGATGATCTACAACATGTTTCCACAAAACTGGTTACCCTGGAGAGGGAGGTCCTTTCGTTGAGGAGATCAGCGGAAGACTTGAAAAACAGAAATAGGCGCAACAACTTGCGCTTATATGGTCTTCCTGAAAATTTGGAGGGGGATGATCCTGTCTCCTTCTTCAACAACTTTCTTATAAAGCTTCTTGATCTTCCTGCGTCTACAAATTTAAGTATTCAACGAGCTCACAGACTGGGCCCCCGTCTGTCTTCGTCATCTGCTCTCTCCAAACCAAGAGGTGTAATCTTTTTATTTTTGAAATTTACAGACTTACTCCTGGTTTTAAAAGCAGCTAAACACAAGAAACAGCTCATCTGGTCAGGCTCTAAGTTATTTCTTTCTCAAGATGTCTCCTCAGCAACGGCTAAACGGCGGAAAGAGTTCCTGGATCTTCGCCCAGCTTTACGCATGCTTGGAGCCCGTTATGAATTGTTTCATCCGTGCTTATTCAAGGTTACCTACCAGAACAAAACTTATACTTTTGAGGAACCGGCAGAATTGAGGAAATTCATTCACTTGTGTTCCCCTTCGTCGATGGAAATCTCTGGCTCTATTCGTTCCCCGTCCGGCGTACCTTGACTTTCCTCTTCTCCATTACAGGAATTATCTCGCTTGGTTTAACTTAACGTTTTTTCTCTCCACAGGTTAATGTTAATATTTGTACTGTATTGTATTATTGCACTCTTATCTCTTCTTTTTGTCTTCCCTCTCTACACTTCTGCTGGTTTTTATCTGCTTTAATATGTTTTTTCTCTGTTCCCTTTTATTACATATGGTTCCCCGCTGTGGTGCCCCTCCCTGGTTGGTTGTACCGTCTTCTCCCTTGTGTCGCCACTCCTCGCATTTCTCTTTGTCTCCCCTTGGAAGGTACGTATTACAGTCGTCAATCCCTTTACTCTTTTCTTTGATATTTCTATTGGTATTCAGTGATTGTCATGTGCTGTCTTCTCTTATTACTTTTTCTTTTTTGTTGTTTTTTCTCCTTTCTTTTCAGTCCTATACCTATTTCTCCTCTCTTCTCTTCATTTCCTCCCTTCTCTCTAATGCTGTACTTACGCATGGTTTGTTTGTTAACTGTTTTATTCAATGCATCGCTTTTATTACTGCAGTTTTTGTTCTTTATGTATTTTCAATGGTTTTACATTCAGAGTCATTTCTTGGAATGTGAAAGGTTTTGTTAACCCAATTAAGAGACAGAGAATACTATCGCATCTTGCCTCTTACAACCCTGATTTGGTTCTCTTACAAGAGTCACACCTTACAGAATCTGAGGCATTAAAGTTAAAGAGGGGTTGGGTGGGCTCAGTTTTATTCTCTCCTACTTCTAATAAGAAAAATGGAGTTATAATTTTATGTCATAAGAAATTAAATTGTAAAATTATATCGCAAGAAATTGATACAGAAGGCAGATGGTTGTTAGCCAAGTTGTTAATTAACAATATTTCCTTGACTGTTTTTAATGTTTATGGCCCTACTTACCCTGATTCTTCTTTTGGCCTTTGATTACGCAGAAATGTATTCAATTTAGAGACGATTATTTTATACTAGGAGGTGATTGTAACCAAGTTGTTGACCCCTTTCTTGACCGTCAATCTCAGGTCCGCTTCACTCCTCACAAATCTCACAAACACTTTCTTGATACTATCTCTCAAACTCATCTTGTTGAATCTTGGAGACTCTCTCACCCTGATACTCTTGACTTCTCTCTCTTTTCTCCTCCTCACAACTCTCTCTCCCGTCTAGACTATATCTTTCTATCCCAATCTTTATCTCAAAACCTCTTATCCTCCTCTATTGAACCTATCGTCATCTCTGATCACTCCCCAATTATAACTGACCTTGACTTGCTTCCTCCACATCCCAGGTCCTCCCGTTGGCGTTTCAACAATTCTCTTCTTCTCGACCCACTTTTTTCTTCCTCTTTCATCACATCTGCTAATTAATTTTTTGACCTAAATAGTAACCCCACTTCCTCCCCCTATATATTATGGGATTCCTTTAAGGCCACCGCAAGAGGCTTTATCATGGATTTTGTCTCCAAAAAAAAGAAACGTTTTCTTCAACATCATAAAGCTACCCTAGCGCATATTAAGGCCTTGGAACATAAATTCTATACATCATCACCGGCGGATTCGGTCCTACAAGATTTGATTCGAGCCAAGTTAACATTTAACAAAACTATGACTGATAATGCATCTTCCATTCTCCTCCGCAGCAGTGCTCGCTATTATGGCGGTCGTAATAAAGTTGGAAAACTTCTAGCGAATTATCTTAAAACCTGTAAAGATCGTACGCTGATTGACTCTATCTATTCTTCAGATGGCTCTCTTCTCCATAAAGATCAAGACATTCTTAACGAATTTAAATCGTTTTATGAAGATCTCTACACCCCAGACTCCCCTCCCTCTAGCTCTCTCATTCAGTCCTATCTCGATAGCCTCCCAACCCCATCTAATTCTCATCTTAATTTTTCTGATCTTGAAGTAGACCTATCTCTCAATGAACTATCCTCTGCCCTTAACGCTTTAAAGAAAGGGAAAACTCCAGGCCCGGACGGCTTTTCCGTTGAATTTTATTTACACTTTTCCAACGTATTACTTCCCAAACTTTTAAATCTTTTCCATTCTTTCTCTCTCTCCGGTAAAACAGAAGGTACCTTTCAAGAAGCCAAAATTTGCCTTATTCATAAGGAGGGTCGAGATCCTATGTTTTGCAAAAACTATCGACCAATTTCTCTGGTTAATGTTGATTATAAACTATTCGCCAAAATACTTGCTTTACGTTTAGATCCTCTTATGCCTCATTTGGTTGCCAAGGAGCAATGCGGTTTTGTCAGGGGCAGATTGACCTCGGATAACTCCCGCCTATTTCTTAATGTTTTAAACAAAGCTTCTTCCCTGTCTTCTTCCTTGGCGGCCATTTCTGTCGATGCTGAGAAAGCTTTTGACAGAGTGGACTGGTCTTTACTATTCGCTTCCCTGAAATGGCATGGATTTGGTCCCAAATTTTCTTCTCTCATTTCTTTACTATACTCTGCCCCCAGAGCCTCAGTTCTAGTCAATGGTTGTGTTTCATCCTACTTTTCTCTTCAACGTGGAGTCCGTCAAGGTTGCCCTCTCTCTCCCCTCCTTTTTATCTTGGCTCTTGAACCCTTTTTGTCATCTATTCATAATAACGACTCCATATCTGGTTTTATTTATGATGATTGTCACTTAAAACTTTCCGCATATGCGAATGACATCCTTCTTTTCATTTCTGCTCCCGAAACCTCCACTCTCCCCTTGTTACATGAATTCACTTCTTTTTCCCTTGTTTCTGGATATAAAATCAACTCAGACAAAACAGAAATTCTCCCTCTTACTAAATTTTGTCTCCCACATTCTTTTTCTTCCACTGGTTTTGCATGGAGTGGTTCTAAAATCAAGTATTTGGGTATGTGGTTCTCCAACTCCATTGCTTCTTCTATTAAATTAAATATGGCTGCGGTTCTCTCTCGGATTGACAATTTGCTTTCTTCTTGGAACCCCCTTTTTCTTTCGTGGTGGGGTCGGTTAGATTCCATTAAGATGATGATTACCCCTATTTTGATTTATACTCTTTCCATGCTTCCTGTTCATATTCCGCTCTATTATTTTAAACGAATTGATTCTCGCCTTTCCAAATTTCTCTGGAAAGATAAAAAAGCCAGGATTTCTTTATCTTCTCTTCGAAAGACAAAATCTAATGGGGGTGTAAATTTTCCTGATTTTCGCCTTTATCATAAATCATTTTCTCTCCGTCAGGCTTCAAAGTGGCTTCTTTCCGAATCTTCCCCTTTCACTCCTCTTTGGCTTTGAGCGTGCCCTATTATTACCCTTTTCTTTCAAGGAGGTTCTAGCCTTCTCTGCCAAAACCCCTCTTACCTCTCTCCCCTTGTTTAAACACACTTGTTCCTTATTGACTCCTCTGACTCATCCAAAGTCTAAGTCTAGAGAATCCTTTTTAGAATCTCCTATTTGGCACAATTCCTTGATCACTATCAATAGCAGAACCATCTTTTGGAGATCCTGGAGATCAAGTGGCATAATTTGGGTTAAGCACCTTTTTGATGGTCTATCTCCATGCTCCTTTCCTCAATTTCAAGTTACATTTAATTGTCCTCGCTCCTTTCTACACAAATTCACTATTCTAATGGCGGCTATTCTTGATGCTTTTTACTCTCTTCCTTCTTCCCCTCTTCCTTCTGTTCAAGATACTCTTCTTAAGATCCTTCTCCTGCTGCCCAAAGCTTCTCTTATATATAAATACTTCTCAGCTCCTAACCCAGACCGTATTAAATTAAAGTTGGAACTCTCATGGGAATCTGACCTGGGATGTGAATGGCCTATTACTTTCTGGGACAAACTTTGGTCCCGCTCTCTTAAAATTTCTCGTTCTGCTTCTCTCACTCAATCTATGTTCTTCCTTTACCATAGACTTTATCTCACTCATACCTCTATAGCTAGATTTTCTCACTCCACCGATACAAACTGTTGGACCTGTGGCTCCTCCAATGCTGACCTTCTCCACCTTCTCTTTCTCTGTCCCTCGGTTTCTAATTTTTGGGGGAAAGTTTGGTCCTATATTTCCCGCATATTTAATATTTCTACACCTTATTCCATTCCTCTTCTTTTTTCTGGGAGTCTATCTGACACACTCGATCTCCCTTCCCACAAACTTGGTCTATTCAACCTTATGCTTGCTTTAGCTTTCCAACACATTACTTCCAACTGGAAAACACTTACAAAACTTTCTGTCCAACACTGGTGGAATAGTCTTTGCCATTTTCATCGACTTGACATTGCTTTCGCCTCCTCTTGCAAACCAAGGGTTAATAGAGATCTTTTTTGGTTACCTCTTACGACATATTTAGATAATCTAGTGTTAATAGATAATTCTCGTGAAAATGCCGAAAATTTTAAACCTCCTTCAATGTTCATCTTCTCTGTTTCTTGCTTTTATACCATTATTGTCTTATTGTATATACTAGTTTGATTTGTACTATTTCTCACTTTCCTTTATATTATGCAGTTTCTCATCTATCAGTTTTATAATAATAACTTTCCTCTCCTCCTCCTCTCTCCCTCCCTTCCCCTTCCCTTCCTTATGTATTTAGAAAACTTAAAACAGCTTTCTCCTTTGTTTTTTATGCTAGCCTTTTTTTGTTCCTGATATGTTTCTATTTTAATGTGTTCTATTTGTATTGCTGGTCTTTTGTATCTCTTCATTATTCAAATAAAGCTTTTTAAACAGAAAAATAAAAAATAAAAAAAATAAAAATATATATATATATATATATATCCAACTCCCAAAGTATGCTCCTCCGGATCGATGGGGACCCTTGAAAAGTGGCGTGCTCGCTGGCAGAGCGTACCGGCTAAACAATCTCCCTCAGTCCAACACAAATCCGTGCGCTCTCAGGGCAAACAAAATCCGCTCACAATGATGTACTGCAAAGTTGTTTATTCACAACGCGTTTCAACTGCATCCGCAGCCTTGTTAACGTGAGCGGATTTTGTTTGCCCTGAGAGCGCGCGGATTTGTGTTGGACTAAGGGATATATATATATATATATTTATATTATCTACTGGCGGTCGCCAGTAGATAGTTATAGTTAAAACCTATTATCCATAGGAAATCCGCGACATTCTATTTGAAATAACGTTGGCGCCGGTTGATGAATCTTCGCGAAAGTTTCCAACTTGTTGGGGCGCTCCGGTCCGCTCCTATCCTGAAAGTCTCGGGGTGATACATCAAGCGGGGCCGAGAAAAAGGGGGGTCCCAAAACGCGTTTTCCCCATTCATTTTTCCATAGGAACCTTTAGTCGCAGCTACAGCCCGAACTGCTGAACGGAATTACACCAAATTTGGCAAAGAGGTAGCCCTTGGTTCAGTGTCGTGCCTTTTGCTTAAATGGTGTAAATCCGTTCAGTAGTTCCTGAGAAAATCAAAAGTAAAGTCACATATATATCTGGGCGGAGCCTAACCACACATGTCATCGTGAGATCTGATTGGCTGTCAGCACTTCATCCTGGAATTGCTGGCAGCCATCTTGGGACCAATATAAATGATAGTACCTCATTGAAATGCATTGTAGTGAATAGAAGATTTTGAGGGTCACCAAAAGGAGAACTATAAAGGTGATAACAGGCTTTAGTTACATTAGAATTTATTTGTTGATGGTACCATACTAATTTTAGGAATTGTGGTGTATTCTAAGGTGATTTTACCATGTGAAAACCTTCTGCTGGGATATCATGAATCATGTTTGAGAGAACACTATTTTCTCATGCTTGTCCCATGGAGGTTTGGAAGGTGCTCCAGAAGCTAAAATGAGAGCATATTTTCTGTAAATTCACATTATCTTTCTCACTCATGTGAGAATGAAGTCTGACATTCTCAGTAAAACATGTACATCCAACAAGGGCAGAGACTGTCAGTTGATTCCTTTGTGTTCTACTGCAGCTTCCCAGAGTGTTCTAAAGAACAACTAGAGTGCTAACAGCCTTACTTATGACAAAAGTATGGCACACCTGAAGCCATCTTGATTGGAATAAACTGGTAACACTTAAACAATTTAATTTAAAAAGGAACAAAATGATGGGGTTCATTTTGTCATAGAAATTATGGTTAGTGCTGTAGAAAGAAAAATTAGGACATGTTTCAAGTGTGATCTCAAATATCTTCCTGTTATATTTCAACAGGAGCAGCCTGCCAGTTGATGCCTTTGTGTTCTACTGCAGCTTCCCAGAGTGTTCTAAAGAACAACTAGAGCGCTAACAGCCTTACTTATGACAAAAGTATGGCACACCTGAAGCCATCTTGATTGGAATAAACCGGTAACACTTAAAACATTTAATTTAAAAAGGAACAAAATGAGGGGTTCTTTTGAAATAGAAATTATGGTTAGTGCTGCAGAAAGAAAAATTAGGGCATGTTTTAAGTGAGATCTCAAATCCTCTTCTATTTCATTAGAAAATTCTGACATGCAGACTGAAACAATCACTTTCAATACCAGCAGCAGACTACCAGTTAACTCCCTGGTGAGCAGTAGCTTTACTCCAGTGATCTAATGAGCAACTAGAGTGCTAACATTCTGAATTTATGGCAGATGTGAGACACATCTGAATGCCTTCTTGATGGAATCAAAGTAAAAACTGAAAGCATTTCCTACTGAGGAGACTGCAGTAAATGAAGAAATTAGGAAACTTCATAACAAAGAAGTCTTCCAAGATGGCCACCAGTGAAAAAAGAGCCCAAATGTAGCACAAATATTACCCAGATGTAGCCCACATATAGCCCAATGACAAAAGTGTGCAAAACACTTTTTATTTTTAGATTTTTTGCAGTTTTATGTAGTGCAGACTGGTCAGGTATTGGAGCATTGCATCTTAAAACATGACCCCCTACACTACAAAAACACCACTGCACTACCTTAAACCCTAAAACACTACCCCCAGCACGACCCCTACACTACACAAGCACCACTGCACTATCCTAAACCCTAAAACACTACCCCCAGCACGACCCCTACACTACCCAAACCCCACTGCACTAACCTAAATCCTAAAACACTACCACCAGCACGACCCCCTACACTACACAAACACCACTGCACTACCCTAAAACATGACCCCTACACTACACAAACACCACTGCACTACCCTAAACCCTAAAACACTACCCCCAGCACGACCCCCTACACTACACAAGCACCACTGCACTACCCTAAACCCTAAAACACTACCCCCAGCACGACCCCTACACTACACAAACACCACTGCACTACCCTAAACCCTAAAACACTACCCCCAGCACGACCCCTACACTACCCAAACACCACTGCACTAACCTAAATCCTAAAACACTACCCCCAGCACGACCCCCTACACTACCCAAACACCACTGCACTACCCTAAAACATGACCCCCTACACTACACAAACACCACTGCACTACCCTAAACCCTAAAACACTACCCCAGCACGACCCCCTACACTGCCCGAACACCACTGCACTGCCCTAAACCCTGAAACACCAGCCCCTGCATGACCCCCTACACTGCCCGAACACCACTGCACTGCCCTAAACCCTGAAACACCACCCCTAGCACGACCCCCTACACTGCCCGAAAACCACTGCACTGCCCTAGACCCTGAAACACCACCAACTTCATGACCCCCTACACTGCCCGAACACCACTGCACTGCCCTAAACCCTGAAACACCACCCCCAGCATGACCCGCTACACTGCACGAACACCACTGCACTGCCCTAAACCCTGAAACACTACCCCCAGCAAGACCCCCTATACTGCCCGAACACCACTGCACTGCCCTAAACCCTGAAACATCACCCCCAGCAAGACCCCCCTACACTGCCCGAACACCACTGACCTAAACCCTGAAACACCACCCCCAGCACAACCCCCTACACTGCCCGAACACCACTGCACTGCCCTAAACCCTGAAACACTACCCCCAGCATGACCTGCTACACTGCCCGAACACCACTGCTCTGCCCAAAACCCTGAAACACCAGCCCCAGCACGACCCCCTACACTGCCCGAACACCACTGCACTGCCCTAAACCCTGAAACACCAGCCCCAGCACGACCCCCTACACTGCCCAAACACCACTGCACTGCCCTAAACCCTGAAACACCACCCCCAGCACGACCCCCTACACTGCCCAAACACCACTGCACTGCCCTAAACCCTGAAACACCAGCCCCAGCACAACCCTGTACACTGCCCGCACACCACTGCACTGCCCTAAACCCTGAAACACCAGCCCCAGCACGACCGCCTACACTGCCCGAAAACTACTGCACTGCCCTAAACCCTGAAACACCACCCCCAGCAAGACTACCTACACTGGCCGAACACCACTGCACCACCCTAAACCCTGAAACACCACCCCTGCACGACCCCCTACACTGCCCAAACACTACTGCACTGACCTAAACCCTGAAATACCACCCCTCAGCACGACACCCTACACTGCCCGAACACCACTGCACTGCCCTAAACCCTGAAACACCACCCCAGCACGACCCCCTACACTGCCCGAACACCACTGCACTAAACCCTGAAACACCACCCCTGCACGACCCCTACACTGCCGGAACACCACTGCACTGCCCTAAACCCTGAAACACCACCCCCAGCACGACCCCCTACACTGCCCTAACACCACTGCACTGCCCTAAACCCTGAAACATCACCCCCAGCACAACCCCTACACTGCCTGAGCACCATTGCTCTGCCCTAAACCCTGAAACACTAGCCCCAGCACGACCCCCTACACTGCCCGAACACCACTGCACTGCCCTAAACCCTGAAACACCAGCCCCAGCAAGACCCCCTACACTGCCCGAACACCACTGCATTGCCCTAGACTCTGAAACACCAGCCCCAGCAAGACCCCCTACACTGCCCGAACACCACTGCACTGCCCTAAACCCTGAAACACCAGCCCCAGCAGGACCCCTACACTGCCCGAACACCACTGCACTGCCCTAAACCCTGAAACACCAGCCCCAGCACGACTCCCTACACTGCCCGAACACCACTGCACTGCCCTAAACCCTGAAACACCAGCCCCAGCACGACCCCCTACACTGCCCGAACACCACTGCACTGCCCTAAACCCTGAAACACCAGCCCCAGCACCACCCCTACAATGCCCGAACACCACTGTACTGCCCTAAACCCTGAAACACCACCCCCTGCACCGCCCCCTACACTGCCCGAACACCCCTGCACTGCCCTAAACCCTGAAACACCACCCCTGCACGACCCCCTACACTGCCCGAACACCACTGCACTGCCCTAAACCCTGAAACACCACCCCCTGTACCACCCCTACACTGCCCGAACACCACTGCACTGCCCTAAACCCTGAAACACCACCCCCTGCACCACCCCTACACTTCCCGAACACCACTGCACTGCCCTAAACCCTGAAACACCACCCCCAGCATGACCCCCTTTACTGCTCGAACACCACTGCACTGCCCCAAACCCTGAAACACCACCCCCAGCATGACCCCCTACACTGCCCGAACACCACTGCCCTAAACCCTGAAACACCACCCCTGCACGACCCCCTACACTGCCCGAACACCATTGCACTGCCCTAAACCCTGAAACACCACCCCTGCACGACCCCTACACTGCCCGAACACCACTGCACTGCCCTAAACCCTGAAACACTACCCCCAGCATGACCCCCTACTACCCGAACACCACTGCACTGCCCTAAACCCTAAAACACCACCCCAGCACGACCCCCTACACTGCCTGAACACCACTGCACTGCCCTAAACCCTAGAACACTACCCCCAGCATGACCCCCTACACTACCCGAACACCACTGCACTACCCTAAACCCTAAAATACTCCCCCAGCACGACCCCTACACTACCCGAACACGACTGCACTGCCCTAAACCCTAAAACACTCCCCCAGCACGACCCCCTACACTACCCGAACACCACTGCACTGCCCTAAACCCTAAAACACTCCCCCAGCACGACCCCCTACACTACCTAAACACCACTGCACTGCCCTAAACCCTAAAACACTACCCCCGCATGACCCCCTACACTACCCAAAT
The DNA here is from genome assembly GCA_963921515.1 of Calotriton arnoldi. Lineage (NCBI taxonomy): Eukaryota > Metazoa > Chordata > Amphibia > Caudata > Salamandridae > Calotriton > Calotriton arnoldi. The sequence continues at coordinate 645,964 of CAWUFW010009001.1, read as the reverse complement.
ACCAATGCACTACCCTAATCCCTAAAACACTACTCCCCGCACAACCCCTACACTACCCAAAGACCACTGCACTACCCTAAACTCTAAAACAATACCCCCGCACGACTCCCTACACTACCCAAAGACCACTGCACTACCCTAAACCCTTAAACACGACCTTCTACACTACACAAACACCACTGCACTACCCTAAACCCTAAAAACTACCCCCAGCACGAACCCCTACACTACCCAAACACCACTGCACTACCCTAAACCATAAAACACTACCCCCAGCAGTACCCCTACGCTACCCAAACACCACTGCACTACCCTAAACCCTAAAACACTACCCCCAGCAGTACCCCTACACTACCCAAACACCATTGCACTACCCTAAACCCTAAAACACTACCCCCAGCAGTATCCCCTATACTACCCAAACACCACTGCACTACCCTAAACCCTGAAACCCTAAAACACTAACCCCAGCACGACCCCTACACTGCCCAAACACCACTGCACTACCCTAAACCCTAAATCTACCCCCAGCATGACCCCCTACACTACACAAACACCACTGCACTACCCTAAACCCTAAAACACTACCCCCAGCACGACCCTCTTCACTACCTAAACACAACTGAACAATTTGTTACAGGCGTTGCAACGCAGGCCTGTGGTGCTTACTGGAAGTACCTGGTGGGCTAGTTGGGCCCCAGGGACTCTCAGGATTCAAGGTGACCTAATCCCCAACTTAAAACGCGCCACGGGGTGCGTTTGCACAGTGGTGAAGGGAGGGGCGGGCCTCAGGTGACATGTGCGCAAACACGCCCTGTGGTGCGTTTAAGTTGGGGAGTTAATTCCTTTGAATCCTGGGGGCCAACTAGCCCACCAGGTACCTTCAGTAAGCACAACAGAGTTGCGTTGCAGAGAGGTGAAAAAGGTGCGTGGCCTCGAACGCCTCTCTGCAACTCAGCTCTGT
>CAWUFW010009000.1:600000-828260 GCA_963921515.1 Calotriton arnoldi | reverse complement strand
ACTTCATGACTTTCACCGTATCCTTTAGTTTTTATGCAGCTCCTCCATTCTATGCCCCCAAAATCAGACGATAAGGACACACGAGGCCCAATTATTGAGATGCTGTCACAATGATGCGCATGTACACACAGATGCCCCCTCCTACACAGGGGCAGCACACAAGACTCGACATCCCCTAGGGGCAACACACAGGGCTCCACATCTTCTCAGGTCTTCACACATGACTCCACATCCCCTTGGGACCAACACACAGGTCTCCACATCCCCTGGTGACAACACACAGGGCTCCACACCTCCTTGGGGCAACACACAGGGCTCCACATCCCCTCGGGGCAACACACAGGGCTCCACATCCCCTCGTGGCAACACACAGGGCTCCACATCCCCTCGGGGCAACACACAGGGTGCCACATCCCCTCGGTGCAACACACAGGGCTCCACATCCCCTCGGGCAACACACAGGGCTCCACATCCCCTCGGGGCAACTCACAGGGTTGCACATCCCCTCGGGGCAACTCACAGGGCTCCACATCCCCTCGGGGCAACACACAGGGCTCCACATCCCCTTGGGGCAACACACAGGGCTCCACACCCCCTCGGGGCAACACACAGGGCTCCACATCCCCTCGGGGTAACTCACAGGGCTGCACATCCCCTCGGGGCAACTCACAGGGCTCCACATCCCCTCGGGGCAACACACAGGGCTCCACATCCCCTCGGGGCAACACACAGGGCTCCACACCCCCTCGGGGCAACACACAGGGCTCCACATCCCCCCAGAGCAACACACCGGGCTCCACACCCCCTCGGGGCAACACACAGGGCTCCACATCCCCCCGGAGCAACACACAGGGCTCCACATCCCTTCGGAGCAACACACAGTGCTCCACACCCCCTCGGGGCAACACACAGGGCTCCACATCCCCTCGGAGCAACACACAGGGCTCCACATCCCTTCGGGGCAACTCACAGGGCTCCATATCCCCTCAGAGCAACACAGAGGGCTCCACATCCCCTCAGAGCAACAAACAGGGCTCCACATCCCCTTCAGTGCAGGCAGACTGCTGACCTTCTGGTCTTGGGGGGCCCTCAGACACCTGTCATCTTTATGAAGATCTGCCTGGGTGTGGGAGGGAACGTTCACGTACTTCACATGGTGCCCCCAGGTTTCCTTACGCACCTGTCCCCATACAAGGCCTATATTTGACTACGGTCACTGGGGAGAAGCGACTCTCACACTAAATTTACTCCTCACACTGTTGCCATCTTCCTGAATTCCAATGGTCACTCAGTGCATCATCACTCACCAGCAGAACCTGAATACATCTAGTTACATTTGTGCGGAGAGTCAAAAGTTCACTTAACAACTGAAACAGCATCATTACTCAACCATGTTTAATAGTCCCAGAGTTAGGCTATAATGGATACGTCGCACAAACAGAAAATCTGACATCATCCATTTTACATACTCATCCGTTTCACATAGCAATCCCACAGCAACAAACGGAGACTGAACAGATACAGCAATTAAACACCAACTACAATTTCCCTTTTTAGGGCAAGTGTTAGGGTTGCACTTGTGCTCATTAATCTGGTGTCCTGAACCGCCTTTCAAGTCCTCTGTGACTAGGAGCATGTTTTTTCCCTCCATGGCTCTATTCTTCACTCTACTGTTCTTATCCCTTGTCACTCTTCCATCTGTTGTCTTGTTTTCCATTTCTCTGTTACTCCTGTCATTATCTCAATGTCTCTGTTGCTCTTGATTATTCTGATTATTTTATTCCTCTTTTTTCTTCTCCAATTTCTGGACCCCCTGCTTTCCTTCTGACTCTATACTTCCATCTCCCGATCTACCTTCTAACTCTTCTTTTGCATTGTTGTTTTCCTGTTTTTCTCTCTAGCAGTGTTTTTATTTCTTAAAAAATAAAAATGAAAAAAATTAAGAGCAGGATCCCAAAGTTACTTAGCCTTGATTCCACTCCAGGCCTCTTCCTCCACCTTCAGGGTCGCCCTGGCTTATTGGGCAATCTGGTAGTGCCAGAAGGGCTGGTCTGATAAGTCAGTGTGTGTTGTTTTTTGGCTGTTTGTGGGCCTGTTTTATGGTCTTTCCACAACCTAGAGCTTCATATGGTGGCCAAGTCAATGCTAATCTGGTTGTGGGTTGTGTACTCGGACTACCCAAGGAAACAAGCAGCCAGCAAGCAGAGGAAGCCACCAACCTGCCTCAGCCTCGCCAAAGCAGTGTATCACACAGATCCTGATCCATAATAACCACTCAAAAGTGCAAGGCATTGCCTCGCTCCTTGTACAGTCTAACTGCACCACATGGCCTGGGACGTACTTGCCTCCATGCCATTCATGATCACTGCACAGACATTGGTGGCTTCTTTGTTCACCATATTTTTGAACAAGACCTTCATCAAAACAACACCAAGCGCTCCAGCCTTCTCCACAGCCAGACTCTTACTGTGGGCCAGAATCCAGGAAAGCGAAGATAGAATTTTAAGGGTGCAGAGACAGAATATCGAATCAAGAATATCGAGTTGCAAATATTGTGGGTCAGAAATATCGACAGCCAGATTCTCGTGGTCAAGAATATCGATTTTAGGTAAGTAATATCGATGTTTAAAATATCGAAGTGTTTAATATCGTTTGCAAAAATATAGTTGTTCAAAATATTGTTTGTTTATTAATGTTATGTATTTTAGTATATATTTTATATGTATGTGTTGTATGTTTTTTGTATAAGAATTGTTTGTAATTTTAATATATGTTTTAAATTTTTAGTAGTTATTAATTTCTTTTTTTATTTGAATTTTGTGTTTTTAGTTCCGTAGCGCGTTGTGGGATTATAGGGGAATAGGGTGGGAAGTAATTTAATTATATTAAATATATTGATTATTTTTTATTTATTCATATTTGTTTAATTGAGATGTTATAGTGTTAAATGTGTAAAGTAATTTATTATTAATTAATAATTGGTTGTTAATTAATTTAAATTAATTTATTGGTAATTAATTATGGTAATTGTGTAATTAATTTTAGGTGTGTGTTGTGGTGTTTATAGGTGTTAAGGGTGGGAAGTAATTTATTTTTAATTGATGAATTAATGGTTGTTAATTAATTTTAATTAATTAATTGGTAATTAATTATGGTAATTGTGTAATTAATTTTAGGTGTGTGTTTTGGTGTTTATAGGAGTAAAGAGTGGGAAGTAATTTGCATTTAATTAATTAATATATAGTTGTTAATCAATGTTAATTATTTGATATGTATTTTGGGTAATTGTTTAATTTTTTGTCTGTTGTGTTTACTTTTAAATGGGCAAAGGGTGGGTATTAAATACATTTTAATTACTTTATTATTATTTGTTAATAGTAAGAGTTTTTAATTTATAAATAAGTTTTAGTTGTGTTTTATTATTTTAGAGTTTAATGTAGGTGTGTGTTGTGGATATCATAGTGTTAAAGTGTGTGTAGTCAATTTATGTTTATTAGTTTTTTTTATTAATAATATTTTTTGAATTGATTATTAATTATGTTAATTTTGGGGAAAGAATTAATTAAAAATAATGTTGAAGTGTTTTGTTATTGGTGTAGTGTTATAGGGTAGGAAATACAATAAATACATTTATGTGTTAATTAATTTATTTGTTTGTGAATATTTTCTAGTTTAAAAGAATTTTATTTTTTAAAAGTATTTATTATTTTCTATTATATATTATTTGTAGTTTTTTTTATATGGAATTAATATTATAATATTTTTTCTTTTGATATATTTGATATATATTATATTTTTTTCATTTCTAAATATTGTTTATTTATTTTTACGATTTTTTATAATTTTTTATGTTTTTATTTTTGTTTTAACTGTTTGAGTGTGAATAGTAATTTTTATCTCTTCGCTATCCAACACTTTCCCTACTGTTGCACTCACTGGAGTGGGAGTAGTAATTTTTACCCCTCCGCTATCCAACACTTTCCCTACTGTTGCACTCACTGGAGTGGGAGTAGTACATTTTTACCCCTCCACTATGCAACACTTTGCTTACTGTTGCACTTACTGGAGTGGGAATAGTAATTTTTACCTCTCCGCTATCCAACATTTCCGTACTGTTGCATTCACTTGAGTGGGAATAAAAGTTTTTACCCCTCCGCTATCCAACAGTTATTCTACTGTTGCATTCAGTGGAGTGGGAATAGTAATTTTTACCTCGCCACTATCCAAAATGTTCCCTACTGTTGCACTCACTAGAGTTGGAATAGTAATTTTGACACCTACGCTACCCAACACTTTCTCTACTGTTGCACTCACTGGAGTGGGAATAGTAATTTTTACCCCTCCACTATCCAACACTTTCCCTACTGTTGCACTCACTGAAGCGGGAATAGTACTTTTTACCTCTCAGCTAGCCAACACTTTCCCTACTGTTGCATTCACTGGAGTGGGAATACATTTTTTTACCCCTCCGCTATTCAATAGTGATTCTACTGTTGCATTCAGTGGAGTGGGAATAGTAATTTTTACCCCTCCGCTATCCAACTCTTTCCCTACTGTTCCACTCTTTGGAGTGGGAATAGTCATCATTTCCCCTCCGCTATCCAACACTTCCCCTACTGTTGCTCTCACTGGAGTGGGAATAGTAATTTTTACCCCTCCGCTATCCAACACTTTCCGTACTGTTGCACTGTTTGGAGTGGGAATAGTAATTTTTACCCCTCGGCTATCCAACACTTTCCCTACTGTTGCACTCTTTGGAGTGGGAATATCAATTTTTACTCCTCCGCTATCCAACCCTTTCCCTATTGTTGCATTCTTTGGAGTGGGAATAGTAATTTCTTCCCCTCCGCTATCCAATACTTTCCCTACTGTTGCTCTCACTGGAGTGGGAATAGTAATTTTTACCCCTCCGCTATCCAACACTGTCCCTACTGTTGCACTCACTGGAGTTGGAATGGTAAATTTAATTATTTTGCTATCCAACACTTTCCCTACTGTTGCACTGATTGTATTGGGAAATTTTAGTTTAAATATTTTTTAATAGTTTCGTGTTTTAATTTATTATAGAATGTTTTTTTTATATTTTAAATTATTGATATATATATATATATTTTATTTTTGTATAATTCTAAAGTTTTAAAATAAATTAAAGATAATAGTTTATTAATTATTTTAAAGTAAATATATATATCTGTATAAATTATTATGTTTGTGTTTCTCTTATTTTTAATTAAGTTTATGTGTTATATTTTGTTAAAATGTATATTACATTTAATTTATTTTGTTAACATTAATATTAATATTTAATATATTTAATATATATTAATTTACTTTATATATATATTTAAATCGATATTTTTTACATCTATATTTTTTACATCGATATTTTTGATTCAATATTTTTGTAATTACCTGTGTAGGTATGGGAGTCGATATTTTTGTATTCTATATTTTCTTTTCGATATTTTTAACATCAATGTTTTTGTTATCGATATTCTATAAGTGAACCAATTTTAAGAAGCCAGGGGCAGACAATCCCAACGCCACACCAAGCCTTTGTAGCCCTCAGCATGACAATCTCCGAAACCAGACCAACTTTAAGCCCTCCAAGATGCCACAATCAGCCCGTGCAGAAAATGACAATGATCCAGCCATTCATGCACAAATCAGATCAGCAAGACCAATAAATAGAACCTGGTACATCTCAAAGAAAAAGAGAAAGTAAAGACCTTGAAGTCCTTCTAAAATGGAAGACATGGCACCGGTGCCAACCTGCGGAAAGGAAGCAACTGCAACGGGCCCAGAGGAGGCCTAAAGAAGATGAAGGACCAATCGAAAAGGCAGCCTGGAGAAAAGGATTAAGCGGGTCTAACTGTGGCTTGGATAAGAAAGAAAAATAGATCCAAACACCTCCCAGAGGAGATGAAATATGCCACATCTAGAGGATGAAGAAGTAGCCAGACATATAGGGGCCGATTCCGATTCGGGCCGGAAATCTCTCCGACCGAGCCGGACCCGGAGAGATTTCCGACCGAATCGGACCCGTGCAGCCCGACCGAACGAGTACGATGCGTCCGTATGCTATCGTACTCGAGTCGGTCGGACTCCCATTGAAGTCAATGGGAGCCGGTCGTACAACGCGTACGCGGGCTCCCATTGCCTCAATGGGTGCGAGGCGAACAGGGGCGCCCCCTACAGCGGGTACGCAGCGAAGCGACTCGCGCCGTACACGCAGAGGTAGGGGGGGACCCATAGGTCCCCCCTGTGTGCGACTCGCGTGGCTACGCATACAGGGGGGTCCGACACGGACCCCCGAAGTACGGCTCCGACTGCTCTTTCGAGCCGGACGGCGCGTGTTGGTCGGACTGCTCGCGGCGCGCATCGTACTTACCCGGCCGGGGAACGTCTCCATTGCGCGGTGCGAGTCGTGTCCGAGCGAGTTGGTCGGTGCGGTTCGACCCGGGAACGAGTCGGTCGGAGCGGTTGGGACACCCGGACGAGTCGGTCGGCGATTTCGCATCGTACTCGCTCGGCCGGACGCGCGTACGGATCGGTCGGGAAATAGGGCTCCGAATCGGATCCGGTTAAGCCGAATCCGATTCGGAGCCCTACCGGCCGAGATCGGAATCGGCCCCTTAGTCAAGATGATAATAACCCTGCTGGAAAAAGCCCAGACAAGAAAATGCATCAGGTCAAAGAACAAAACTATGGTGAAGACACCCCCAGAGACCGGAGAAAAAAAGTGGCAGTAAAATATGTTAAGGAAGAAAAGCACAAATATGCCTCTAAGGCAAAAAAAACCTCTTAGATGCGATCCCCAAGATCACTAAGATAAGAAGGAAGGTGAGTGATATGAACATTATACCTTTAACTTCTCTGGATAAGGTCTTCCCACCTGAACTCCAAGGGATGAGAGAGCACTTAGCGATTCTGGCAACTCAACATCTACCTGCAACAGCACTGTGCCAGAGAACAGCAGGAAAGTAGGCAGTCATCAAGAGAATCAGATATGGGGTGCTGATTAGGTGCCCCTGGATGGACTGTCTGTCACTAAGGAAGACACTGGCCAGTGGATTGTTGCAACTTTAGCACTAGCTACCCTCAGAATGCAACAACACTGACCACTTGTATTCTTTGCTATATGGGGAGGAGTACAGTGTGCACTCCATGCGGGCACACCCCGTCCCCTAATAAAGGTTCGCCTAACACTTTGAGTTTAGACCGTATGACTGATAGGGCCATGGCACCATCTCCTTATCACACCAGTCTGTGGCATATGACAGCACCATCTTCAAAAGCAACACTGGCGCTTCCTCTGACCAAGACTTTTAGAGTCTCCGCTCACAGTAAGACTAAAAGGTGAGCGAGGGAATGGAGTTCGTGAGATAAGCTCCTATCCTTCCTAATGGATGTCTTCTTCAATATTGGAGAGATGCCATGAGGTTACGTTTCCACCCGACACCTTTATCCAATCGGTGACAGACAGCCAGTCCTTTCTCAGTGTCCATGATTTATTCCTCACTTGGCTTGCTACCTCCTGAGACCTCCACAAAACAAGGGCTCCTCTTCATTGCACAGCCCTTCCACGGAGCACTTTTGTGCATGCACCCCATGGCGCAGAGGCAACAGGGGGCTCTGTAGGGCCCCTTTGTTTCCTCACTGCCACACTTTTCATGGTGGGCTCACCACCATGAAAACTGTGGTGGTGAGAAAACTCTCAATATGCTTGGCGGTGCCACAGCTGCACCACCAGCATATTACCAGCCTCCCACAGCTGCAAGACCGACAGGGATCGGGGATTCTTGGTGGCAGCAGTGGTCCTGTGGTGGTCTGACCACCATAGTCAGAATATGGCGGGTAGACCACAACTACAGCGGTCCACTGGATTGCCGTAGTCGTAATAAGGCCCTAATATTCTTTGTAAGGAAAAGGACTACGTACAGATATCGCAGCCATGATGAAAACTTTTGCACTGTTCTTTCCAAATGTAGCTGCCCAGCTGGTAAGAGCTGGTACCATCTTCTATAGCAGCACTGGCTCTATCCCACTGTCCTAATGCTGAAAAGTGCTGGCATCGTTCACTACTGGAATGGCTGCACTGGTGAGGCGTACTGGCAACCTAACTTTAAAAACATGGTGGCCTTGCTGACATGTTGCTGTACTAATATGGTGGGGACTGAATGGGATCCAGAAGCCTGCTTCATTGAGATAGTTCATTAGCTTCATGTCACCACCACCAATCAGCCAAGCTCAACCCTCCACATGCCTCAAGCCTCTAATTTTTCCTTTTCATCACCTCACAGTGGAGTTTTTAATTGGGTTACAGTGCCATCAGCCTACCTACCATTCTGAAGCACAGTTGACCTTGCTTTTCTAACTATATTCCCCTCATAAATAAAATAACAGTTTTAAACCACCCCCAGACACCTCCAACTGACAGATCACTCATGCGTCAAAGCTCTGTTATCAACTTTCTTTTACACATATCTGACCTTTCTCCAAGTCTTCCCATGAACACTCACTTTTCAAAGTTCCTCACCTATAGTAGTTTTATCACCCTCAACAATTTAAGAGAAGGAGGTAGAGTAAACTACTTAGCACAAAATGAAAGCCCTGCTGTTTTGCAAACCCTCATCCCTCCTAGAGTAACTTCATTTCAATTGATTTGATGGAAAGTCACAGCTGTCTTTAGACATGCACCGCCTATCCCAAGGTCCAGAGTATGACCTCAGAGTCATGGACTTTAATTCACCAAAATGCCAGGGGTAGTGGAAATGACATAGGAAATTAATTGACTTCTGATGAAGTCAAAGAGTTGCTTCTCATCCCACCCTTAATGTGCAACAGCTTCCCATTTGGTGATGAGGTGTGCGCTGAAGGCCATGAAGTTGAGTAGAAATGATTCTAACACTTTACTCTCTGTTCCTGCCACTGTCTTCATGGCACTTGAGATCAGGGGCGGCAAGGGCAGTATCAAGTGTATGGTAGGGCAACTCAGGGGTTTACCCCATGTTACCATCAGTTCCAAGAGACCTTCCTGCCCCACAGAACCCTCCACAAGCTTTGCTACCCATTTTGATCTCAATTTCTCCTTGACAGGTCTAGGGGAAGTGTGTCCTCTCTGCCCCCTGTGAGGAAAGCCAGGATGTTCCAGTGCTTAATTTGAGCCGGTGGTTTCCGGTGCTCAGCACTGACACTTAGGGGCCGATTCCGATCTCGGCCGGTAGGGCTCCGAATCGGATTTGGCTTAACCGGATCCGATTCGGAGCCCTATTTCCCGACCGATTTGTACGCGCGTCCGGGCGAGCGAGTACGATGCGAATTCGCCGACCGACTCCTCCGGGCGTCCCGACCGCTCCGACCGACTCGTTCCCGGGTCGAACCGCACCGACCGACTCGCTCGGACTCGACTCGCACCGCGCAATGGAGACGTTCCCCGGCCGGGTGAGTACGATGCGCGCCGCGAGCAGTCCGACCGAGCCGCGCACTCTGGCTCCAAAGAGCAGTCGGAGACGTACTTTGGGGGTCCGTGTCGGACCCCCCTGTACGCGTAGCCGCGTGAGTCGCACACAGGGGGGACCCATGGGTCCCCCCTACCTGTGCGTGTACGGCGCGAGTCGCTTCGCCACGTACCCGCTGTAGGGGGCGCCCTTGACCGCCTCACACCCATTGAGTCAATGGGAGCCCGCGTACGCGTTGTACGACCGGCTCCCATTGACTTCAATGGGAGTCCGACCGACTCGAGTCCGATGGCATACGTGCGCATCGTACTTGTTCGGTCGGGCTGCCAGAGTCCGATTCGGTCGGAAATCTCTCCGAGTCCGGCTCGGTCGGAGAGATTTCCGGCCGGAATCGGCCCCTTAATTGTCAACATTGGCACTTATGGCAGTCTGCCACCTAGTGGCGGTGTTTCTCTCATTTAGAGACGAGCATAACAACAGTTGTTTATTAATTCAGTATAAATTAAAAATGACTAACACCTGCCGCCAAAGCCTTTCTTATAGCTTTGCAGGCCTGGAATAGTCAGAATTTTCTCACTTGTAGGAGTGTGAGGGTTAGAAGTTGTGTTGTTACTGCAGTTTGCAGCACTGGCAAGGGCACTGCGCGGTGCAAGTGGAAGTGGCCGCCTAAAGAGGGCCCTGGCACTTATATTTTTACAAATTAGGCACTGGGATGTTCTACATTCAGCAGGCAGCACCTGCCTGCTCATCACTGCAGATTTTCTGTCGGAGACCAGGAGCTGCGGGGCCCTGGAACGCTTCCCGGAGTCTAACAGGAGAACAAACATTGAGGAAATGTTTTTACTTCTGAAGCTGGGCAATAATCCAAAGGTATCAAAGATGGGAAAACGAACGTGAAAATCCTAACAAGAATTAATCATTTCACTCAATGCACTGCAGCGTAGACTTCAAATATTCCGGGCCAGACAGTGCTGCTAAACTACTAAATTGAGGGGCTTATTTACAAGTCTCTATAGCCACAGGAACGTCACTTTTAGTGACGTTCCTGTGGCGATAGTGCTCCACCTATTTACAAGGCAGTGTTAAGCCACTTAACGTGGCTTAACTCCGCCTTGTAAATAAGGCCCCCTTTTATGCTGTACTTAGCTTGAAAGGGGAGGGCAATGGGTGTTGTGGTGGGCGTTCCGCCGCAACACCCATTGATTTTGATGCTGCCCCATATTTACAAAGGTGGCATATATATGGGGCAGTGCCAAAATTAAGACCAGGGAAAACCTGGTCTTAACACGGTGCAACGAGGAGAAATATTATATTCTTGTAAATATGATTCAGCCCTGCATTTCTGAAGTAACGGAGTGTGTTGTTAGCCTTTGAGGCTTAACTACACGCTTCGCCACTTTCCCTGTAAATATGCCCCTGAGTGGCAGAAGCAGAGAGTGCAGGTAATCTCAGGGCTCCTACAATTTTCTCTCCTGCCCCCTCCCCCATCTGTTACAAAAAGCTACCGCATTCTGGGGCTGAAATTTCAAGTTTGCCAGGTGCTGCGTGAGGAATTTTATTGTGGGAAAATGTCTATTAAAATGCAAAACAGGCGTGTTTCAGTGCAATAAAGATGGAGATTTCCATGTTATGCCTCATTTCCAGGGTTAAATCTGAGAATAGGAGGCATTTACCTCACCCTGTAGATATTCACTATTTAGCATCTGTATTTACCAGGCAGAGTGAATACCCGACTCCATTCTGCCACCCTCATAACTAGGGCCTATATCTTACTTAGAGTGCACTCTAGGGCTTAGCTTCGGGGGGGGCGGTGTTTGGGGTGTTACACCCCCCTAATAAATGTATTCGTTTGTAAATTGTTGGGAACAGGCTCTCTCTCTCTTTCCAAATATTTTGTTTTATTTACTACTAACAAGCTTCACTACTCTCACTTTCCACTGCCCCTTAAGCCCCCCTCATGTCCTCCTTCTCAGATGTATTTTACGATGATACGCCAGCGAGATTGCTGGGAAATCTGAAGCTCACCCCCCCTAATCTTAACCCGTTAAGTGCTTCTGTCGGCCAACGGCCGTCGCGAGCACTACCTCGGTAGTGCTGCGCACGTCCGTTGGCCGACGCGGCCCCGCCCGCTTAATAGAACGCTCCGCACTGGCGCGGAACGTTCTAAGCAGTTAACCGGTTAAAGACCAAGCAACGCCCCTGAGTGCAACTCCAACAACATCATGTGGAGCTTCAGCAGACAGAGGGAGCTGCTGCAGTGTGTACCACAGATACTGTGGCAGTGCAGAGCAGAGGTACTCACTACTATAGCCTCTGTTATTCTCCATAGAGCACCTCCAGCCGGAAAAGCAGGGTCAGAGTCTCACAGTCTCACAATCGCTGCCAGAGGCGGCTCCTCCATTGCGCAGAGGAGCATCGCCTCAATTAAATTACCCCTAAAGATGAAAATTAAAATAGTAATACATTACCATTTTATTTTTCATCCTCCCTTCCTGAACCAAGCGTCAGGACAGGGGCGGGGCTGAAGCTGACTGACAGCAGCAATGAGAGTGGGTTGTTCGTGCACTTTTCAAAGTGCTCATGTCTCTTTGGCCAGTCGTCTCGTGATGGTCAGCCAGACATCCGCACTTAGAGTACGTGCAGACCTCCAGTGCTCTGGTGAGTGGTGAGTGAGGCAGCTCCCTCCAATCAGGGTGCTGCTCTCACAGCCTGAGAGCAGCACCAGGATTGGTGCCCACACAGCAGCATGCAGTTAATCGGAAGAGGTCCGGAGCGGAGGACATCGATTCAGGTAAATTTTTTATTTGTGCATATGCACCTGCCCACCCCTCCCTGTAGATGCCAGCCGCCACTGATAACTGCAGATAAAATGTCTTCTGCAGCCCATCTTGCTGAGAAAAGCTGGGGCTCCTGCTGCTCCTGCCTCATTTGCAGCTCTGGTCCTCTTCTGAGCAAGACCCTAGTGTTGTAGGAGCTGTGAGCTTCTCTATAACCATTGCAACACACTATTACCTACAGCACATCATATTGGAAGGCAATATAATTGGTACAGGGCCGGCCCTATTGCTGGTGGCACCCGGTGTGACAATCTTTGTTGGCGCACCCCAATGACCTCCTTCTCCCTGGATTCCCTCACTGCACCCTACGACAGAGCCCTTTATCTCTCCATAGCCCCTCTCCCACATGTATTTCATTTGTGGTACAGTGCAACTTATGCCAATGTAGAGTGTCAGAGCACTTTACATCACACATACTTTATATAGAGAAAATCATTCAACCAAGTGTGTAAATCAACATATAGGAAATATTACATAAGGCAATGGCAACTACAAGGTGTAGGAGTCACATGTCGTTCTAACAGATAGGCTGTAAATTTTAAGTGTGCTTGGTCAGGAGAAGCACAAACTTAGGATTTAAAATGTTACACAGTGGTTGGGGTTGGCTTACTGATAGGAATTTATTTCCACCCAAACAATCAGTTTTTAGCAATCTCAGGACCACGAAAGGCTGGGAAAAAAGATAGGGTTCTCAACCTATTCCGTGTAGGTGCATACAGCCCTTTGCTGCCAGTTTATAGCTCACTGTGCTATATTAGGGTTGTAATTCATGAACTGCAAGTTACAAAAGGATCTTTCTGAAAAGATACAATTCTGTGTTATACATGATACACCTTCTTTGCTTCAGGCATATTAACCTTCTGTGCTACTTTATTATGGTGAAAACTGCCACCAGACAAAACTCCATCTCTCTCCAGCAGGTACATTCTCTTTCACTGCTCTTTACTGTGCACCTGTTGGAAGAATTTGAAGCTACACAGATTCTGAGACTACGCACATCCCAGGCGTTTTCAATATATCACGGACAAATACTGGGCACTGTCCATGGTGTACATGACATGCTGTCATGGAATAAACTTCGCAGATAATGTTCCCACACTGGGGACTCTCAATCCAAGGCTGGTCTGGCACCATTTTCAATGACATCTACTGTGCCCAATGATGTTATCATTGGTGGACACAGTACGTGCGCTGCCACTGGGAAGACTGCCTTCTGCCTCCTTCATAGCAGAGTGTTTGAGCGCTGATCAAGGCGATTAGCAGTGCTTAATTTGAGCCGGTGCTTTCCGGTGCTCAGCACTGGCACTTAATTGGTTTCCAGTGCTCGGCACCGGCACCTAATTGTCAACACCAACACCATACAGTCTACCACATGGTGGCGCTGCTCATCTAATTTAGAGATGAGCAGAACAACGGTTGTTTAGGAATACAATATACATTAAAAAATTGTTAACACCTACCTTCCCAGCCATTCCTTTAGCTTTGGGGACCTGGAACAATCTGAACTGTCGCATTTACATGCAAGAGAGATGGTTAGTAGTTGTTTTGGCAGCGATGACAAGGGCAATGGGTGGTGCAAGCTGCAGTGGCCTCCTGGTCAGAGACCTGGCACTTAATATTTTACAAATTAAGCACTGGCGAATAGGAGTCCACCAATGCTTGTCAGAAGTCCTGTAAAATGGTTGTATGACAGAGGCACACATGGCTAAACCACGCACGCCTCTACAAATCAGACTGAAAAACGAATGCGTCTGAACAACACATTCGTTTACCAACATGCCTTTACCACGCAATTTCGTGGTAAAGGCATGATTGGTAAAGGGATGTGTGGTAAAGATCACAGCCTGCCCCTCCACCCTGAGCCCTATAACCCTGGCCCCTGCACTTTAATCAACCCAACTCCCCCAAGCCGTAAAACGACTCCCCCTAAAACCTAAAACTACCCTGACCCCCTGCCCTGAGCCCTAAAACCCAGGCCCCTGCCCTATAAACAACCCAACTCCCCCACAAGCCTTAAAAACGACCCCATCCCTAAAACCTAAAATTACCCTGACCCCCCCACCTGCCCTTAGCCCTAAAACTCTGACCCCTGCCTTATAAAAACCCCGACCCCCTCGTGCCCTAAAAACTACCCCATCCCTAAAACCTAAAACTACCCCAACCCCCTGCCCTGAGCCCTAAAACCCAGCCCACTCCCTATAAACAACCCCGACCCCCCCAGCTCTAAAAACAACCCCACACCCCTAAAACTACCTCCCACGTCCCCAAACCCGGCTCCAGCCCCTCTTACCTGTCCACGTCGAGCTTTCTGTCCCGACGCTTCCTGTTCCTGTTCTTGCCCATCCGGACATCTAGACCACTCACTGCCTTAACTACGCATATGCGTGGTTAGGGCATAAGTTGGTTGTGCTTGCAGGGAAACGGCACGCGTGGCTCTGCCCACATTCTAAAGGCCGATTCTCCTGTTAAAGACCTCCTTTAGAGAAGCCCCATAGGTGTATAACCATGGAAACCATGATCTGTGCTCCTGAACAAAGTGTTTACATGCAGGCTTCCATTCCACTGCTAGTCTCATCTAACACCGCCTGAGATGTTTGTCATGTCAGGCTTCTCCACACACCTGTACCCTAGTGAACACAACACACTTCTGTTTCAGGTCACCTTAAAAACACACATCTTCTTCAACATCCTTTCATATTAATTCGCAGTGCTTTGGGGCGAAGCTGTTCACAAACCCACCTCCCCCCAGACACTTAAATGTCCTTTTCAGAGAAATGAGCAAAGCCTGCTGCCAAGGATGTAGCTGTTATTGATTCGCATATCAATCGATACCTGCAGGCACTGTCTTCATCTGAACACCTAAATTACATCTTAAGAATCTGAGCGAATTCATTCAATTCCCCACACTAACTGGTTCAGTGAAGCACTACGTGATGTCAGTCACTGTTCTATGAATGCCAATGCAAAAAACACCTGGCTGAGCCTCGCAGATCTCTGCTCCTGAGAGATACTACACAGGATTCATGCCTGGATCTGGCCCAGAGCAGGATAAAGCATGCTCCTTTTGGTTCCAGTGAGAGCATCTGGACCATACTCTGAATGTAAAGTCTAAGCAATTTAGTGGTTTAAAGCAATAAATTGTAATTGTAAATTGTATTTATATAGCGCTTACTACCCCTGAAGAAGAGTTAAACATTGGCGTAGCTAGGGCTTTAGACGCCTGGGGCGATCCCTGAGTCTGCCGCCCAGTGCCAGTAAGAGCAGGGGGGGTGTATGGGGGCTGGCGAAAGACGACGAGTGGGGGGGTGCGGGCAACAGACAAGAACGAGCAAGGGCCAATGAGAAGAAAGAACAAAACTTACCTTCCACCCCAAAAAATGTGACAGTGACCGCCACCCCCTAGCTACACTTCTGGAGTTGAAGCAATTTGCGGCGAATAGCACGCTACTCTGGAACCCAAAAATAGAGTTAAATAGGTCATAGATTAGTAATATGTGTTTCCTTTACCTGTAGGATTAGTTATGATGAATAGTTTTTTTTTTAATTGGGGTCTTGAGATCTCATGCGTTTGATGCAGGGCTTTGAATGAGGGTAGATTAATTGAGGTGGATTACTAGGGAAGGGAAGAACTGAAATATTATTGGAAATAGTCGAGATGTTGCCTTTTTTTGCAGTTTTATATAGCCGAAACTCAACCCGAAGGTACTGGAGCACCAGTTACATTACTCAAGGTCACATTTGATTTGTAATTTTTTTTTAAGCATGGGAGATTAAGTGATTTGCCCAGGACCACAGGATGTTGAGCCGACACCAAGACTTGAAACTAGTTCTCCAGTTCCAAAGTTGGCAGCTCTGGCCATAACGCCACATCTTCTGCCTTTGAGTTGGATGAATTGGATAGGAGGGAAGACTTTGAAAGTATGTTTGGGAGTGCATAGTAGTCAGAAAGGTTTGGAATGAGTCAGAGAGTGGAGGGAGAATGGGCACCTAGACATTAAATAAATACATATATGTATTCATAAATAGATACATACACACATATAAATCTTACACATAGTAATATTTCTGGGCAAGGCACAGACCACTATATATTTACCCATATGTAGATACATGTAATAATATTTATATTGTTAGAGATACACGTGTTGCGTATAAATCTACATAGACTGTTTTTTACATTTTTTATATATACGTATATTGTTATACTCTAAATTGGTAAAATCCCCAAGTCACAGACGAAATACAAGATATACCCTCAATTATCACTAACACATACTTTAAGATGGCAGTGCATAAACAATGTATGGATTTGTTTACATAGTTAACAAAACATTGCAAATACATAAAACATACAGTAGCTAAAACATCAGTGAAAGAAATTACACGTTAGTGTTCCTATTTATAGATTCTATGTTATTGACACGACCTTGAAGACCTACAGGTAAGACACTTAAACCCAGTTTCATTTAGCTCTAGTAAAAAAGGTGCCAGAAATCCAGGATATATATAACATTCCTATCTGATAGTTGTATGCCAGAATATCATGCTACAGTAATATCAACTGCAGAATATTGACTAATATCGCATCATGTTAAGTCCACATGGGTAAGTGTAGATCTGCTCTGCTTAACTCCATGCTTTCTTACCCATGTACGATTAGACAATGTACATAGTGTTATGGTAATAAATGTGGAGTTAAGAACAGTAAATCTACACTTACCTATGTATACATGCCTTAGTAATATAGTGGTAATCGATACTCTGAAATCAATATTGTTTCAGGTCGAGATTAAAAACTCAGGGCCTGATTCACAAAAGGCATCCGCACTCACGGCGGAGGCCCCGCCATCAAGGGGGAGTATCTACACTGGGGGCGGAATCTACTCAATGAGAATTCTTATTGTGGAGATTCTGCCCGAGTGCGGAGACTCCCCGACGACTGCAGGGCCCGCCACGAGTACGGAGGCCCTTTGTGGATCAGACCCTCAGTAGTGTGGTAGAACACCCTTCAAGCTGGCACATTACAAAACTGGTAAAGACCTCCAGACACATCCACTCACCACTACAAACAAATATAGAAAAGCAGCTTACTATTATCCAGACTACTGATAATACAATTTAAAAAAAAAACTATCTGTGACCTGAGATGAAACGTACCCGAACTCCGATAGCTCTGCAAGGCCATATTGATGGCATACAGGACTATGTATTTGTTACACAGGTTCACATAGTAATATGCAAATCAGCTGATTTGTTCTGAAGGTAACTTTCTGGAACTCCAGCACTGGACCTAAAACCAAAGTCAGACTGGAAAAAAGGTCGAACTAGGCACACCCTGCAGGAGGCAGTTATCACAATGGGGAAAGATCAGGGTGACCAGATTTTCTGAATGAAAAACCAGGACGACCATAGACATAGAAATAGGACTATGTTTTGGTTGGGCCCGGATTACGGTCACAAAAGGACTACATTACAAATATTTAAGGTCACTTTATATTATATATATATAAATAATTATATATATATATATATCACACACACACATGAATACACAGTCCTTCCCCACACGTATGATGAGACCCAGGACCAGGCTGCTTCTGAGTCTGGCTTGGGGTGATGGGACACGGATTCACCCCTCATTAAATCCTGCTGTGCTGCCTGAAAAACTTGAGGTAACACAGCAGGTGGCTTTCTAAGCAGCCCAGCCTATGTTCCTGTGTTAAGAGAGGGCAGTGGCGGCTCCTCTGTTTTAGCAGAGGAGCGTCGCTCCTCATGCTGCGAGTGCAGCAGGCACACACATTAATAAAATGGTAAAAAGTACCATTTTATTAATGTGCCCCAGGCTCACGCTGTTACACCGCAAGGGCAAGGGGTGGGGCTGATTAATGCAATTGCACTATTGCTTCAGGCCTTGCCAGTCCCCATGTGAGATTGGCCGACTGTTTACAGCTGGCCAATCTCACATGCATACTTCAGAACCTGCAATTCCAAGGCTGAAAAACAGCTGAGGGATTGCAGCCGCAGGCCCCCAGCCTCAAAATGAGCACTGCGCAGCTCCAGGATTGGCTGGTTTCACGCTGTACAAGAGAGGAAGTCCTTCCTCTTCCTCCCTATTCATCGCCGATGGAGGAGAGCGCCAGGAGTTGAGAGAGATGGCAGCCGGACCCTCCAGCAAAGGCAACACGCATATGAAGAGTTTTTTTGGCATCACGCCCACCATATTTAAATGCAGTAGCGGCCCGTGGTGGGAGTGCTGCCGGGCGCTGACGTGGGGCGGGGGAGGGGCAGGTGGCATTTGGCGATGCAGCGCGAGAAACGAAATTCGTTTTATTTATTTATATGTTTACTTACCTCTAATCGACCGTAATCCGTAGTTTACTACCCTCCACCCTGCCCCTCCCCCGCCCCACGTCAGCGCCCGGCAGCACTCCCACCACGGGCCGCTACTGTTTAAATGTTGCTGGCCGCTGCTGAGAGAGGGTCGGAGGAAACGTGAGCCTGTACCACACTATGATCATGTGTGTGGTCACCCGACCCTTTCAATACCCGGGACTTTTCTTTGTTGTAGAAAAAAGTGTCAGGACGCCGGGACAGTCCATGAAAAACCAGGACTGTCCGGGCAAGTCCAGGTCGTCTGGTCACCCTAGGTCAGAGAGGCTTCCATGGGTGGGTCATGGACGCCTGTGAAGCTCTAAAAGCAGCCCACAGCCTGTAGCCAACCTGGAAAATACTGCAATCGCAAAATGACCAGTTCGGCCCAACTTTTAGGAGACCAATAGCCTCAATGAAGGAAAGGGAAAAGAGCATAAGGATTATCATAATGTGGAAATTGTGATATCTCATTTGCAAATTGGACAGTGTGAGGATTTTGTTCTTCATGCAAGAAAGCCTATTGCCCCTGGCTGTGGCTCATGCAATTACAATGGCTACTGTTAGGTCTTTGTATTGGACTGCAGGATTTGTATCGCGCTTTCTTACCCCTAACAAGCCCTCACAGCCCTTTCTGGTCATTAGAGGACTCAGCTACTCATTTTGTTTTGCATGCTTGTTACAGAGTATATTTTGCAGAGTAATCTGTTTTGAGGAGTGGCTAGGGCTCTAGTATTCCGGGTAATAACTTTGGTATCAATTGCATGCACGTCAGTTCACCACAATGCCTGGGGTGGCAGAAGTGGCATCACATGCCCTTTGACCTTCAATTTCACTCACACGCACATGCTTACACATACACACACATTCACTCATACACACTCACCCTCAAGCACACACACAACATGCATTTAAAAGCAATTTTTACTTTCCTCAGCCGCCAGGGAATGTCACATTCCAGCTAATTGAACACCATTTTGCATTACAATAATGGTAAAAAAAATTATATATATTATTCACTGCTAGTGTTATAAAAAAATTGACAGAAAACAAAAAGAGTGGAGCCCCAACTGACGTCGATAAGGAGGAGCTGTCACTTTGTTCCTGGTACCGATTATGCCACCTCTGAGGCCAGGGGTCACAAAGGCAGTTCCAGGGGTTGGAAGGGGCAAGCCAGGGGTTGCAGGTGCGAAACTGGTACCATTCTGTTAATTATTCTTGGATGTGGGTTTCAGGGGCTGGTAACTGCATGCCTCAGGGTGGTGGTTTGCTTTTTGAAGTATTTCAGTGTGCTTTCTAGTATAAGGCTTTGAGCTTAAGTAGGCCCTTACCACATGTAGGAATGGTGTATGCAGATTTTGTGCACATATTTTAGTGCACAGGTATGCCATTGCCATGCACTATTTCCATTATCACACATTTAACCCATTAGCCTTAATAAGGGCACTAGTACACATGCAAACGAGTGGATGAGTGACTATAACTAGCGAGTGAGTTATATGGTCAGTAACCGGGCTAGACAGTCAACGAGAAAGGGAGTGCATGAGATATTGATATTGTTATTTTTATATTATTCAGTTGTTCTATATAGCATTAACCAGACCCCATTCAGTGGCTTCAGTGCGCTTTAAACTACGTAAATCAAAAACATAGGAGGCATTCTTTGCCTAGAGTTCTCGACCGTCTAATAAAATGTATGTGTGCATAAAGGGTTCCGACTTTGCACACATTTGTGGTTAAGGATTACTATTACCCTCAAAACCACAAAACACACCATCTGTGGCTCGGAAACCATTTCCCCTAGTAGGAAACATCTGCTGGATGAATAACAACCGCAAATCATTATCTGTATAAAGCACCAAGAGGCCAAGACATTGGCAAATTTGGCGCTATAGAAATGCCCGATAACTTAACATTGTCATGCCGTGCTTCACAATTTGAGCAATGCAAAGGGCTCTTAAGTCGATTGATTTATTCAAAGAGAAACAAATGCACACAGAGTGCAGGCAGTTGCAATACAAAGCAAAAAATAAAATCAAATGGTGCAATTGCATCAAAAGCAGCATAGTTCATGCATCAGGGCTTGGATGTGGCGTAAAGGCCAGAGCCGCTAACCTCGCCTCCTCATCCTGTGATTCTGGGCAAATCGATTAACCTCCCCGTGCCTCCCAAAAATGAATGTGTCCTTGTGCAACATAACTGGTGCTCATGTAAAGCTCTCCAATACGCTCGGGTCGAGTTTGCGCTATATAAAACTGCAACAAAAAAAAGCTAAGACTGTGCACGAGCTAGAAATTGTCCACTGACACATTCCTCGTCAGTTGCCCCAGGCTACTTTCCAGTCAGATCATGGATGTTGAGAACGGGTGACAGCCATCCCAGCACACCTTTGGGTGAATGAAATGTGTTTACATGCTAGGCTTGCACGAAAAGGAAGGTTTTTAGACCTTTCTTAATCCGTAAATTGCCCGTGTCCAAATTGATAGAAAGCAGCCAGGCATTCCAAAGTCTTGCTCCTGAAACTGAGAACACTGCCACCAAAGGCAACTTCAAAGGAGTAAGGGAATCTAAGAGACAATTGGGTATTATAGCATTGGAATGTTGGAGGCTCCATTGAAGACAATGGATTGGCAGACGGCCAATAATGCTTGTTATAACCTTCTGCTAAGACATTCCAGAGTTTGTCTTTCTGTTTCTCCAAGTTTAATTTGTAACATTCAACTTTCTGTGGGCGAAATGTTCTAATAACTTTGCTGCCCTTCTCACCCGAACTCTACCAGTTTTTAATGGCCCCCTCTTTTGTTATAGACTCTCGCTGGTGGCGAAGCTGATGACTTAATTAGAGGGCCTTTAATGATTGCTATGGATCTCAGCATATAGCTATAATGTTGTATTAGAACAATGGAATTAGTTCATTGAAGACAATGGAGCATCAGTCGGCTATAAACACTGGTAAAGGCCCAGTGCTGTCAACTTTACAATATCTTAATCCAAACACTCCGACTCTCACTCTCCCCTGCCTCTCCACAGGCTATGTGGATTACACAGGGGAACTAGAGCTCTAGAGGCTGCAGATGGTAGCACACAGTCAGCCTTCCACAGTAGCGGTCGGTGGTGGGAGTGCTCCGGGCGCTGACGTGGGGCGGAGGGCAGGGTGGGGGTAGTAAACTACGGATTATGGCCGATACAGGTAAGTACACATATGAATAAATAAAACGAATTTCGTTTCTCGCGCTGCATCGCCAAATGCGATGCAGCGCGCGCAACAAAATTCGTTTTATTTCTTTATATGTGTACTTACCTGTAATCGGCCGTAATCCGTAGTTTACTACCCCCACCTTGCCCCTCCCCCGTCCCACGTCAGCGCCCGGCAGCACTCCCACCACAGACCGCTACTGGCCTTCCACCCTCCATCCGCCCATTACTTTTGATGTCACCGCAGAATGAGGGTGGAGGGAATTCTGCTCAGCTCTTGTCTTCCTCAGCTCTGCCAAACAAACAACAAGCATTTGAAATGCAACAGGACTTGCCTTTGGGAACTTATAAGTGTTTAGCTATGCAGCATATTATTAATTATATTACATCAGCTATTAAAGATATTAAAGTTTGTGGTAAAATAGGACGACTGAGACCACTCTCACAATCCTCAAACTATCAGTGTACTTAAGTGCTGGTAAAGTTTTTAAGGGTTGACTTCATTGTAGAATAATGACAGCATAGGGAAAATAAAACATGATATCGTGTTTTGGGAAAGTAATACAAAAACAGCAATAATGTAAAGCACTAAAAAATGAACACATCTTTTTTTCCATATACCAATAAAGAATTGTGTTTTTTAATTTTTAAAACTTGTACTTTAGAAATAGTTGGTACAGCTACAGGTAACTTTTGTATAAAGTGCATATGTTAACAAATGTCCAGTGTATTTTAAAAACATATGCACTGCTCACTTACGATATACCATGGGCCCTCCGGTCTCGTGACAGAAGCGAAAGCGATGGCTTTTGAAGAGCCATATGGTGAGGCTAGTTTTGCTTAGTAAAAAAAAGCGATACAGGAGCGCAGCTTTTTGTAGCCTGGTGCCTCCGCAAACATTAAAAAAAAGCCTGTACATTTTAGATGTGTTAGCTCTAAGTAACAAGTGGAAAAGAATATTGCATAGGTGCTGGCACGTCGGCGCTACTGAACATTAAGGAAAGCAAATGGAAAATAAAACACGCTACAGTGTTTTGGCAAAGTAGTACAAAATAATTGGTACAGCCGCAGGCAACTTTGTTCTATTGTGTACATGTTAAGAAATGCCCAGTGTTTTTTAAAAACATATGCACTGCTCACTCACCATACACCATGGGCACTCCGGTCTCGTGAAAAAGCGAAAGTGATAATGCTTTTGCTGGTTCAAAATAAGCGACACAGGAGTGCGGCTTTTGTAGCCCGGTGCCTCAGTAAAGTGAAACCTTGCAGCGCCTCAGCTACAGCTGGACGAGTGGGGAGCGCAACACAGTGGGGGCTAACCAGGCCTTTAGGGCCATCGGGGGAGTAGTTTTCTTACGCAGGAAGGACCATAAATAAAGGAAGCAAATGAAAACAAATGTGCAGGCCGCCATTGTTGACAATGAAGAGCATTGTGCTGCTCTGTTTAAAAAAAAAAAATAGAATATTTAAATAAAGCGCTGTGTGCCGCGCTGCTTAAAAAAAGACATGCGGTTGCAGGAGATCATGTCGTACGTGCAATAGGAGAAAGTAATTTAAGAAAATAGTGCTCACAGACTGTAAATAAAACATACCGAGTAACAACACATGTTATAGGGGCAGTCCTCATGGGAGGGTACACAAATAGAAAATGAGGTACTAATGAGGGACTTCTAAGCCTATTCACAAATCAAAAGCCACCATTTACAAAGGACAGTAAGAGGAGCCAATTGAAAAGATGGGCGGAAGATTGGTGGAGCTTCAAGTCCATACCTGAATAGAGCATGTCTCGAAGAGACAGCGTAAGCGCTGACTAGGTGAGACCTAAAACAGTTTAAACCCCCTCGGGCTCCGAGAGGCCTTTGTTTTATTTGTTAGAACATTCTGCCCTCTAGTGTTGTATTCCTCTTAGGGTGTCCGTATATAGGTTTTTCCTGTATCATGTCCTTATATAGGCACAATTCGCCCTGCCCTTATATAGGCATAAAATCCAAGTCCTTATTTAGGCATTAAACCGTGCACTCCAAATACAGGCATGGTCTCCGACATCCGTCCACCCTAACGTCACAACGAGTTCTTGAAGAACAGACCCTTAGGCTTCGGGAGTTTCCCTAGCACAGGACTATTGATTTCTTCAAGGACTCATCTATTATGCATGAACAATTATACCTTAGGGGTTCATTCATGACGTCTTCCGCTGTCCGATTCACGTCAATGCTAACATTGTGAGGAACCTCTCAGGTATAAATATACCTTCCCTAGCCCTTGTAAACTAGAGGAGACCTTCAGAGGAGCCCGTTTCCCGGCCTGACGCACTGAGAAGACGCTGTCATCCCTGCAAGCAGAGAGTCCAGCTTCCAGTGATCTGACTTCCCTTGCGGGGTGTTGGAGTTCGAGTCTGGCAAGAGATTCCTACCTCTCTCATTCTTAAGGTATGGAGCTGACTAGAACCTAGATGGACTCTTGGCATACTAGGCATACTAGACTTAACATACTCTTAGTATACCATAGTAAGGAATACTTCACCTACTTCATACCTCTCCCTACACCTAGGTTAGGTTAGGTACATTGGGGTAGAACTAGCTTAGAAACGCATCGTATGAGTACTCGCATTTTTAGTCTGTGTTATTAATGTAAATGAATATCTGCTAAAGATAATGCTATCGCAGTACTATTTATTTCTACTGCTTACGCTGTACATTATTTATCTTGCATACTGTCTTGTGATCATAACAGCACATTTAACTTCCACGAGAAACAAGACTGTTCAATAAATCTTTTATTGAAACGCCCGTCTATTCTTTCTGTGTAACTTTGAGGAAAACTAAGTATGCACGATTGAGCTGAGTGAAATAGTTATCTATTGTTTCTACGACTCTGGGACACGTTCTGATTCTAAAGGGAAACAAAGTTGTCATGTTTTGCGGCTGCCAGAAACTACTCCCTTCTTGTTGTCAAGGAGTTTCTAGTGGCCTCTGAGCTAGCTGGCACAAGTAATTAAGTTTAATATACTCGATAGGGACATACTGACCTCAGTCCTATGTCAAGCCTATAGGGTATATTATTCCAATGCGCAGAGCCTATTAGGGAAATAGGAGCTACATTACATGGCGCCCAACGTTTGGTAAGGCGGTAATTTAACGCTAGATACTGAGTAACTCAGCCGTGCCTTTTTCTCTCAGAGACCCCTACCCATATACTCCAAAAGACATCTGGAGTGGGCAGGGTTAAGTATCCGCCACGGCTACATAGGGAAACACCCTATATATTAGCTGTTTGGTTTGCTCAACGTTGAAGGATACATTGTTCCAAAATAGTGTGCACCTTATCTTTGTTTCCTTGAAACTTGTTCTACATTTTTCAAACAACAAAATGCCTGACTCCGACACTGAGACCGGAAACGGTGGAGCTGCGGATCAGCCAGCTGCAACAGCTTATAACATCACATGTTTTATTGAAACCGAGGAGGGTGTTATAGACATCCCTCAAAACTTAAGAAGAGCCATCACTCTAAAACTCATAAAACATGGCCTACCACCAAGAGGCGGTAGAGCAGTTTTCGTGATAGAGGCACACGAATCCTTTCAGACAGAGGTATTCTATTCATGGGTAATATTTCCTGAATCAAATTCAGTAACACACACGTTTCACTTCTACAAAGAAGATGATCCACCAGAGGAATATATTCCTTTTGAGGATATTGAAATTCCATTAACATACCAGGAGCATCAGCTCTGGTTTAAAGGCGCCCTAAAACATCACAGAAACATTACCAGGCTCGGTCCACTAGGTAGACCAGGAGCAACATGGCCGATTCTAGCCGGCTACACACCTCATCCTGACATTGAAGAAATGTCAAACGAGGAATTACTTACTCAACTCACAGAGTTAATAAAAATCTACAGACAATTGGTCCAATATGTCATGCGGACTTTCACAGTCCAACAACCATTGACACTTCCAAATCAAACTCCCCAACAGGGGAATACACTAAAAATTACACCACAGACTCTAAACGCAGTCATGGGTAAAATGCCCACAAAACGTGAGCAAATTCCATTCTGGATAGCTCAAAAAATTACTCAAATCGAAGCAGTATTTCCAAATACTAGCCCGTATGAGAAACACAGAATCCTAACAATCAGTTTACCAATGGGGATCACACCACAACTGGAAGACTGCACCATTTGGGGCTCAGTCTTTGCTGCCATCTATACTAAAACACATGGTATTCCATCAATTGCGGTAATACCTGATGTCCTGAAACAAATTCAAAATGAATATGGGGCAGAGCCTGCTCTAAATTTAGGTATGAAATTACTAAAAAATTTCGACCAGGTCTCAACAATAATATTATCTAATATTAAAGGGGAGGCAGCAGCAGTGGCGATCCGCCAACGATTAAGGGAATTCGATGTTACAGAACATCAAACTGAGCTACCCAGAATAATTGAACAATCTTATGCAGAATTAGGCAGAGATAGTTTGGGTGGAAGACCAGTGAAGCCGAAACTATCTGAAAGTCCTGAGAAGGACTCTATTAAACAAACTCCTACATCTTCTAAAAAGAAGTGGGAGACTAATAAACAACATTTAAACGAAAAACGTTCTCAATCCCGAGGTAGGTCTCCTCAAAAGGAGCCCTCTGAAAGGAGGTATAACCTCAGGAATAGGGATAATTTGAGAAAACCTGACAGGTATCAAGATACTGATACATGTTCCTCTCGTCCCTTTCAGATCTCATCACAGACTTCGGAAAGAAGAGGACGATCAGAACATAGAGAAGAACGCGTGAAATCAAAAGAAGAAAAACACGCTACAAAAAGCAAAACAAAACCTCAATTCTCCAAAAAGAAAGTAGCAGGTCTAAAGATCAGACATGCCGAGAATACTGAGAACACAACTCAAGAACGGAGAATGGGCTCAGACAATGCTGGACATTGCAGCAGAAGTCACAATAGCTTGCCAGAACCTGAAGGAACTTCTGGAGATAGTGGACTTGAATGAGTACATTACAGTTGAGACTGTAGACACCAGGGTTAGTACTCCACAAAAGTTATATGAAATAACACTCAGGATGGAGGGAGACAAACCTAGACAGGTGAAAGCACTCTTTTGGGAAAAACTTTCAAGGGGCTATGACATACTTCTAGCAGAAAAAGACTGGCCACCACAATTTGTCAGGGAGTGCCCACACGGCGAGGACATTATTATGCCTGCCTTCTCCAACCATATTCCAATACACCTAAAATACACATATGCCAGGAAATGGGCAGTAGCCCAGGCCCCAGCATTATATAAAAATCATGTAGGATGGGATGAGGACTCACCTCACCATAAAATACATCTGAAACATGAACCGACTGCACAAAGGCAGTACCCAATAAAGCAAGAAGCTAAAAAACAGGTCAGGGAGATCTTAGATCAACTTGAATACCAAGGGGTGATTGAAACATGCACCTCCTCAATGAACAATCCTTTGTTTCCTGTCTCCAAACCAGACAACACCTATCGTCTAGTTTTGGATTACAGACACTTAAACACTTGTTGTAAAACATTTGCAGTGCAAAATGCACATAGCACAGCATTAATGAATAACATTGTGTAAAAAATATAAAACCACATTAGACATCTCAAATGGTTTCTTTTGTCAAAACATAGCACCTGAAAGCAGGTACTTAACAGCATTCTCCATAATGGGGACCCAGCGTCACTTTTGTCGACTCCCACAAGGGTTCAAGAACAGCCCAGGTTTATTTATGACAATGAGGCATTGTCCTATGTCGATGACATCTATCTGACGGACGATGACCTGGACAAACACTTGAACAGGGTAAGCACCATTATACTGGGCTTCGCCTCTGAGGGCTACAAATTCAACTTTAAAAAGTCCAGAATTGCCCATCTCAAAGTCCTATTTCTAGGATATGAGCTTTCAAGTGAAGGCAAGAGCTTGGCAGCTAACTTTTTAGAAAAGTGTGCGCTGCTCCAACCTCCAAAAACGCAAAAAAACTTACAATCCATCCTGGGTTTCCTAAATTTTGGAAGAACATACATACTAAACTACGCAGAAAGGGTTAAACCTCTCTATGCATTAATCAAACCTGATTTTTCAATCAAAAATTGGACACAAGAACACACAGAAATCTTGCGTTCACTACAGGCTAACATGTTAGCAACAAATCACTTACAAACACGCGTAAGTCAATGCAACCTGGTGATCCGAATACTTTCGGGTCAATGCGGATTCACCTACTTAACCTTCAATGAGGGTGAGAAAATACCGATCGCATACAAATCTCATTTGTACACACAAGCGGAAATGCGCTTCACTTCAACTGAAAAAATTCTGACAGCAGTTTAAACCGCTGTAGCAAAAGAAAGAGCCCTAGCCCAAGGGAAACGCATTATTGTCGTAACCCCAGTACCGGCTTTAGAAGCGGTCACAAAAGCAAGCATTCCAAATGCTAAAGCATTACATCCAAGATGGATACAGTGGGTTAATTCTCTTGCTGCAACAGATGTTGAATATGTTTTTGATCCTGATTTAAAAACACAAGCATTCCTGCAATATGAACAAGAATGTCCTCTGCCCACTGAAATTCTGCCTCTCGATCAGTACGAATTCATAATTTACACTGACGGATCCGCACAGCCTGCAACAGGGCGTAAGCAAACTTACAGTGCAGCGTGTGCAATCGTTAAAGGTCGCATGCGAGATGGCATCTTCAGACCTATGGTCACAAAAACTCAATCTCTAGGAGATTGTACAGCTCAGCGAGCTGAACTACAAGCATTCAAACTGGCACTTGAAAGTACAGATCGAGAATTCCCCACACTAATCGTGTGCGATTCTTTTTACTG
The DNA here is from genome assembly GCA_963921515.1 of Calotriton arnoldi. Classification (NCBI taxonomy): domain Eukaryota; kingdom Metazoa; phylum Chordata; class Amphibia; order Caudata; family Salamandridae; genus Calotriton; species Calotriton arnoldi. Next base: position 799,537 of record CAWUFW010009000.1, on the reverse strand, counting down.
TGTGCAGTCGTATAATGAATATATACAAAACTGGCTTGAAAATGGTTTCAAAGATGCGAAAGGTGGCACAATAAAGCATAAAACGCTTTGGGAACAAGTTGTTCAGTTGAAAAACGAACTACCAAAGGCTCACGTGATCCACACACTGAGTCATCAACGTGATGGCGTTCACGTTGCAGGGAATTCATTGGCTGACGAAGCCGCGAAGGGGGCTGTTCAGACGGCTTCTGTAGCTGCGATCACTCGTTCAAAAACAAAAATAGACGGTGAGATAATGTTGGCTGTCAATGCTTCAAGCAAGGGCAGCAGTGCAGCGTTACCAAAAAAGTTTCCACTCAAGTACTCTTATGTAATTGATGCAAACAACGTTCCTTTTGCTCGAATCCCTGGAGTGGGGGATAGGGTAATTCCAAACAAGGAACGTAGATTAGGACTAATCCTAGCAGCACACGAAGGGATATCTTCTGCCCATGCAGGTGTTTCTGCGACAGTATCTTTACTCAAGCAAAGATATTGGTGGCCTGGCATTAGAAAACAAACAAAGAACTATGTTTTAGAATGTGATATATGCCAACAGATGAAAGCCTCCACAGTGAAACGCCCTGTGCAGACACCCCTGTTAATTTCAGACAAACCATTAGCTTGTGTTTATCTGGACCACTGCGGTCCCTTGCAAAGGGACGGTAACTATAAATATATCATGGTTGCAGTGGATTCATGCTCTAGGTTCCTATGGATATGGCCTCAGCGCTCGGCTGACGCTCGAACTATTATAAAAGATTTGCGAGTCTTTATCGGTACATACGCAATAGGCACACTACATTCTGACCAGGGCCCTGCGTTTAGCTCTCGGGCTTACAAAGAAGCCATGGCCAGTCTGGGCGTTGCATTGCGGTACTCCTCTCCATTCCATCCTGAGGGAAATTCGGTTGTGGAAAGGAAAAACCGGGACATAAAGCAGTCTATAACAGCTAGGGTATTAGGTTCGGGTGATGGGTGGGTCAAACATCTTTATGGGGTCCAACGCTCATTAAACAATCTGCCAAGAAGTTCTCTAGGGGGGGTCACTCCATATGAGGTCCTATTTGGGACAAGAATGTGGGTACCAGATCTCGATGACGTAGGCACAGTGGTGGAAAATAAAACGTTTGATATCAAAGATCGTTTGGCTGTTTTACAGGAACTGAATGAGTTAAGAACGAAACAAAGCAACGTATCCCTACAGCCAACCACCACTGGGGAAAAACCGGCGGTCCCAGCAAGGCCTGTCTGGATTCCAAAAGTTGGGGATCTAGTCAGAGAAAAGATTGCGGACAAGAAGGAATTTGGACCTTCTTACAGACAACCAGTACCCATCCTAGCAGTTCAAGGAACAAGAACGGTACTTCTGCCGCCCCTTGTTGGAAGAAAGGAGAAAAGATTTGTGTCCATCAACCTCATCAAACCACAGTATGTGGCCAATACTAAATAGTAGGCCTTGTGGACTCCGACCTAGTAGCAGACGCACTCCTCTCGCTACTATCTAAGAGGTTCAGACTGAAAGACTGATAACACTTGAGACTTCAGCAGTAACAGATGAAGGACTAAGCAACAATGCAATGGAACTCATCCCTCTTGAAAATCAAGTAACAGTTCGTCCAAATACACCTGTCTACACCAATGTAGCAAGTGATCAACTGGTTCCAGCGATTTCTACAAATCCTGATGCAATTCCAACAATTGACAGAACTGCTTTTGGCTATTTCATTAACTTTGATACGTTCTCAGAGGATCCGAGTGAACCTGAAACAACACCAGCATCAATGTAATTCAAGCAGCAAGTACAAGACTTTCTTCACTTTCTGAAAAAGACTTATTTGGTTTCTCCATGGATTGAACTCTGGATTACATCTGGACTATTTGTTTTCCTGCTCTGGCTAGCTTTGGTTACAACTGCGAGCGTGCTTATAAGTGGCAGATACATCCATGTGAATAATGAAGGAAAAGACGTGAACGTACTTTTGAAACCTCATAAATCTTCCCATCGTGAAGCAAGAGACTTGTCTGCAGTGAACATCACAGCCGTTCCTATACAGGATGGTATAGTGTGGGACAAAACAGATTTTGATATCTTTGGCCCGACGGAACAATTTAACATTCCACATTTGTTTAAAATTTCACTAAGTGATCTCATTTCGTCCAGTACCTATTCTGATGATTGGGACTTTGAAACTGTTAACGACATAATGTTTGACCTAGAAAAATCTGCTGCATTTTCTAAAAATGAATATTTAGAGGGTTCATCAGACTATGAACAGCTGTACTGCTATAACCACTATGGTCATCATTATTTGCATAAATCTGCATACCCTAGAAATGTGTTTATGTTTAACCAATGGGAGCATTGTCCTACACCACCACACGGTAGTTCAAAAACATTTGCTAACAAGTTTCCATATTTTTCAGGGTACAATACATCTGATCCAGAAACGTTTTACTATAAAAATGTAAACAAAACAGGACTGAAAATTATGTTAACAAATACGAAACAGATTTACTCTGCAGCATTTATTGCCCAACTGTCTAGACAGGGTTTCGACTTATGGAAAGACACAATAGACACAAAAACTGTCTGGGGTACTAAAGATTGGCAAGTGCAGGGAATAGAAGCTTTATTTTGAGCCTGTATCATCCCTGAACAAATAATGTTTTTGAATGAAACTGTCCAACAAACATCTTGTCTTGGATTAGCCAAGATAAAAGAGATGAAAACACCTTCTGTACCAACACCTGCAAGTGATAATAATACACAGGCAGCGGTGACAGTTGACAATATACTACAACTCAACAGATCTAATCCTGATTGGAAAAAATGGTTGATCAGGCTGACAGACACGAACTACTGTCAGGAAAGATTCCTGAATACAACTCAGGGCTTTACTATTCATAGGCCAGACCCAAGATACGTCCAAAGACAGCATCCGGGGGTAGTAACAACATACAGTGTAGGAAAATTATGCCTCGATTGGCTTCAGAAATCTACACTACAGGATGTGAAACAACACTTATCCTTACTTAAAGAAGATGCAGACCTTAGGGAATTCTTGCTTGGACCAAGAAAACCGCGTCAAAAACGTTTCATATATGCCGGCATTTATGCTGCCTATAATGAAGCATGGAAAGTGTCACAGATGGAGGCCGCAGAACGAATACGTGAACTTGATCGTATTAATTTAGAGAAAACACTCACTGTGGTCAACAATGGGTTAACAACTTTGTCCTCCAGAATATATTCATTGGACGGCATTGTATCCTCTGCTATCGACATACTGGAACAAGATTTGGCGATGTTACAGCAAGGCCAATCTCAATTACGTTCTATTGTGTTATTAAGCTGGACGCTGCAATCCTTGCGCGCGGGCTATGTGCCTTGGCGTTTTATCAACACGTCAGCTCTGTTTGCAGAATACAATCTAACTGATAAACAGATCGAACTGGCACAAAGAGGAGCAAAGTATACAGTGCTGAGCATTGAAAAACTGGAAAAATTACCATTTACAGTGGCAGAAAAACCAGCTACAGAATGGCTCATTCATGGCAAAATCACATTACCTGTGACTACTTTTCAGTTTCAGTATTGCCTCAGACAAATGCAAGCAGGCAAATATGAAAGGTTGGGTAAGGAATACATTAAGACATCTTGGGATCTACCGTATACATATAGATGTTGGAGTGGGGATCGTGAAGTGTTTTTGAGCGGTACAAGCTGTAAACGTGCACTGAGCGGTTCACTCATATGTCAGGACATTTCTTTACACGGGACTTGCAATGGTTCTGTGGCAAATTTGTCTTGCCACCAGCAGGGTACACCAGCTGCTGTGATTAATCCAACGTTTGGACAACTTTCTAATGGGAGTTACCTCATGTTGAATGATCAGAGTTGCTGTGGCATGTTGCCAGGCATCCCATATCTAGTAACGGTCAACTCCAGGGTCACTTGCTGTATGCAAGTATTGTTTGCCCCAATAGACACAGTCAGGGAGTCGCCTCTATGGCCTTCGCTGAACGTCTCTTTTATAAGATTTGATACTTTGAGCAGAATGAAAGCCATGCTTTTACAGCAAACAGTGCCTTTGACCTCGGCCAAAGAAACCTATGATCTACAAGTAGCAAGGACTTCGGCTGAGATACAGACTTTAATACGTACAAACTGCCCTATACATTTCGTGGAAATGATAGGACGTATCTTTAACATGTCAGATACAAGTGGAATTGTACGTGTATTTAAGAGCATCTGCTCTGGTCTGTTAGCATCTTTCCAGGCAATACTCGGAATCATCCCGAACTTTGCACATTTGGTGTTTGGTGGCATACCATTAATTCTAGCACTTGTTGCCGGAATTCTATTTCTCTTCCTGCTATTACGCTATGGCCAGCCTATTCGCAGACATCACACCGAGCGAAATGGAGAAAGCTCTCCTTGAACGAAAGTGCCGTGAGCGAATAGTACAGCTTTTGGGCATGACTCGTCTACGGGACCTTAATACCACGTGGTTCCTGTCATTCAGACCAATCTGGCAAGATTGCATCTTACCTGTTCTACGATGCCTGCTATGCGGTGAAGAATGCGTGTTGGACACCTGTCTAACATTTCCATCAGCAACGCCAACGGATGTCGATACTCTGCTGGTCCCGATAACGGCCCATGCTCTGTGTTGTCCCCAGAGGCTACCAATTCTGATGACAGCGTTCATTGAGATCTCACAGACGCTTCCGGCTGCTGCTGAGGTACGAGAAAGATCTACAGGCACACAGGTAACAACGTACGCGAACATTGCTGCGGCATCCTATGCTGAAAGCGATGCTTCACATCTCTGTGCAATTAATCTACTACACGAGGTGTTCCAACTGACACCAACTTCGGTGGACGATATTTTGTCTACAGAAATAGATGATCTCATGTTTACACCAGACCCGTAAACTGACTCTGATTCAGCCCACAGTGTTCCAGAGATGCAGTAACAATTTGGCCTTCATATTTCAAAAACTTGGAACTCTTCCCAAAATTGAACTTTTTCCCATTTTTCGAACTAAAATGGCAATTCAATCTGCTTGAAGTAGAACTAGCCTTATAGTACAGACTTCGCGGTACTTCCATAGACACTTAGTTATCTTGTTTGTCTAAAAAGTTCATTAATTTCCATGACATGAAATGAATTTGATTTTGAACAAATTTATCGATCTTTTTTTGTCACGTGTAAATATTACTGCTTCTTTCATTCGTATTGCATTTTATTTAAAATTATATGCTTGAAATGAGAAGCAATGCTTAAGATGTACAGTACTTTTTGCATTCTAATAGGTTTTTTAAATACCTTTTTAATGGTTTTAAGAAATATTTTAGCAATATGCTGTACTCCATTTAATGTTTAGTATTTTTAAATGTTTAGCATTTTAGTATTATCGTATACACGAAAGTGGAGTGGGTGTTGTATTCCTCTTAGGGTGTCCGTATATAGGTTTTTCCTGTATCAGGTCCTTATATAGGCACAATTCGCCCTGCCCTTATATAGGCATAGAATCCAAGTCCTTATTTAGGCATTAAACCGTGCACTCCAAATACAGGCATGGTCTCCGACATCCGTCCACCCTAACGTCACAACGAGTTCTTGAAGAACAGACCCTTAGGCTTCGGGAGTTTCCCTAGCACAGGACTATTGATTTCTTCAAGGACTCATCTATTATGCATGAACCATTATACCTTAGGGGTTCATTCATGACGTCTTCCGCTGTCCGATTCACGTCAATGCTAACATTCTGAGGTACCTCTCAGGTATAAATATACCTTCCCTAGCCCTTGTAAACTAGAGGAGACCTCGACTTCAGAGGAGCCCGTTTCCCGGCCTGACGCACTGAGAAGACGCTGTCATCCCTGCACGCAGAGAGTCCAGCTTCCAGTGATCTGACTTCCCTTGCGGGGTGTTGGAGTTCGAGTCTGGCAATAGATTCCTACCTCTCTCATTCTTAAGGTATGGAGCTGACTAGAACCTAGATGGACTCTTGGCATACTAGGCATACTAGACTTAGCATACTCTTAGTATACCATAGTAAGGAATACTTCACCTACTTCATACCTCTCCCTACACCTAGGTTAGGTTAGGTACATTGGGGTAGAACTAGCTTAGAAACGCATCGTATGAGTACTCGCATTTTTAGTCTGTGTTATTTATGTAAATGAATATCTGCTAAAGATAATGCTATCGCAGTACTATTTATTTCTACTGCTTACGCTGTACATTATTTATCTTGCATACTGTCTTGTGATCATAATAGCACATTTAACTTACACGAGAAACAAGACTGTTCAATAAATCTTTTATTGAAACGCCCGTCTATTCTTTCTGTGTAACTTTGAGGAAAACTAAGTATGCACGATTGAGCTGAGTGAAATAGTTATCTATTGTTTCTACGACTCTGGGACACGTTCTGATTCTAAAGGGAAACAAAGTTGTCATGTTTTGCGGCTGCCAGAAACTACTACCTTCTTGTTGTCAAGGAGTTTCTAGTGGCCTCTGAGCTAGCTGGCACAAGTAATTAAGTTTAATATACTTGACATGGACATACTGACCTCAGTCCTATGTCAAGCCTATAGGGTATATTATTCCAATGCGCAGAGCCTATTAGGGAAATAGGAGCTACACTACACTAGTGGCAGAATATTCTAATAGCCTTATAGCCCTTCGTAGCTGGGCTATATCGGCTATTAAAGTCCCGCTCCCTTGTTTAACGCTGGAGCGGGCCTTTAATAGCCGGTATAGCCTGCTACGGTGGGCTATAAGGCTATATTAAAGGCCCATTCCATTGTTATAGACCCTAGCCTTCAGCTAGGTCGTATAGACCTAGAGTGGTTCTTTAATGGTCCGTATGACCCACTAAGGTGGGCTATAAGGCTATGTTAGAACACTAAAATGGTGAGAGCTCCAATAAAAATAATGGAGTATCTGGTATGCAGTAGCAATAATGACTGGTATAGGTCTTGCAATATTTAGCCTTCTGTTTCTTCTTTATAGTTTAAAACTTTGAACTTGGATATTCTCATAGCATTATAACCTTTCAGACTCATGCTATACTGGTAATGTAATGCCCTTTCTGGTCTATAACTCAGCAAGAGGGCCATTAATGAATTGTACAACACTGCGCAGTGGGCTATATCGCTCTATTAGAACCTATTAACCCTCGAAGTACTTAGCAACACTGCTCTATGCTCTATGCACAAGTGTCTAAGCCGCTCAGTCCTTGAACCAGAAGCAATGCAAAGCTTTATGGGATGATGAATTCACATGAGGCGTATGTGGGAGACCTTCCACTATTCTACACTTCCATCACTCAATGATCAAAAGTAATATTAAGACGGAAAGAGTTACAATAATCAGCTGTTCATATGGCAGGCAAAATTATGATATTCTCTATGGTGCAAAGGAAATGCACTTGTAACGTGTCCAGGGATTAGAATTGGTAGATACTACATTGCAGATCACATTTTCAGATGCAGGCACGGGAGCTTTCACTGTCAGATACTCTGACCTTTTGCTATTAAAGTAAGAGAAGTGGACTCTGACAGCGTTTATGTTTTACTTGCAGCTGAAACTGACTCTTGCTATGCACGCTGCATTTTTATGTCTACTGCATGGCATTTTTATCTTGAGAGGGTATTTGTACAAGCGATCCATGATTTGATCCTTCAGTCTGGTTATAAGACCCTGTCATAGCCCCTAATACAAGGACTCAGGTGTGTAATGGGACAGCACAAGCTTAGAAACGATAGGACGTGCATCTGGTATAGGGAGGAGACCTGAGCAAAGAGGCTATCAGGCTTTTTAGATTGGAGCGTACCAGACAGCACAACTGTTTGGTTTGCTAAAGACATCTTGGGGACATTCAAAATGTTGACCTAGGAATGCGTTCTGCCCGTTGCTCACAATTGGCTTTGTGGTTTGCAACTCACATTTTCTGGCTTTCTATTTGCTGGCTTTATTTGTTTTAGGCTGTCCAGCCTTAGTTCGTGATCCCGTTGCCCAAACCTTGTTTACTGTATTCTTCCACAAACTCGCTCTCTGTAAACAGGCATTTAAATCTTATTCTTATCTTGTCACATTTGCTGGGCATTCAAAGACGGATGTCAAATGTAAGGCTGTGTCTTCCAGGAAGCTTGGTGTTTATCTTTCTTTCTCTGACTTCAAAGTGAGAGGATTTATGTGACAATCATGCTGGCTACTGGGGGTCTGCTTGAGGAAGGCTGTACAATGTTTTTTTTTTAGCACACAACAAAATTGAAATGTCTGTAAATGAACTGTGCTGACCATCAAATCAATACATTGGGTGATGACATTATTGTTTAAGTACTGTGTACTTTTATCAGTAAAACTGTATTTGAGTGCAAATGTAATGGTCATTTCAATTGAAGATGTGTTGTCTGTAATGGGTGTACGCTGCCATACCATGCATACTCCATGTTACCCCACTACTCTGCATCACTCCATTACACTGCACTCTACTCTGCACCACTCCACACTACGCCACTCCACTCCACACTGCGTCACTGCACTCTTATCTGCACCACTCCACTCAAAGCCTCTGTACTCTACACCACTCCACTCTACTTTAAGTCAATGCACTCTATCCCACTCTACTTTATGCCACTCTACTCTATGCCTCTGCACTCTAAGCCACTGAACTCTATGCTACTCTACTCTGCATTGCTCCACTCTATACCACTGCCCTCTACGCCAAGCCACTCTAAGCCACTCTAATCTGCTCTGCACCACTGCACTCTATGACACTACTCTTTACCATTGCACTCTACGCCACAACACTCTACTCTGAAACAATCTACTGTATGCCACCGCAGTCTACACGACTCTGTTCTACTCTGTGCCACTCCACTCTACACCACTTTATTTACACCGCTGCACTCTAAGCCACTGCACTCTACACCAATGATCACTACACCACTTTACTCAAAACTAATACACTCTACGCTAATGCACTCTGTGCTATTCTACTCTGCAGCACTGCCCTGTATGCCACTATACTCTACTCTATGCGACTGCACTCTATGCCACTCTACTCTACACAATTGCACTCTAATTCCCTTTAATCTGCACCAATCTGCGCCACTGCACCCTACATGAATACACTCTATGCCACTCTACTGTACACCACGGCACTCTAATACACTCTACTCTGCAGCACTGCACTCTCTGCTACTGAACTATATGCCACTGAACTCTATGCCACTAAACTCTATGCCACTCTACTCTGCGCCTCTTTGCTCTATGCCAATGCAGTCTGTTGCTTGAATATGATTTTACCTTAAATAAATGAAAAGACAAGAGGCATTTGACAAAACAGGAACAAGTTGGCTTAACTAAACGCAGCGGCCGGGAGAGTATTGACAGAGGTGCTTCTGAAGACAGTCTCAAAGTACAGAAGTTTGGGCCACACATATATACATTTTGTGGGTACAATAAACACTTTGACATTCCTTGAAAGGCATCATAGTCATAAATAACCAGAAAAAACATCAGATAAGGGGGCCGCAGTTGTCTCTCGACCTCGGGAGAGCTAGTGTGGGCCAGTGTGTGTGTTTCCAGATGTCTGGTGAGGTAAGCGCGTGATCACCTCGTGCTGTGTGCATATCGTGTCCTGGTTGACTGAGTGTTCCTAACTATATGTGGCATTTAACTTTTGTGGTAATTTGGTGAACGTGCGCCTTTGGCCAAATGTGTTTTATTGGAGCCAATCTCCTAGGTCCTGTTCGTGGTGTGACTACTTATCTGTGGGATCGATCAGGGCTTTCTCTGGGTGTGCATTTGTCTTTGGGCTAAGTGAGACACCACCTGTGACCTATCACTCGATAGGAGTGGGTTGAGGGCTGCAGGGCCTGTCTGACCACGTATCTCTGACTCTTATTGATATCATTTTTACCGACATTGTCAGTATTGTGCGTACAGTTGTCAAAGCGTACATCAATATTGTCTTTACTGATATTGACATTATTATGCATGCCAAGAGCATGGCGTACATTGACATTGTTTCTACTGGTATCGACACTGTTCTGCGGGGAGAGTTTCTGGCAGACGTTTATTGGTATTGCCGTTGTCGGGCCTGAGTATAGCATTGTATACATTGACATCATATACACCCATACTAACAAGTCTACCCTGCACCATTCTATGCCACTCTACTGCATTCTACCCCAATGCACTCTATATCATTACACTCTATGCCACTCCAGTCTACTATGCACCACTGTGCTCTGACACTGCACTCTATGTCACTTCACTCTATGCCTCTCTACTCTACTCTGCATCACTCTACTCTATGCCGGGTACTCTACCCCACTCTACTATGCAGCACTGCACTCTTAGCCACTGTACTCTTAGCCACTGCACTCCGCCCCACTGCACTCTAGGCCACTCCGCTCTGCACAACTCCACTCTATGCCACTCCACTCTGCAACACGGCACTCTATGCCAATGCAATCTACGTGACTACTCTATCCTAGGCCTGGGTTGAGCTCATGGAGTTCTGCTACTTGGAATTCTGCTGAATGACCTAAAACCTCTGCGATATTCCCGAAGCGGGTGGAGCTGCTCAACGCGCCCGTGTGTGCTACATTTTTGATGTTCGCAATGCGACGTGTGTTGTAGCGCTCGAAATTGCACGCAATTGTCACTTGAGGAGAAAATCTGCTCGAGGATACAGCCGGATGCAGCCGTGGTCACTGGTGCTCTATTGCACTCGCTGTCTTCACAAAAAAGGCCCCGGATGTCGCAAGCGCTCCACATCACCTACTCTGCACCACTGTACTCTATGTCACTGCTCTCTGTACCACTCTATGCCATTGCAGCCTAAGCCACTGCACTCTATGTCATTGCACTCTAGGTCACTGCACTCTATGACAGTGCACTCTATGACAGAGCACTCTATGACAGTGCACTTTATGCCACTGCACCTTATGCCACTGCTCTCTATGTCACTGCTCTCTAGGCCATTGTTCTCTATTCCAGTCACTCTACACCACTGCACTCTAGGCCATTGTACTCTACGACACTACACTCTGACACTCTACTCTGCAGGACTGCACTTGTGCCACTGAAATCTACTCTGTACCACTCAACTCTATGCCACTCTATGGCACTCTACGCCACTGCACTCTACTCTGCACCATTCTACTCTCTGCCAATGCACTCAACGGCACTCAACTCTGCCTCACTCCACTCTGTGCCACTGCACTCTGCCCTGCCCTGCACCACTCAATCTACTCTGTATCACTCCACTCTAAGCCACTTCACTCTACGTCACTCTACTTTGTAACACTGCTATCTCCACCACTGAACTCTATGCCACTGTACTCTACACTAATCCACTCTAAGCCACTCTAATCTACTCTGCACCACTGCACTGTACACCACTTCACTTCACTCTGAAACAATCTACTCTATGCCACTGCCATCTACACTACTCTATTCCACTCTGCGCCACTAAACCCTATGCCACTCTATTCTACCACTGCACTCTACTCTACGCCACACAACCGCACTCTGTCACTTTACTCTGCATCACTCTACGACACTGCACTCTACACAAAAGAACTCTTCGCCACTCTACTCTACACTACTGCACTCTACAACACTCTACTCTGCAGCACTGCACTCTGTGCCACTGAACTTTATGCCACTCTACTCTGCCCCACTTTACTCTATGCAGTTCCTATCTGGATGTGGGGGAAAGACAGGTCTTTCTTCATGATGCCCTCACACACCCCGAGAGGTGTCATGCTTCATCATTGGGCTGGTTGCCCCTCGTCAGGCCGGCGCTGCAATGCCTGACGGGCTCCCGAAATCGGGGCTCTTTGTCGGGGATCTTTTGAAGAAGCCGTTAGGTGCGTGCGGGTGTGGGGGCTGGGTAGTGCACGGGGAGTGAAATAAGTAAAAAGGTCAAGAGCAGTCCTAGTAGAATCAAATTTTAATGTATTAGGTAGCTCTAGCCTAGTTAAAAACTGTGCGTGTGCCCATATGTGGGAATAATGTTCCTAAAGGGCTGTCAAATTAGTGAAGGGTCAACATGTTTCGTGCCTAATCTGCCCCTAAAGGGTCAATTGGCACTTCGTCAGGACCGAGAAAGCTGAGTATAAAAGTGCACTACCGTCTGGTATTAAGATTCTGTTTCAAAGATTACCAGATGCGGTAGGAATTCCCTAGTAGACTTGTACTGGGGAGTACTGTAGACCTGTGGGAAATGGGAGAAAAGAGGGAAAGGTACAACCAAGGGAAAATGCAAGTAAAATGAAAATCATTATAAGTCAAAACATAAGCCAACAATGTGGCTACATGGTTATGAGAATACGGTAAATATTGCTAGCAAACAACCTGGCACTTACATGATTACACGTGAGTAGTGGTTAAAGCATAATTAGTGCCTAAACTCATGTGCCTGGCAAGTGACGAATAAATTAACCGTACGCGGAGTAGCGTGAGCATTCATACTTGAACGGCTTGAAGGAGATACTGAATCTCTCCTAGTTGCAGTGCGATAAATTATACTTTAAAAGGTGCCTCAAATGTCAATAGATCCCCAACTATGGAACAGCGCTAAGTGGGGGACATGCGTAGCAAGCGAAAACATTGTCGTAATATTCGGATACGAGAATTGAGGTCCGAATTGTATCGCAAATGCAGGTCGATGACATGAACTAATCGTAATCAAGTGGGGAAGTGCCGTGTATAAATGATGTAGGAAAATTGCCGACAACATGAAGCCCAAAAATTGGATACAATGAACAGGGAAGCTTAGAATAGAAAAATGTACGCGGTGATGGCCGAGCGTAATCTGGACTGCCAGCGCGGGGCAATCGTATTTAGCTGATGTTAGTGAGGCAAAAGGCCCAATTGGCATTGGCAGCGAGCGGCAAGGTGCACGACAAACAGCAAGCTACTTGATCACACATGCAAACAAGAAGTGGTGAAAAACTCACCCCTAGGTACAAAGTCTAAGGCTGACGGGGATGATCAGAGCACGTCGTTGCTCCGATAGCTGAAAGGAACAGGCAGCGGGATCAGACAACGGTAACAGTAGCAAATGCTTACCGGTCATGTTGAAATGGAAGTGCAGCATATACTCACAGGAGCCCGTCAGGCATTGCAGCGCCGGCTTGACGGGGGCAACCAGCCCAATGATGAAGCATGACACCTCTCGGGGTGTGTGAGGGCATCATGAAGAAAGACCTGTCTTTCCCCCACATCCAGATAGGAACTGCATACTCCCTTTAGACTTGAGCGTTCTGTGGAGCCCGTGTGCAGGACCTCTAAACTCGGCTTCTTGTCCCCCCTTTTGTTAAAAAAACCACTTTACTCTATGCCACTACACTCTACTCTGCACCACTCTATGCCAATTCACTCCAAGCCACTAAACTTTACGCCACTCTAATCTACTGTGCACCACTGCACTCTATGGCAGTGTACTCTACTCCACTTCACTCTATGGCACTGTACTCTACGCCACTTCACTCTATGCCTCTCTACTCTACTCTGCACCACTCTATTCTATGCCAGTGCACTCTACCCCATTTTACTATGCACCACTGCACTATTCACCACTGCAATCCACACCACTCCAGTCTAGGCTACTCCACTCTGCACCACTCCACTCTGTGCCACTCCACTCTGCATCTCCGCACTCTTTGCCACTCCTCTATACCACTCCTCTATACCACTCCACCCTTCCCTGTACCACTCCATTCTGCCCTGCAACACTCCACTCCGTGCCACTTTCACTCTACTCTGAAACAGTATATTCTAAGCCACTGCACTCGATGCCACTGCACGTAATGTCACTCTACTCCACTCTATGCCACTCCACTCCATGGCACTTCACTCTGCAACACTGCACTCTATGCCAATGCACTCTACACCACTACTCTGTGCCACTACACTCTACTCTGTACCACTCCACTCTACACCACTTCACTCTACCCTGAAATAATCTACTCTACGCCCCTGCATTATTTGCCACTGCACTCTACCCCACTCTACTCCACTCTATACCACTGCAATCAATGCTGTGCCACTCTACTCTATGACACTGTGCTCTACACCACTACTCTATGCCACTGCATTCTACCCTACACCACTATACTTTACCCTGCACGACTCCACTCAACTCTTCTCTGAAACAATCTACTCTACACCACTGCACTCTGCGTCACTGCTCTCTACGCAAATCTACTCCACTCTACACTGCACCACTCTACGCCTCTGCCACTATACTCTAAGCCACTACACTCTACACCAATGCACTCTACACCACTTTACTCAAAACCAATGCACCCCACGCTTCTACACCTACACCAACTACTTTGCACCACTGCACTTTATGCCACTACTCTACAACATTCTACTCTATGCCACTGCCCTCTACGCCACTGCATTCTACATCACTCTAAACCATTACACTCTACGTCACTGCACTCTACACCACTCCATTCTACTCTGCATCACTGTATTCTGTCACTGCTCTTTACACCACTCTATGCCCCTGCACTATATGCCCCTGCACTCAATCACCCTGCACTCTACACACCTGCACCACTCCACTCTACTCTTCTCTATGCCACTGCACTCTATGCCTCTACACTCTACGCAACTACACTCTGCACCACTGCACACTACACCACTTTACTCTATGCCACTCTCCTCTACACCTCTGCATTCTACCTTGCACTACTCCACTCCACTCTACACTACTCCACTCTATGCCACGTCACTCTGCGCCCCTGCAATCTACTCTACACCACTCTATTGTAAGTAAGTCCGTTTTTATATAGCGCAGCTACTCACCCTTACGGGTCTCAAGGCGCTGGGGGCCGTCGTGGAAATTAAGTGAGCTATTGCCCAGAGTCACATGGTGCTGAGCTGAGCTGCCACCGGAGCCGGGGATCGAACCGTGAACCCTGTGCTCCGAAGTCAGCTGCCCTGGCCGCTGCACCACACCTCTCCACTATTGTACGCCATTGCACTCTATGTCACTGCACTCTACTCCACTTTACTCATAACCAATGCACTCTACGCCACTGCACTCTATGCCAATTTACTCTGCACCACTGTACTTTACACCACTTCACTCTAGGCCACTCTACTGCACTATACTATACTCCACTCTATGACACTACACTCCATGATATTCCATTCTATGATGCTCTACTCCATTACACTCTGCTCCACTAACACTCTACTCCACTCTATGCCACCCCCCTCTACAGCACTCTACTCCACTCTATGCCACTATACAACACTACTGCACTCTTCGACACTCAACACAACTCACTCTATGCCACTTCACTCCACTCTTTTCTATGACACACTACTCCACTCTACTTCACTCCACTCTATGCCACTCCACTCTATGACACTCTATGCAACTCCACTCAACACCACTCAACTCTACAACACTCTAATCCACTCTACTCTATGATAATCTGCTCCGCTCTATGCCACTCTACTCTACAACTCTCGACTCCATGCAACACCCTATACACCACTCCACTCTGCTCTACACCACTCCACAACACTCTATGCCACTCCACTCTAAGACATTCTACTCAACTCTGAAACTGTACTCCACTCTACGCCACTCAACTCTACACCCTTCCACTCTATGGCATGCTACTCCTCCACAACATTGTTCGCTACTCCATGACACTCCACTTCACTCCTCTCCATGCCACTCAACTCTACTGCACCCCACTCCACGCCACTCTACGCCACTCCATAATACTCTACTCCATTTTATGACACTCCAGCCAACTCTCCTTTACTCCACCAACTTTCAGCCTTTCTGAAAAGCAGTCACTCTGGTGTACAGCATTGCTAAACATATTGGCAAAACCAATAGCTCTTGCATAGGCGCGACCTATTGACTTTGCAAATGCTTGTTTCTCTAATCTTTTCAGTACTTTAGGGACCACCAAGCAATATAAAGGTGAAAGTGCTGGTGTCCTGCTCTAACCAGGACACTGGATAGTGAGTCTATTGTGACAAGTTAGCCTCACAAGCTTTCTTGGCTCTCTGGGTAGCTGTGGATGAGCAGTTAATGCTTAGCCCAAAGTTGGGTCTGAGAAGATGAGTCGGCACAGAAAAAAAGATACATATGGAACACGATGCAGTCACTGTTGAAAATGGCTATATGGCTAACACAATCAATCAGCGTTTGCAAATACACACTACCCATAATTGTTACCCAGCCATAAACACTGTGCTGTATGATGGCAAACTGCAACCTTATTTCCAAAACCAGATTACTTCAATTCAGGTTTGCAAATCTTTACTGTTCACAATCCAACCAAACGTAGTCACCAAGCTCTAGTGCAAACAGAAGAATCAGACTTGCATTATGCAAACAGTAACTCAGCAAACTGAAAGCTAAGTGTCTCAGAGTTCTGGGTAAGAAAATAAAAATATCTTTTTATCCATCTAAATCTTATTTAAAATACCTTATCTGTATGTTTATGGTGTTTGTAGACCTCTTAAAATGTGATATCTTGTGACCTAAGGGTCCTCATGATACCTTGTCACTGACTTGACACTTAGAGGGGTAGAGCAGCAGAGCCTTTAATAGTGGTCAACAGCCACAAGAAAATGCACTCATGTTTAAGGTTAATGTTTGCCAGCCCTTAAAATTTTGGAAGCACCAGAGGAGGGTCCACACTGGTCACTTCAATGTCAGTGCTCTTCCTTAAGCTGGAGTGGAGCTCCAACGTATAAATTTACTACTTGTTAGTTGAGAAGTAGACCTTCGACAGCCAGTGCAAGTGAATCTCTTCAGTATGAAAACCCAAACAATCTTTAAGGGGCACAGTTTCATTTCTGTGGGAAAACACCCTTTTCCCCTACAACAATGCACTGTGGTGTTCAGTGCTAAGTGGCACAAGGGGATGTAATGTCTAGAGGCCTGCTCTGCCAGGAGACCTTGTCTATTCCCTCCAGATATTGTCTGGTGTTGAAGGAAGAAGAACTGGTGGATGGAACTGGGCACCCCTTGCTCTCCTCCTAGAATGCACTGTTGGGCCTGGTGCACACAAGACACCAGGCTCTTCAATGTAAATGTACATTCATCAAAAAAGCAATAAGGGCCGTTTAGCATGGAGAGTAACCAACCCAAAACCAAGTTTAATGTAAAAGGGGGAACTGTTGCTGATAAGTCCTTTAAGGACACCTGAGTTAGTGCAGCAGTCCCTCAGTAATACTAGCTTTCAGACTCTTTCTTTTCATTTGGTTCATTTGGTTCCTGCAGTTGGTGCAGTAGGGGTTAAGGTTTGGGTAGGGGACAGGTTCCTGCATGTAGCAGGTGCTCTGAGATTGGCAGAGAACCCCAGCTGATGATGGCAGGTATGGTCAGTCGCCATCCCTGGAGGTGAACAAACCAGAGGCCAATGCCTGGTAAGGCAGTTCCTCTATCGACTCTGCCTGAAGAACTGAGAGAATGGAAAAGGAAAGTCTACCTATGTGTTCAGACTTAGCTTTTTTAAACCAAAGGGTTATTAGAAAATGGAGGATGGCGCCACTCAGAGACAGAGATGTAACAGAAAAAGGAAGCGGATCAGCAAAGGGTAAGAGGGGCAGGGACTCCTCTTACAAGCATTAGCAAAGCCAATAGGTCTCACCTATGCAATAACTATTGACTTTGCCAATGTATTTTAACCATGTTGTACACCAGCGTGGCTGCTGTTCAGCATAGTTCAATGTTAGTGGCATAGATAAGAGTGGCATGGAGTATTGTAGAGTGGAATGACGAAGAGTGGAGAAGAGTGTTGTCGAGTGGAGTAGCAGAGAGTGTCGTGTATTGAAGTGGGATCGAGTGAAGTCATGTAGAGTGGCCTACAGTAGAGTGGCATAGAGTAGAGTGGATTGGTGTAGAATGTATTGGTGTAAAGTGTTGCAGAGTAGAGTGGCATAGAGTGCAGTGGTGTAGAGTGCAGCAGCACAGAATTCAGCGGGTACAATGCAGCGTTATAGAATGTAGTGGCAGATTAGCGTGTTGCATAGTAGAGTGTAGTGGCGCAGAGTGGAGTGGTGCAAAGTGGAGTGGCGCAGAGTGGAGTGGCGCAGAGTGGAGTGGCGCAGATTAGCACACAGTGCAGTGACGGACAGTGGTGCAGAGTAGAGTGACGTAGAGTGGTGCAGAGCAGAATATGGTGCTGTAGAGTGCAGTGGCATAAAGTGCAGTGACGTAGAATGGAGTGACGCAGAGTAGAATAGCATAGAATGCAGTGGCGCAGAGTTGCAGTGGCGTAGAGTGCATTGGTATAGAATGAAGTAGTGCAGGGTAGTGTGTCATCGAGTTCAGTGATGGAGAGTGTAGTGTTGCAGAGTAGAGTGGCATAGAGTGCAGTGGTGTAGCGTGGCATAAAGTGCATTGGTGTAGAGTGCATTGGCATATAGTGCAGTGGTGTTGAGTACAGTAGCATAGAGTAGAGTGCAGTGGCATAGAGTACAGTGCTGCAGAGTCGAGTAGAGTGCAGTGGGATGAAGTGGCGTAGAGTAGAGTGGATTGTTTTATAGTGCATTGGCAGAGAGTGCAGTGGCATAGAGTGGAATGATGCAGAGTGCAGTGGCGCAGAGTGGAGTGGCATAGAGTAGAGTGGAGTGGTGTAGAGTGAAGTGATGTAGACTGCAGTGGCATATAGTGCAGTGATATAAAGTAGAGCGCCGTAGAGTTCAGTGGTGGAGAGTGCAGTGTTGCAGAGTAGAGAGGCATAGAGTGCAGTGGTGTAGAGTGGCATAGAGTGGAGTGGCGTAGAGTGGAGTGATGTAGAGTGGAGTGATGTAGAATGCAGTGGCATATGGTGCAGTAATATAAAGTAGAGTGCCGTAGAGTTCAGTGGTGGAGAGTGCCGTGTTGCAGAGTAGAGTGGCATAGAGTGCAGTGGTGTAGAGTAGAGTTGTGCAGAGTACAGTAGCGTAGAGTACAGTGGTGCAGTATAGAGTGACATAGAGGGCAGTTGTGTGGAGTATTGGTGAAGAGTGGGGTACACTGCAATGACATAGAGTGGAATGGCGCAGATTGGAGTATAGTGACGTAGGGCACAGTGGTGTAGAGTAGATTGTTTCAGGGCAGTGTGAAGTGGCGTAAAGGGGAGTGGTGCAGGGTACAGTGCAGTTGTTGTAGAGTAGAGTAACGTAGAGTGTAATGGTGTAGAGTTAAGTGGTGTAGAGTGCAGTGGCATAGAGTGCAGTGGTGCAGAGTAGATTAGAGTGGCGTACAGTGAATAAGCTATGAGTGATGGGGCAAAGAGTTGAGTGTTACAAAGTAAGGTGCATTGGCGTAAAGTGTATCATCCTAGAGTGTAGTGTCGTAGAGTGCAGTGTTGCAGAGTAGCATAGAGTAGAGTGAAGTAGGGTGGAGCTATGCAGAATAGATTGGGTGGCCTAGACTGGCGTGGTGCCAATGGAGGTGGCGAAAAGAGCAGTAGGGTGTAGAGTAGAGTGGCGCAGAGTGCATTGGCATAGAGTAGATTGGGACAGAGTAGAGTGAAGTGGCATAGAGTGCAGTGGCATAGAGTGCAGTGGGGTGGATTGGTTTAAACTGGAGCGGTGAAGAGTAGAGTGCAGTGGCGTGGAGTGGTGCAGAGTAGAGTGGAGTGGTGTACAGTGGAGTATGCATGGTGTGGTAGTGCACTGCCACTACAGACAACACATTTTCAATTGAATTGACTATTAAATTTTCACAAACATACAGTTTTATTAATAAAACTTTACAGCGCACAAGCAATAATGAGTGGAAATGGCATTTGCTTTGATCATATTAAAGTATTTGTTTCTAACACACTTCAGAATTAACCCAAAAATATGCTTCAATGGTGTTGCTACTTCCGGTATATTCTGAAATACTTGCACCGTTCCTTTAAATGTTGTTGTATGCTTGGAAAAAACGCTTTCCTACCCCTAGTATCCAGCAAGATTGTCCAATGAATCCTTTGAAGTCAGAGAAAGAAAAATTAACACCAAGCTCCCTTAGAAGGCAGAGCCTGACATTTGACCTTGGTCTTTGCATACAAAGCAAATGTGACAAGATACTAACACGATTAAAAGGCCTGTTTACAGAAAGGAGCAGTCGAAGGAGAGGTGGTGTGAAAAGGCTTTGATACTTGGGGGGGGGGGACTGAACTTGGACAGCCTAAAACAAATAAAGCCAGGAAATAGAAAGCCAGAAAATGTGAGTTACCAAACACAAAGCCAATGGTAAGCAAAGGGCCAAGTGCACTCCTAGAGAAGCTTTCAGAACGTCCCCAAGATGTCTTTTTCAAACCAAACAGCTGCACTGTCTGATATGCTTAGGCCTAAAAAGAGTGTGGCCAGTACAACTCACTCCTGTACTTTGCACTATGAAGAGAGGGATAGAACCTAACAATATTAAAAATGGTGGTCTGCCAGAGGTAGGGGCCCCAGATCACTGAGATGTAAAAGCCCCAGTATTGCCCTCAGTCAGGAACAAGGCCATAATGTCAATTCGATGATGTGATTTCTGCCTTCTCCTTTCTCTGGCAAGTAAGAAACAGGGTGTTGAGGGGATGGAAACTGGTTCTTTAGGAAGGGGGTATTAAGGGAGGGGGGAAGGTCATGGTTTCCATCTGATGCTCTAATTGCTGCCTTTCTCCATTCTCGGGAACCCTATTGAAATCATCCACAGGAAGATAAAAAAGGTAGGTTGTACTCACTGTTGGGAAAAAAAACAGGACATTGTTCTAAAGAGATACTAAGGACCAATTGAAGAAGGCATGAAGCAATGGCCTTGATTTGTACTGAAAAGGAATAAAGACCAATGTGAGATTCAACAGCTGCTAAGCTGTGGTTACTCCCTGTGTAACAGGCCCCATTTGTACCACGTCATTAGACATAATTAAAAGTAGAATCTAGTAAACACCTCATACGTGTGCAGCTACTGCACCCCAATAGATGGTTAAGGCTGTCACTGGCCAGGACATGTACAAACAGAATTGAGGAGAGCTTCATCTTCAATCCTACATACTCTGCCGTTTGAAGGGTCATTTAGGATCAGAGGCTCAGTAAACTATGACATACATGTCAACTCACACGGTGCCACCGTGTGACACACAATATCGGCTCCCATCACAAGGTCTCCTGGTGAGGAGCCGATATCACACGGTGGAAGGGAAAACAAGCTGAACACCACTGTAACTAGTGGTTTTCCAGCTAGTTACCCAAGGCTTTGAACTGCTGACGTCCATTAGGGGTGTGAAAACACCCCAGGACATCGGCAGCAGCCTCAGCAAGCTTTTTTTGGAGGGGGGAGGGGGCTTGGGGGTGGAGCGGGCTTGGGGGTGGAGCGGGGTTCAAATGTGCCTCATAGATACTTCTCGGCACGAGGCCCGGCCCTTTCAAGGCCCTGCCCCCTCCTCACATGGTGAGATTGTTCTTCGAGTTCGCAGATATGCTAAGAGAACAAGCATTGGCATAGCCAATAGGTCTCGCCTTTGGGACCTTATAAGTGTTTAGCCATGCAGCAGTTGATGTTGTTGCACCAAGGATATTGTACTGCATAACTAAATACTTATAAGGTCCCAAAGGCGAGACCTATTGGCTATGCCAATGCTTGTTTAAAGTAATGTTCGCGAATCTAGAATGGTTTCTGGGGAGAGCTGGGGCCATCTGAGAATGCTACAGAACACAAAGTCCATTCATTCCGAAGTGCCTGGAGACACTAACATCCTTTTTTGAGGCACGTTTGTAGAGCTAGGTGATTTCTTTCTCAGCTTGGAAGCTGGTGAAAGAGCCAAGTGAACTAAAGATTCCACTGTAGAGTAAAAACGTGATCACATAACGTGCAAAATGCTCGGATACCTTCGGGTCTAGCTAGCACTATACAAATCTCAAAATAATAATAACAGGCTCCAAATTCCGTCTTTCATCCTTCCGGGTCGAAAAAATGAGTAAGATTGAGTTTGGTAGTAATGTACATATCAGTGCCTAGATACCAAACAAATGGCAGACAGCGCTATGTACAGTTAATTGTGTTATTTTTGTCTGCCAAAACCGTACATAAGTTCGCTCAAAAATACTTTTTCCGGGCTAACTAAACAATTTTACATTAAAAGTAATACCTGTGACGTACACATTCCTTGCACTGGCTGTGTTTTCAAAAACTTAAACCGGCGCGAAATATTTCACGAGTCTCAGGACACACATAGTGAGCTCACCCCCCCCAGCTGGGGAAACGAGGTGCAAGCGGCACCGAATGGTGAAAAACAGAGGTGAAATGGGCAGCACCAACCAAAAGGCGCGGCCTCTGAAGTGCTGTGGCAGATTTAACACCCGATCTGTGACGTGGCCGAGGTGCGAATGGCGGCGGCACAAGCTACAGTAAAGGTCCCGGAGAGAAGACTGCAGCAACATGCGGCAGATGAAGAGCGCGAACGACAAAAGAGAAGTGGGAAGGTGAGAAGCCAAACAAGGAAGGGGCAGAGGGATCGGGTTGCAGAGTCTATGGCCAGAGATCAAAAGATAGCAACACAAGAGGAGCCTTGGAGTGACGAGGCGCTAATTGTCTGTCCTGCAGATGGGCGCGGGGAGGAAGGAACCGGAAGGAACGGCAGGCTGCAGTAATGAGCTTCATTCAATATGTGTGGGAGAATGGACGAGGGGCACTCACTGCAGGCGCACTGCCGCCGTGCACCAGAGGGCTGCGCAGGCGAATAAATAAACACGTGCCCGCAGTGAGATTGCTCGTTTCTGGCTTTAATAGGAAAGTTATCAGAATACATCACTCAGGAGGAGGTCGCCAAAAGTTAGGCAAACTTGCACACACGTTAACGGCATGGCCACGCCCACTCTCATCCGGCGTCTAACTTGGGTGCACTCAAAGAAAGATGAAAATAGATGTACACTACTGATAGAAGACAACCGAGAACGTGGAGTCGTCCCTCGAGGCAATTCCTTACTCAAAAAGCCCCAAAACGCCATCACCGTTGCTGGGTTTTCAGTATACGTGTGCGCAGAGCCCTCGGCAAACGGAGAATAATAGGGGGAGATAAAAGGTGTCAAGTAAAATATTTCTGCTAGTGACAAGTGTGTGTTAATGGGTGTCCCAGAACACATACCGCTTGAACCAGGGTGGCTCAGTGAGTTAATATTTGTGGCGATCATCCTGGAAAAGCTGCTCAGCCTTCCATCTTTACGAAGTCGGTAAACTGCTTACAATTGCATTAGGTATTAGTAAGACGTAATATTTACAACTCTTGGAGACCGCCGAAGTGTGGTATGAAGCGGTATATTAAACAGAAGTCAAACACTATTTTTATTTCCAGTAGTATTTAAAAATGGATGTCACAGTGTCGCCTCCAGCTCAAAGCCAGAAAGAATATAATCTTCGGATGTGTGTGGAAGAGAGACAATAGAATCTTTTGATGTCGAGTCAAAGCTAGTCACATACCAATCAATCCATTCACTGCTCTCCTGAAGTGTAAGGTGAAATACCCAGCAACAAGCATTGGCCGCGCGGTCGTGAAACTGACACGGCCGCGCGGCCGTGAAAGTGAAAGTAATCGCGGGTTTTGGAAGTGCAAACAGTGGCTTTTGCTGGCGACCAGCTTGCGTTCACGCGAGCGTCCAGATGGCGAGGGAAGCCATATGGCGCCTGATCGCGCGTGCACGCTCGCGTGAACGCAGGCTAGTCGCCAGCAAAAGCCACTGTTTGCACTTCCAAAACCCGCTTACTAAAACTCTCGCCAGAGCAGCGCATGCGCTGGCTCAGGCGAGACCTAAAAAGGGGGAAAATGCAGGGGATCTTCAAGATAGTGGGAAAATGGTAGGGATGGATTAGCTGCACAAATGGTAGGGGACATTCTTCAATAGAGGTACAAACATAAATAATGTACTTTTTATTTGGCTTCAAGTGCTGGAAGCAGCTCCATCTACTGCAGAGAAAGAAGTGAAACCAGGTATGCTGTTTAACTTAGTCCCCATCTCATGCATTAATGTTGATGACAGGAAAATACATTTTCAATTTATGATGCTCGACAATTTTCTCCCTGTGCTCCAGTCCAATTATCGAGAGAACTGGTGAGGGCTTTGTCACTTCTCTGTTTCATTGATTCATGATCTAATAAGATCAGAGTTAAACGGAAATGTGAAATGAAATTCAAAATAATAAAAATCCAAGCTGGGAACCTCTGCCTTAATTTTATGTATATGGGCAGCCAACATTTGTGATGAAAGCACTGCACTGGCAACTGGTGGCACAGCAAATCAAGTTAAAAAACCTGAGCATCATACAAAATGATTATGTGTGTAAAATACACGCATACCCAGTAGCGGCCGGTGTCAGAGGAGAGTGGAGGGGCGGAGGGGAGTGACGGCAACGAAAACAAGCATTTGCAATGCAATAGGTCTCGCATTATTAAAGTTTGAGCTATTGGTGTTGCATTTGCAAGAGTTTGAGCTATTGCCATTGTAAACGACAATGCCTTTTATTTATGTGTTTCGAAAAGCTGTATGCGGTGCATAAACACGCCCTTTGTACTTATAGTCCTTGCTTACGAAAAAGAAGGCTGGCAGTAAAAGAGGCATAGTTACTGCCAGCGTTGCTTCTCGTAAGCAACGACTGCAAGTACAAAGTGCCTGTTTACGCACCGCTTGCAGGTTTGTAAAATACAGAAATAAAAGGCATTGGTATTTACAATGCCAATAGCTCAAACTCTCGCAAATGCGACACCTATTGCATAGCAAATGCTCGTTTTCTTATTGCGTAGTAGAACCACTCTTTGTGGAAAACAACAATTATGCCATGCCAGATAGTCTTACAGGCATTCACAGATATACAAACCTACAATAAGTTTCCTATATTGAGGTTTTGGAATGTTCTGTTTTTTTAAAGCACAATAAAGATGGGGGCTGTTGGTGGGGGTTGAGAGGTAACTCCCACCTTTAACTTGTGAGGGCCTGAGCCTGGTGAGGTAGCCTGTCTGCTTTGTTTCACTGTTCTACCAAGGTTTTAGGAACTGTAAGATTCTTATCAACAACAGCAAGTGATGGATGATCTGTGGCTCAAAACCTAATCCCAAGTAGTAATTGTAATAATTCATTATTATTATTTAGACCGGACTAAATATTGATAATGAATTATTACAATTACTACTTGGGATTCCGCTTTGGTTTGCCCACAGATGAGTGCAAACATCCTTTTGTGTGAATATTAATCCAAAATGAGGGATGAATGCTAGCCACTAAAAACAAAAGTGTCTGTCCATCCCCTATTTCTCCTTGCTATTTTTCCAGATGTGGTCTGGATGAGATGCCCACAGATTTGCCCGAGCAGCCGGGAGTGCACATCTGTTTGGTGGGAAGGGATAGCAAAAGATGGTGAGGGCGAGGAAGGAAGTAGGGGGAAAAGTAAGAGTAAAAAGGATAGAGAAGGTTGGGAAGGGATAGCAAAAGATGGTGAGGGGGAAGGAAGGAAGTAGGGGGCAAGGCAAGAGTAAAGGTCTCGCATTTACGCAAGTTTAAGGTATTGGCATTATAAATGACAATGCCTTTTATTTATGCTTTAAAAACGAAATAAAAAATAAAAGGCATTGTTATTTGCAATGTCAATAGCTCAAACTCGCGTAAATGCGAGACCTATTGCATTGAAAATGCTTGTTTCAACTGTAGGCAGCATTAGAGCTTTATTTTTGGGTACTTTGCGGTGTTTTAAACGAACACTACACGAATGCTCTTATTGCAAGCGCCACAGTAACTGTTAAACTGTACACAAACTTTCTTTTTCACAATTTCGAGATGACAGATTTTCTTCAAATTAAGCTTCCAATACCAGTTTTTGCACGTGCAGGTCCGTCCTGTTAAAAATTTGAAGAATTTGAACTGACCAGACGGTGTGGAAATAGAAATATCGGCCCTGATGTATCAAAGGATTGTACCCATTCTGTGTCTATAGGGAAATGTGTTAGCACATATGAGTCACTGCTTGGTAATACCAGTCACATGGCCATTTCTCTATGTTATTCCCCATTTCCATTGGGAAAACATAGAAATGGGTGCAAGAATTGCCTGGAGAAATAAAGTCATCATGCAGTAAGGGTATTTCTTCTAGGTGGGGATTTTAACAGATTCTAGCAGCACACTTGTAATATGGGGGCTCCCAAGTCTCAAGCCCTCTATAGCAGGCCCTAGAGGAGCAGGGTCACCATCCAGGTCATCACAGACACTGTTACCAGCCCTGGACTCTCAACCTTAGACATCAGTGCTATCAGGTTAGTCTAACCTGCTCAACTGAAGCAAACCAAGACTACAACACCTAGAATGCTTTAGGTTAACCATGAAAGCTGTGGACAGGAAACAGTCGTTGGTGAAATATATGGAGCTGCACGCCGGACTGATGGGTGCTGCTGCTGAAATATCGGGTTTAAAAGAAGTGGGATTTTTTTGCTGCTATGAGCCTTTCTGGCGCAGGCACTTACTGCCTATTCTTAAAGCTTATTGGTTTTGCCAATACAAACCGGCATTTTATTTTCTCTGAATGAGATATGAGCAGGCTGTTTGTTTGCCATTCCGTTGGAGGATATTTAAAAAGTGCTCTGCGCTGGTGCAACGTAATGAATTTTTAGACTCCTTTTTAGCGTGACCTGTTTTCTGATGGTTAGGATATGTTATGATTGTGTATAGCTGTATATGGATTTTTAATGATTTTATGACGCGTCTTATTACTGCTGTACTTTTATGATTATTGTTGAATAATCGAATAGAGATATGATGATGAAGGTATTCGTCAGATTCACTACTGCAACAATATCTATTTTCTTTCTTTATTTGAAGTTGTACATAGTCAGTACTTTAAGCAGGCAGGTAGTCTCCAGTCCTGAGTACCTGCACTTCTTCAATTTGAAATGGAGTTCCTGCACTTGTCAGCACTGCAGGAATACAGTTAATGGGAGATACTCTTCAGGAGTACACAGGTATAGTGAGTACCTGCACTTCTATATTTCCATGTGACCCACTGTATATAGTACACACCACATTCGAGTGACACCAGAGCCTTTTTTCAGGTTGCCAGAATGAAAAACACACTATAGACACAGCACACCTTGTTATGAATCGATATTAGGAGATAACATTGTGCGAGTGTACATAAAGACAGCATATACACTAGCGCGAGGGCACAGCTATGCAAGAGACGGGTGT
The DNA here is from genome assembly GCA_963921515.1 of Calotriton arnoldi. Taxonomy (NCBI): domain Eukaryota; kingdom Metazoa; phylum Chordata; class Amphibia; order Caudata; family Salamandridae; genus Calotriton; species Calotriton arnoldi. Next base: position 772,304 of record CAWUFW010009000.1, on the reverse strand, counting down.
AACTCGTCATAAAAGTCAGGACTGTAGCCATTAGACGCAGCATAGTAAAACTTGCGCTCACTGGCAGAAATGTTAAGATAACCCCATGACTGCAGTCAGAGAGCCTGAAAAGATTTCACCACGGGGGGGTCGGGGCACATGAAGGGGGTCCAAGAGGGAAGCTGGCAAGCCAGGTTTTCAGGATAACCGCTGCATGTGAATTTGTGTCGTGTGATACGCTGAACATCTGGCACGGACCCAGCCCTCCTGGACCAACGCTGGACTCCATGACAGTTATAAGAAAGATGAAGTAATGGCGGTGGGCGCGCGCACATGGCTTTGCAGCTGCGCCCCTTAACCCCAGCTTCACTTCTGGAGAAACAAAAAGACCCACTGACATCCCGAGTGTCTAGAGACTCTTGGGTAGCGAGCGCTAATCAATCAGTCAATAAAACCTCCCCATCATTACTGCAGAGGACCTGGTGTTAATTTTAAACATCCTGGAACAATCATGAACACATCATCTCCTGTAATGAGGTGTGGTAAGGTAAGGAGTACTTTATTTAGACAATCAAGTCCACTAAAGTGCAAAGTGCAAGTGAAAGGTACACCAAGAGAAAGTCAGCAAGACAATACACAAATGTAGCCAAGTTTGTTAAAATGTAAAAAGCATATAATTTTAGAAAGGTGTCTTTAAAAATGTACTCTTTAATGGTTAACTGCAGCACCTTTAAAAGTGATGGTATTAATATCATAACATGATGGTCACGCAATAGCGTGATCTCCTTTAATGAGTTACAGCCCACTGACTCTGGAATACGTTTGGTTAGGAAAAGCATGTAATATTCTGCAAACCTCCACAGTGGCTGCCTGTCACGCACGACACCTTTAGCCCGACTTGTGTTTTTTTTTTTGTACTTACAGCACTTTGCATTCTGGAACTTTTAGGTGTGCTTCTAGGTATAATCTTCATGCAAAAGAAGAATGCAAAGACTGAATAGATAGGCATGGGGTGGAGAAGACAGATTATGTACTGAATGACAGCCGCAGGGAATGAGATCAGATCAAAACAGTATACACATTTGTCTAAGTGAAGTATAGAACCCTCTTTAGAAAGTGAAGTTAACATCTACTCGGAGTGCAGGGTGGTTTCCACTTGTGAACGTGTGTACCCATGTCTTAACGTCACGTATGACAATGTGTTCCAGGTTTGCAGCACAGGCGGAGGATAAGAGTGAACCGGGGTAATGCGAGATTAGAATGCGTACTGTTGTTGAAGTCATCAAAGGTGATAGTGTACAAGAGAAAAGCAGTGGCACCATTATTTGACTGGCAAGTTTGGATTTATTTGGCATATGGTGAAGGGGATTGACGAGTGGAGAAGAGGGGCGAAGTGACGGCGTAAATGCATATAATGAAATTATAACAAGGCCCAACTGCCATGAAAGTGGATGGGAACGGGAGGAGTGCTTGTAAGAAGCGGTCGTCAGGCGTATTTTGTTTTAAAGCGCTAACTGAAACCACTACCACAGCTCAAGCCCCGCTTGACTCTCGCTGTGACCCAGAGACTCTACTCTCTGCTCCCATGCACTCCTGCCCCAATTGTGTAGCCGAGGTCCTTGGCAGTGCACACAGCTTCAGACTCCCTACCCTCACTGAGTACATGAGCTTCTGCTCACAGCACAGCTCACCTCACACCACACCACACTGTAACCCGAGCACCTGGCTCACAGCTCCAGTTAACCTTTCCTACGCTCACGGTGTGGTGTACAGGAGCACCAGCTCCCTTCTCCGCACTGTGTCCCTAAACTCCTACTCCGAGCTATAATCTCCTCCCTACCCGCTGTACACCCACGGTCATGCTACCATCTCTAATGTTCCTCTCCCACTTACCATGTACGCGAGCCCCTACTTACTGCGTCAGTACCCTCAATGTGAATCCGTGCTCCTGCTCACGAGCTCCTGAACCTCTTCCCTACCCTCCCCGAGTAGAGTACCGGAGCACACTGCCCCAGTCCTCTCCTACCCTCCATGTGCACACCAAAGCTCCTGCTACAAACAGAGCTCCCGCGGCTTGCTATTCACAAAGTCAGCCTCCTCCCTCTGCCCGCGGCTGTCAGTGGACCCTCCCCCGCACTCACCTGGAGTTGGTGTCCAGGCCTGGATCCAGCATGTCCATGGGGGTGGGGATGGGGCGGTGGCAATTTCTGGAAGGGGGAGAGCGGGAGGGCCCTGGGCCCGCCGCGGTCGGGCGCCTCTTATTTCCTGGTTGCAGTCAGGCTGTTGTAGTCACGCAGGCGGCAGGCGGGCCTCCCTCTCCCTCCTCGGGCCGCAGGGACTTGGGGTATCGGCGCTGCTGATCACGGGGACAAACATTCGGGTCATGTGAGGGAGAGGATTGCCTTCCCCCCACCTCCGGCCGGGGAGTCAAGGAGAACACGTGAGGAGGGAGAGCGAGACGGGAGAGAAGGAGCGCGCGAGCTGGCGGGGGCCCTGGGCCAGCCTTCGGAAGGGAAGAACGATAGCGGTGCGAGTGCGCTGGCGATTGCAAAGGAGGGGGCACGAGACACCTGCGAGAGAGGAGGGAGGGGAGGGGAAACCAGTGTTGCGCGCGCACCACAGAGGAGCGGGAGGAGGGCACACGGCAGTGGCAGCGGCCAGCGAACGTGCGCTACTGCGCGTTCTGGCCACCGTCGGGAATGGGAGGAGCGAAGGCGGGACATGCGCCCGCCTTTGCCCAATCGCGTGCCGTTTTTAAAAAAACGCACGCTACAGCCAATGTGGGCTTCTGAAAACAAAACCACACGCACGAGCGTGTGGGTCGTTTTCAGAAGCCCTTTCTAAAGGTCTCGCGCTGCGCGAGCAGTGCTGCGCACTGCAACGCTAGGCGCGAGACCTAAAAAGGGAAAGTAAAAAAAAAAGAACTTACCTGCCACCTGCAGCCCGCTGCATCACTGGTCTTCTGCTCCTCTCGTGGCTCCACTGCAGGCACAGGCTCCCAGACTCCCCTGCAGCCAATCCTGAAGTTGCTCTCATACATGAGAGCAGTTTCAGGATTGGCCTGAGCACCGATGATTTGCGCTCCCAGGGAGCCTGTGCTTGCTATCTCCAACCCAGCAATGCAGCTAGGTTGGAGAGAGCTTCAGTGCGCATGAAGATTTGGCCAGCCTGAGACGGCTGGCCAAACTGTCATGCTCACTGATAACTGTGCATACCACTCCCCGTGGGTACCTGTTATCCCCTGGCCCCACCCCCAAGACCCTGGGAAACAAAATAAAATGATAATAAATCCAGGTTTATTTTGATTTTTTCTTACGCTGCTGGAGGAGCTGCAGCTGCGCCATAGAAGAGAATTACCCATTACAACTCCTGGAATCATTGATGCGACCAGAAACACCGTGAGAATCTGCAAAGCTGAAAACACTATAAAATTGGAGGAAAAAATGAGAAGTTGCCATGATATGGAGCACCGTCCACCTCACTCGTGAGGCTGCATAGCACCCATTCTCAAAAGGGAATGTTGAGCACAGACAATACATCAGCACAGAAAACCGTGGTGCACTGCACAGTTGTGGAATATGCGTTTCCTCTGCACTAGTTATTTTTGAAATCTTCTCTATAGCATTTGATGATGATGATACTTTCCTAGTGACATATTTTGATCATGATGTTCACCATCACCACCAGTTACATGTCTATCGTACACTTCTTGTATATACTGTCACTATGGGGCATATTACCAACAAACGGAGAAAAATATCGCTAAGCGCGCTTAGCGCTATTTCAGTTATCGCCGGCTATCGCTGGAATGTATCACCTGGATAGCGCGTTATTAACAACGCGTTTCTCCAAGGCGATATAAATTCCAGCAATAGTGGTGAAATGCAGGAATATCGCTGGAAATCCAGCGATATTCCTGCAGCGATAGGGAAAACCTTGTAAATATCCCCTGGTGGTCGTAGCACGACAATCCACCCCCCTTAATAAAGATAGCTAAGTCTGAAAATTATCAGACATTAGCTTACGGCGATAACCGCGGTTAGCGCGGATTTTATTATCGCTGTGTGTGTCAGGGCAATGCTTGTAAATATCGCGATGTGAAGTCAGCGATATTTTACATGTTGTTATGTGTGGAAACGCCCACTTTGCATCTCATTAGAGATGCAAAGCGAGGCGTCGGTAAAAAGGCTGCAAACATGCGCTAATGCATGTTAGCACTGCCTTGTAAATAGGGTGAAAACATTATCTCTGCTTTTTTGGCTTTTAAAGCCAAAAAAGCGGAGATAAGGCCCTTGATAATATGCTCCTATGTATTTGTAGTTACTCCATGCATTTGTATTTTCTCCATATGTAACTTGTGTAACCACTGCTTTGCCAATTCTGTAAAGCACTCTGATACCTTTGGGTCAAGTTTGCGCTATACAAAACTCGATAAATAAATAAATTGATGGGTGGGTTCTACTCATAGGTTGGGAATATGTTTTCACAGTGAAGGCTGGTTCCTTTGAGGGTTCCATTTGGGAAAAGGAATGAAGCCGGAATGTGTTGCTGCGGCACCATTATTATTCAATTGTGTATTAGCAATGCTGTGAGAGTGTTAGAGATGTTATTTCGACCCAGAGTGGGGAAAGTCTATATGCACAGTCAACATTTTTATGAGAATTTTTCAAAAATCACATGTGGAATAGCCTGCCTATATTTATGGGATACTCTAACAGGATCAGGTGAATAATAAAATTCTCCAAACTCAGGTAATGATTTCAGGTCAAAGAAGGACATTGTGGGGTTGGTTTCTAAGAATAAAAATGCTAGTGTCTTCTATCCATTATCAAAATGTATGTGTCTTATTTTATTACAAATGCACTGGTTTGGAGCTCTTATGAAATAATAAAAACAGATCCACAGTGACCTTGTGGAATGCCTTGAGTAGATTTAATCAAAAGTACTTGGTTCTCTTGTTGATTTCCTTATAAAATCTTAAATCACTAAAATTCACCTGATCACTGACAGAATATCAGAACGAAACATATTGTGTGGACAGAATATTGTGTCAAAAATATTGAGGACCAAAATATTGAGAAGGTAAGGGCAGATAGGTAAGTATAGATTTACTATTCAGAACTCCATATCTACTTACCTCAAAGATAGGCCTAGCAGAGTTTGCGGAGTTTCACTATGCAGAACTCCGTGAAGTAATAAAAAAACTCCGCCACGCTACGCGGAGTTCGACAAGTGGTGGAATGCATTAGGTTGTGCCATTTGCGCTGATTTTTAGCACTGGGTGCTTGTCCCGCACTGAAAAATCAGTGCAAACGGCACCATGCGCAGCGCAAGAAGGCGCTGCTTCTTTCTGTAGCTCGAGTAGATATTCTACTCGAGCAGCAGCTTCCTTAGTGCGGCTGAAAGGTTTCTCAATGTTAGCGGAAGCGGCAACCCGCGACCTCCCGCGTTGAGAAATCTCGCAAGGACGTGGTCTGGAGTAAGATTTTCCTCTCTCGCGCTCACCAACTTAACGTTGGCGAGCGCGAGTGAGGAAAAAACTTTGCTTAACTACGTAGAGCAGAGTTGCAGAACTATGCACGCTATATATATTGTCAAGGTAGATATATGTGGAGTCATATATAGTAAAACTTCACTTACCTATAGAAACTTACCTTCACTGTATTTTTGCCCTCGATATTCCTAACACAATATTTTGTCGCACAATATTTTTGGTTCTGATATTTTGTGTGAACATGAAATTCACCATTTCATCCTGTACTACACCAGTCTGCTTTCTTTTTTTTTAAACCATTCTTTATTGAAGTTTTCAAAGTTTGAGTATAAAACATATTCCTGTTAAACCTTGAACACATATACGTGTCTTGCTTCGGAACATTCAACCACTACGCATTTCTTATACTTCCCACTTCCCCATACATCATCTTCTGGTTTCCAATCAGAGCTAGACAACAGAGGACATCAGCCTACCTTGAGTGTTGTAAGGAGTGCATAGAAGTGGTTGAGAGTGAGGCCCAGTGGCGGCTCGCACAGGTAAGAGGGGTGAGGCGGGGTGGGGGCTGGTGGAAGTTGGCAGACGATGGTTAAGTATTATTAAATAAATAAATAAAACCACTTACCTTGCGCTTACCACATAATCAAGTCGGTGATCTGGCGAGCGCAAGGTAAATTGTTTTATTTATTTAATATTACTTATCAGCGATGTGGCGAGCGCAAGGTAAGTAGTTTTATTTATTTATTAAACTAATATTACTTAACCCGTCGTCTGTCGACTTCCACCACCCCGCTCCCGCCTCGCCCACCGCTCTTACCTGCGCGAGCCGCTACTGGTGAGGAGTTCTAGGACTGATCCACTTGAATCTGAACGCCTGGCAGATAAAAGTCTTATGCACCTACTAACGCTTAGGTGTACAAAGACCATTGTAAGCAAGTGCAGGTATGCAGGTGATTCACAATATAAGAAAGTGAACTCATACAGGATTTACTCCCACATAAAATGACAACGTGTGTATGGCAGAATTTTTGATGTGGCTAATTCTGTACAAAGTAAATGGTGAAGGGCATCTCAGGATGGAGTCATCTGCCACGTAAGTGAGCAATCCCATACACGCAAGTTGTGGGGGGGGGTGTACCCACAAGCATTTGGCAGGCACATTTGCATGATGGATACAGTTAAAGATTTACTCTACCAAGTGCTGGAATAAATTTGTATTGATCATGGGAATGGGGCGACAATATTTCCAAAACTGTTGCAAGTGCAGCACACTGGGGGCTTTTTCTCAAGGAGCTATCGCCGAGTTATCAGCACTTTAACGCATCCAAAGTCGCGCTAAATTTATCGCCCCATTCACAAGCTGGTGCTAACAGCCCATAACACCACTTTTCCTGCGCAAGCAGTTGCAAAAAACATCGCCACAGATGACACCGACAACTAACGCTAATGAGATGCAGAGTAGGCGTTCCCTAGCAAAAAGCCGTGACAACACCACAACGCAACATTCTCAACGACCAGCCACATCAGCGATAGGAACACAAAACAGGCGATACGGCGCGTTACCAGCAGGAAATTAACACCTGCTCTGACCTGGTGCAAAGTCGGACGTCAACCTGCACAAGAAAAGGGAGCCCAGCCCACAGCCACACCTGAAGAACAACAGATGCCATGCAGCCACTCACCATGCACCCCGGAGCCCCGAGAGGGCAACAACACCCACCGCCACCACCCCCAGGACCGCCACCCCCCAACGGACCCCACCCCCCGGACCACCACAGAGGCAGCGCAGACAAAGACAGCGGACCTTCAGGAAATGCACCAGCCCCACAGACCTAACACCAGACAATGCCAATGCCCACTACAGGCCCAAAAGGACAACCATCCTCCGCATCCTGGCCATCATTGCCCACAGGCTGATGGTACCAACACAGCGGACAACCAACATCCCTCCGCAGACAAAGCTACTGGCTGTGCTGCACCTGTTGGCCTCTGGTATCCTCCCAAACAACAACCGCCCCAGTCGGAGGAGTCTCACAGCCAGCCCCATCCAAGTTCCTCACACCTGTCCTGGATGCCCTCACCAGCTAGGGACCCCAGCACCCATACGTCCCCCACAATGCGCAGGAACAGCTGGAGACCAAGCAAGGACTATACGCCATAGCTGGATCCCCGCACGTGTCAGGGGCAATCGACTGCACACTTGTCCCACTTGTGCCCCCTGCCAACACCGCACACAATACCCCAACAGAAAGCACACGCATCCCATCAACGTGCAGGCAATTGTGGACCACAGGGGACTCTTCACCAATGTCGTAGTCAACTACCCAAGGAGTGTGCATGATCCCTTCATCATCCGTCAGTCCAACATCAACCAGCGCTTCCAGGATGGCACCTATGGGAATGCACTGCTCGTTGGCAAGTACCAAATGAACACACCACACACCTCAACTCCACAATCATGCAACTCACAACTCTGGCACTGCACACGTCACAAAATAACATACAACATGCCCACCCACCAGACACGACAGCACAACTTACTGTGGCAACCTTGGTTAGCCATGTACATGAGCCAACAACAGCATGGCACCTCAGCCACACAATAGCGGAATGTGGGGAGAGGTGGGAACCAGGCATGTGCGAAGGAAGCAAGTGACCCATGAATGAGAATGTACACAATGCCAAGTGTGGCGGAGATGTGCTGGACAGACTGCAGTACGCAGACCACAGACATATCCATGTCTACATGCACTGCTGGTGTTTGGAGTGTAGTGGACAGTGGACGCAACCATGTCACCCCAGCCAGTGGGGAAGCTCACGGAAATGTAGCTTGTGACGTCCCCCCCTGTAAGTGTGTGCGGAGTGGGCTGGCCCGGAGGACGCCAGGCCAGCGTAGGGGTGTGAATAAAAAGCACGTAGCTCTGGGCGTGGTTCTCTTCTGGAATGCCCAACGTGTCTGCCAAGGCGGCGCCTCCCACCCCACCACGAGGACGACGCCGTCGCCGTGAGCGGTGTGGCCTGCGATCCTGTGAGCCTGCTGCACCCCGGGCCGCTGGTCCCCGAACCTGTCATGCCCGCCCCTGCGCAGCCAGGCCTCACTGCTCACCTGCCGACACCGGTGTGTGTCAAGGAGGGCCCACCACGTGCCGGCGCAAGCTCCAAGCCCAAAGCCCGCGACCTTCGCAGCCTCCTCAGACCATCACGGCCTCCGCGACACAGGCCCGCTTTACTCCTTTCTCATTGACGTACTCCACCGCTGCCTCCGGCCTACACTACGGTCAAGTAGGTCACACATTTGGAACTGAGTCTTGATTATGCAATGGCAGAGTACACCCTTTTTGGCTGAGTTTATATCACTGTACTCCCTTCGATGTGGTGCCACCAACTCTGTGCATAGCATTCGAACTACACCTGTCTGTGGTCCCTTGCTGACTACTGCCTTCGGCCTACACTGCGGTCGAGTAGGTCACACATGTGGAACTGAGTCTTGGTTTCTGCATGGCGGAGTTCATATCATTGTACGCAAGGAGACGAGTAAGAGGAAGACACGGTTCAGTCCGGGGGAGAAAAGGATCATCGTTACGGAGGTGATCGAACACTGCCGACAACTGCTCTGGTGTCACTAACTCTGTGCATCGCGGGCCAACGACACGTGGCTGTGGGCCCCTGCTGACCGCTGCCTCGGGCCTACACTGCGGTCAAGTAGGCCACACATTTGGAACTGAGTCTTGATTACACAATGGCCGAGTACACATATCAATGCAGAGTTTAAATCACTATACTCCCTTCGATGTGGTGACATAAAGTATAAAGTATGTGCATGGCATCCCAACCACACGTGTCTGTGGGCCCTTGATGACTACGCCTTCGGCCTACACTGCGGGCGAGTAGGTCACACATTGGGAATTCAGTCATGATTCATTTATGGCAGACTTGATATCATTGTACTGGCCTCATCGCAGACTGCATCCCCTTTCAGCTCCGGTGCCACTAAGTCTGTTCCCCGACATCCATGGACACTTTCTGGTTGAACTTTGGTGGCGACTGAGTCTATGGACTGGGGGTTGTCTTCATCATCTATTCGGTGATACTGACTTTGTGGCAAAAACGAGGCTGTAGCAATCCACTCCTCTATTTGCCGCTTCCAGCCGGCTTCTGCCCTCTGCATCATGCCCTGGAGGACACCTTCCACTGTCCCCCGCAAACCTCCGCTACATTCACCTTCGACATCGACGAGGACCCGCTCACCTCGCGTGGCCCTATCTCACTGTACCGCAAGTCACCGTCCCGTGGCGGTGTGCCTGTGCCGGCCGCAGTGCATCCGGGGCCACTAACTCTGTGCAGCTCAGGTCATGGCCCCTGTCTGATGGCATATTGGATGGCCTCTGGGTCGATGGACTGGGGGTCATCAAGGCCATGTGTCTGTGGCCCTGCGCTGTCTGCTGCCTCCGGCCTCAACTGCGGTCCACCTGGGCTCACACATCAAATCGAGTCCTGACCTGCACGGACGTCGCATCACCGCAGGATGCACACGCCACCACCGCCAGGACCAACTCCAAACAACAGGTGCCAGAGTCGGAAGTGTCTTACTGCCAGACTGTCAGAGTTGCTCACACCTGTCGTGGGTGCCATCATCAGCTTGATACCCTGCTCAGCTCTTCAGGTGCCACTGACTCAGTGCACCACAAATCATGGACCATTCTGCTTGCATGTTGGGTGAACACTGTACTTTCTCCGGCTACCACCATGATGCTTCACAGTTGTTTCTGTTATGCTGGTGTTTTCTGTTTCCACTTTAATTGTGATCACTGTTCAAGTTGTTGCCAGCACCAACGACCCCATGTGGGCTGGCTTACGCTCACCCCACACACATCCAGCACATGCGTCACTGTATATATGACCATGCCAATAAAGGTGTCGAGCGCACGTGCCCGTAGCCAGTTCAACGAACTATCTGAGTGTGTCCATGTGCTCATGATGTATGCATTGGGGCCCCGGGCCCTACAACATTACATTGTGCCGTGTACAGAGGACGCAGCCATGTCACCGCAGGCAGCGGGTGAGACATTGCACATGCAGCTTTGTCGTCCCTCACTCAATACGTAAGAGGAGTGAACTGGGCCGGCGTATGCCAGTCCAGCGTGGGGGTGTGGATGATTATCCCATGGCTCTGGATGTGGTTCAGTACTGGAAATGTGCAAAGGCATGTGTCTCTGTCGCAGTGTGGGTCTCCGTTGGGGAGTGTAGGTGGTCCCTGATGGGACCTAGACACCCACGTATGTGATCTAGTTCGGATTCCATGAGGTAGTACCCCACCCGCACATGTTCGGCCACCCCCTTCTGTCAGTCTGACACCTGGCTTTGGAATGCGATGTGTGCTTCGGTGGGCTGCTGGGAGCCAGCCGGGGTGGTGGGTGTGTCCAGCTGTGTTGTCTGTGCAGTGGGTGGGGTATCCTCGATGCAGCGGTGCTGCCCTGCTCCTGGAGGTCGATTGCCTAAGATGTCCATGGACTGTTGTAGGGCGTCGGTGTCTGGAGTGTGGAGGTCCTCTTCAGCATCACTGTAGATTTGTCTGGTCTGCCCTGCTGGATGTGTTGTGTGTCCCTCTGCAATGTGAAGGGGAGATGCTTGTTGACATTGTGTTGGCATGTATGTTGCCGCATTGTTCAAGTTTACATACAGACTGCATGACAATGTACATTGTGACTGTTTGGGGGGCGGACTATTTGATGCGGGACAGTGGACATTTGGACTACATGACGTAGGTGAGGTTGTACACGTACATTTGCATCTCACATTTTCCTGCTATGTCAGATGTGATTGGCCATTTTCTACGCACAGGCAGACCCAGTTGTGTCCTCTGTTCTGCAGTGTAAGTGTTGCACTGTGCACCACATTGTCGTCTATGTGGATGTACTGTGTGTGTGTGCTGCATTGTGTGAGAGTCGCACCTGCAGCTGTGATTTTGCTGCCCCTTATCCCTTGGAGGCGGTGTGCCTTTGGCTTTTGTGCTTTTAAGGTGCTGTGATGTTGGCGACTTGGGTCATTTGTGCTCTTGGACGGTTTTTGTACTCTTGTGCATTGTTTGTCTGCAGATGTATTGTTGACGTCAGTGGTTGTTTGTGCACGTGGATGTGTCAGAGTGTGACCTGCTTCTTTCCGGATGTGGTCCACACTCAGCCACCTCAGTCTCATGGCGTGCACAATGTCATGGTGATTGTACTCCTGCCATGCTGCTCGTCATGTGGTGTCACTTGCATTGTCAGTGTGGCTCTCACATACGCATCTTTGCTGTGTTTCGCACGGGTGCATGTGTGTTGTGTAATTGGTGATGTGTGGGGTGGGACCCCTTTGGGCACATGGTGGACGGGGGCCTACTTGATGTTTGTATGTGTGCTGCAGTGTGCCACGGGGATCAGGGACATGACCCAGGGTCATTGTGGGTGTGCGGTGTGCTACACGTCATTGTGCATGTGTGCCATTGTGCCCGTCCCCCCCATCCCCACAGTCCCTGTTCGTTACTCACCCTGTTGATGTTGTGTCAGGTCATGTCGAGCAGTGTCCGGACTCCCGACTCCTTGCACCGTCTCCACACTGATGACTGTGGCCACCTTTTGCTCCAGCTCCTCCTGTGGCGCAGGACTCCCACCTCCATTTGCCGTTGCTGCCTTCCTGTTGGCAGCGGGTTTCTGCTTGGTTTGGCTTTTCACATCGTGCCAGCGCATCTTGGCCTCCTCGACACTCCGGCTGCATTCACGATGGAATGCCATTTTTCCGTCTGTGTTGCCAATGACACGGTGGAGATGACGGACAGTTGTTGTTAGTGCTCTGTCACCTCCGTGACGACGATCCAGTTGTCATGCGGACTGTACCCCGTCTTCCTCTTCCTCTTCTCCTTGGCCTTCCCCGACCCCGAGGTTCCTTGCTGGTGGTCTGTGTGGCTTGTGGGGTTCGCGTTGACCTGGGCACTCATTCCGGGTGCATCCATGTTGCTACGCAGTTTATTTTGTTTATGGTGTGTTTTTCTTGTTCAGCTTTTATGGTGCATTTTCCCGCATGATGCGTGGGAATTGCAGGCCTGTCGCTGGTTATCGCTGATTTTTGTATCGCGGTTGGCCTCATCGCAACTTTATTCGCGTTCGTGTTTCGCATTTTTGCGGCGTCGAGTTGAATTTAACGCGGTCATTTGATGCGTTATCGTGGGACTATCGCATGGTGCCGCCAGGTTGGGAATACTACGTTAACACGGCATTGTTTTCCCGCGATGGACTGCGATGTGAGAAGTTGCGTTAAGCTAAACTTGCGGTGGTTATCACACGTTCTTGTGAATATGCCCCTGGGTTTTTCAAAAGTAAAAAAAAATGCCCCTTTAAAGACAACAAAAAGGCTTAAAAGTGTAAACGCAATTTTGTGTTTCAATTCTGCATGCAGGAAGCAAGACTTATTATAATTCTGTATGTGGGAATGTTCACGCACCTGAACGCTCCGGGGAATTTGTGAAAGTGGCTGAACTCAAATCATCTCCTGGTGTTCATTCAAAAAAGATGCACCCACTTTTCCAAGGGAAATTACTTCACGGATCTGTCTGTTCCATTCGTAATAAGGGCACGAACAAGAGCTAGCAGAACAAAAAGCTCCTGGGGACCTATTGTATAAAGAAACTAGAGCATTTAAAGCTGAATGTTACAGAATTCTAAGTTTAAGGATGCATGTTATCCCCTGGGTCACAGATATTGATTCCTTATCCTAGGAAAAAGATCTGAAGCTCCTACAAAGATAACAATGTGGTGATGTGTAGGAAACCAGATTGTTAAACTATGGTGGAGAGAGGCTTCTACCTTGATATGAATTATGGCTAAGCACCCACAAACTCAAAACAACCTAATCCCTTATAAGGGAACCAGTTTCTGTGAGGGATCCCTAGTTTTTTCTTGACAGTGTGGCACACGCTGTAAGGGCTGTTCTTAGAGAAAATGGTATATGGCACAAGAACAGCAACATCAAAAATATAAGAACCAATAAAGAAGCATATCAAAATTGTCAAACCATATTTAACTGCAATGTTCATATTTTGATGATGAAAAATAAATCATAGGCAGGGAAAATAAATTATTTTAAAGAAACGAGCATTGGCAAAGCAAATAGGACTTGCCTATTAGAGCAATTTTGTTTCGAAATGATTTTTAGCCATACTATAAAGAAGCGAGGCTGCTGTGCAGCATGGCTAAAAAATATATATATATTTTTTAAAGCTCTATGACGTGGCCAACACTAATTCCGTTATTTTTTTAAAACAAACAATCTAGGGAGTAGGTTTGAGCACAAAGCCTAATGAAGGGAGGAAGGGAGGGAGGGCGATAGAGAAGGCCAGAGGTAAGAGGAGATGACAAACGAAAGATAATGGGGAAGCACATGGACAATGGAGGCTTTGCGGAGAGGATCCAGGGAGGCAAACGGACAATGGATGGTGGGTGTGAGGGGCTGGGGAAGCAAATGGACAATGGAGGCTGGGCGTGAGGTGCTGGGGCAGCAATCCAACAAGGGAGGGTAGGCGGGGGGAGCTGGAAAAGCAAGTTGACAATGGAGGCTGGTGGGAGGGGATGGGGAAGCACAAACGACGGCGGGTGGGAGAGGTTGGGAAAACACATGAACAATAGAGGGTGGGGGAGGATCTCGGGAGCAAATAATCAAGGGGTTGGTGGGGAAGCAAGAATGGCAAGGAAAGGAGGGTATATAGGAAGCAAGTACAGCAAAGTATGGAGACCAAGAAAGAGGAACATTGAGTAGGAGAAGTATGAGGGAAATAGTGGAAAAAGCATGCATTCTTCTAGGGTGCTCAAACAAAACGAAAAAAGTAGCACCTGAGAAATGTACAGTGGAAGAACACAAGTAATACACCATGCTCCAGGGTAGGGACAAACACAAGAAGAGGGAGGAAAGCCTATGGAAGCTGACAAATAAGAAGCAAGCTCTGTCTTAGGGGTCGATTACGATGTAGTCCGGAAAGACTCGGAACGGGATTCGATTCATCCGAATCCGATTCGAAACCCGCCTTTCCGACTGACTCGACACGTTTCCCTACGAGCGATTACGATGGCTGGAAAGCGTTTGAACTGTCCAACTCGGTTCCGAAAGGCACTGGGAGTAACAGAGTCGGTCGGAGCCGAATCGTAGTGGTCTACGGAGCGCGGTTCCAGCCGAGCGATTAGGATGTTAGATTCGGACAACCTTTGTGAATGGGTTGTTCTGAAACTAATCGGCTGTCGGAATGTGACTTTGGGAGCCCGTAGCAGGCCCCCCTTCACCCGGGGCCTTCCGAATCAGGCCCGTGGGCGTAACCATGGGACCCCCCTGTTAAACCATGCACAGTGTGGCAGGCACCATGGGGTGCCCGCCACAGGGTGCAAGGATTTCCCCAACCACCCCTTTTGTCAATGGGAGCCTGTGTTCTCGTTCAGAACACAAGCTACCATTGAAGTCAATGGGAGTCCGACCGTATTGTATCCGGAAGCCTCTGGATGCATCAAAATCGCTCGGTCGGACTCCCCCGATCCAAGTCGTTCAGAAAGCATTCCGGAACCGATTCGGTTGGAATGCTTTCCTAACGACATTGTAATCGACCGCTTAAGTAAAGACCTAACAAACAATTAGTGCTTTTCTCATCAACACCAGTCTTTGAGAATAAAAGTTTAAGTGCACAACTATGTTGGCTTTGGTTCACAAAAACAGCTTCTGAAGGGAAGCAGCTTATTTGTTTTTGGTACTAAAACAAACCAACAACCCCACATTTTAACAGAGAAAATGATTTGGAAGATGTTATCCTTTAAACACAGTTTCACTCACACGTGGCAGCCAATGATCTTATTAAAAAATAATTATGAATAAATTACCTGATCTCCAGGACTGTGAACCTTCGTTCATCACATGTCCCTGCAATTTCAGGAAAGGCTCCATGTACACCTTCCCACAGGGTCAAGGAGGGAACATCGTTTTGTCAGTTTCAGTCAGATCCACAGCCAAATGTCCAGCGACCACTGGTCTTGATTCGTTTCTCCCAGGTAGGCGCAGCTGATTCTGTCCTTTGGTTCTTCCATGCTTTCACAGTCTCGGGAAAAAAGTTTCATCATAGACAGACATCTCTCAGTCAGGAAGTGGACCCGTTTCATCTTGTGAGTCAGAATGAGGCCAGACTCCCTAGTCCTCAGAGCAGCTTTCCAGTTACAGATACTCAAGGCAGATCAAGAAACTCCTGTCCTTGGCCTTCCTACGGCAGATAGGAATCCTTCCAGCAACTAATCGTCTTTGTCTGTCCCAGTCAGGTTTGTAACTGGGAGATATCTGACCAGCTGGTTAAAGGGGTAACTCAGCTGTGGTTGGCAATGACCCCTAAATAAATCAGATTAAAGGTGTTGCACTTTACCTTAGGAGGTTTTACCACATTCTGACACAGATCGTGTCTTTATAGCAAAATGTATCACAGAGTTCTGCTTTCTAGGGAAATCCAAAATAGAAGATTTCAAAGGCACTGAGATTTTAATGGTGGACAAGTTCTCCAGCTCCCTCAAACACACATGGAAGGCATCTATATATGTCTCAAGAGATTGTTGGGCTGGCACAACACAACCTCTCATAAACCACATTCGATTGCTGATCTGTATGCATGCTCAGCACCTCCATAGTTCCCAAAAAGTCTTCAGCGTTGCAAGTGCTTGGGAGGGTGAGGAAATATTGGGCTAATTTCGTCCTATGAAATGCAGCAACAAAGCAACAAAAAGTTCTTTGCACTCTGATCAGCATAAGTTGATGCCACCATCTAATTACTGATGAGTGCCATCCACAATGTCCACCGAGGCTTGCAACATATGTGTCCAGCTTGGAGAGAGCACATTCAGGAACTAGAGTAGGTGTGGCTGGCAAAGAACCTCCTACCTCACCAGATGCCATTATTTCCAGTTGGGGTTGTTGTAGGGAAGGTCCCCATCTCCCAAAGTAAGTATCCAAGGTGGTGTCAAGATGCTCCAGGCCAAGTACAGATGAGTGGAGCAATTTGTCCAGCAATGAGGAATGCAGACCGGAAGTGTGATGTGAACTGCATCTCAAGGGCAGGAAAGCTGCAGCTCCTTCTAAATGAGCCAGAACTGTTCTTTTTAGGAATAGAGCCATGACGTTTAGATATGTTTTAGCAAATGTGCGTGCACTTCATTTTGCTTCTCCGTGTTTTAAAATTCCTTTCTACCTAGTATTAGAAGATACACTTTCTATTGGAGAGTGATATGAGGAGCCAGGAGTCAGGTTAAAACAACAGTCTCAATCAATCAATCAATCAATCAGGTTTCTTGTAAAGCGCGACTACTCACCCGTAAGGGTCTTATGGCGCTGTTGGTGGGGGGAGGTCTGTGGTTCAGTCGAAGAGCCAGGTCTTGAGGTCCTTACTGAATTGAGGCTCAACTATTCTGCTCAAATCATAAAAATTGTTTTGTCGACCATAGGTAGACAACGCCTATGTTGGTACAGCATGGCTTTAATGCATTATCTGCAGGTTACGCACACGTCTCTGCGGCATGCAAAGTTTCTGAGAAATGTCACTACAATAGGAACTTATTGCCTTCATGTTACAGGTAAATCTATTTGCAGACACATTTACCACTAAGCTAATCTCCAGGGGTTTCAACTTGTCACTTGCACGGTAAATAAGAATTTGGAGTAGGCATGTTCTCAACTGAACCTATCCTGCTGTTGTAGGGGCATGTAACCTCCAAATACAGTGCACACATGCATGGGCAAGCACAAACAAACACAAGCACACGTCTCTTTCTCTATGGCAGGTAAGTTACCATCTTGTCTCTGCCAGGTCATGAAATGTCTGCCGCAGATCTATGAACTCCATTATATGGCTGACTTTTAACAGAATGTGCAAACGGTTGTATGACATAATATTGAGGCCAATATCGAACTACAGAAATTTCATCAAAAAATATTGATCACAAACGTTTCACCATCTTATACTTAACAAAATAAAAAACAACAGAAATATCTACTACAAAAACGTCATAGTTAAAAATATCTAAAATACACAAATATTAAAAATTAAAATAAAGAGATACACAATATCGTGAGCATGTTAAGTATATAGAACACTAGCCAAATATCGAAAATATAAATATCGACAATCAAAATATTGTTGATGATAAATAAAAAAATATAACTATAATTAAAATCTACTCAACTTCAAATTTAAAACTCTGCACACTACAATATAATGCATTAAACTATACCAAAATATTTATTTAAAATATAACCACAAAATAAAATATTTCTAAATATTAAATAAAAGATATAAAATTAACATTAAACCAAATGAACCAAAAATAATATTAAGCCATCATTAGATAAAAATGAGAAAATTAAACCAACTGATACAATGCCTATAAAAATAAATGCTAAACAGAAAACAACATCAAACAATCAATACAATTAAAATGAAAACAAACCATCACAAACACTTTAATACTTAAATAACCACTTTAAAAAGGGCACAAAAATACATCAATTTACAGCAACAGTGTCAGCACTTCATGAATGCGACACTCTTTTGGATTCTACATAGAAAAAATAAAGAAGCCAAACCAACAACTGAAACCAACCAAACTTTCAAATTAAACAAAAAAATTAATATAATGCATTTTATTTATATTTCCCTAAAATGGCAATGAATCAAAGTAAAAAATAAGAAGACTTTGGCAAGTTAGTAAATATAAATTTATGTAAAACAACTCAAACTACTGTATAATTTAAAATAAAAGTAAAATAAAGCTAAAACAATTCACAAAAATGATTTTTCAAATATCTAAAGCTATCAAACGTTGTTTTTTAACAGGCAAAACTCAAACACCTGTCCCAAAATGTTCCAACCAAATTGAAGACCTTAACAAAAGTCTTTACAAAATAAAGCAACATCAAACCTGTACGAATAAAATGTAGAGAAATGTAGCCTGTGTAAATATTAATATGACCTAAAACCAATTAGCTATATATATATATATAAAAACGGCCTAGAATGTAGCCGCACTGTAAAAGAAACGCAACCAGGGAACACAAGCAATCTACAAGTTTCAGACATCCCTGTGCTACTCGCAGCACAAGCTATCCTGGCAGAAACCAACTATGAAAGTGAGAACCAACAACCCGATATGTCTACACAAGGTCAGCTCCAAACTATGGAAATTAGACAACAGGGGGCAGGCTGTAGCCCATTCAAAAACAAATCAACATTTATTCCATCTATGCCTAAAGACTCGATTGACATATTTCATGAAAGAGTAACAGAGGACATCAAGAGACTATACCATCGAATCAATCATAAAACTCGTCACAGACAATATAAAGAGATTGAATACACCAAGCTGATCAACAAATTGAGCAATAACCATGAAATAGTTGTCACCAAATCCGATAAAGGAGGAAATATCGTGCTATGGCCCAAAATTGAATATACAAAAGAAGCACAAAGGCAACTATCAGACCGAAATTGCTATGGCAAGTCCAACCAGAAGGAATACAATAAATCGAAGGAAACTTTGAATAAAATGCTTCATCAATTCAAACGAGAAGGCATGATATCAGGAGAAGAATTCAAATATCTATGTGTAGAACATCCTGTGGTCCCAATAATCTATTTTGTTCCAAAAATCCACAAAAACATCAATCCAATCCCAGGACGACCAATTATATCAGCTATTAACAGCATGGGAGAACATATCTCGCAATATGTGGATTATTTCTTACAAAGTCTGGTTAAAGATCTTCCAACTTACGTAAAAGATACAGGAGACTTTTTAAATAAAATCAAAAACATAAAATGGGAAGAAGATATGATGTTCATAACTCTGGATATAGAGTCATTGTATACATGTATAGACCATCACACAGGACTTATCTCGATACAGCATTTCTTAAATACTAGGCCTGTTGAATGTTATGAACATAACAAAACATTGATAGCATGTATAACATGGTGCCTCAACAATAACTATTTTATGTATGGCAATGAAATGTTCAAACAGCTCAGGGGTGTAGCAATGGGGTCCTGCTTCTCCCCCAGCTATGCCTGCCTGCTGGTAGGCTGGTGGGAGGAGCAGGAACTCAGGTCAACTCACTCAGAAATATATACCAGGCATGTTAAGTACTGGCTTAGGTATATAGATGATGTTTTTATTATCTGGCAAGGAAGTAAGGATGATGCCACACAATTCATTAACAACATAAATGACAACTCTGCTAATCTAAAATTTACTTCTGTCATCAGTAAAGAGTGCGTTGAGTTCCTTGATGTTAAAGTATCAGTTAGGGAAGGACATATAAAGACCACCCTATATAGAAAAAATACAGCAGGGAACTCAACGCTCCATGCATGCAGTGCACATCCCAAACATTTGGTAAGGAGTATCCCCTATGGGGAACTCTTAAGAATAAAGAGAATATGCAGTACCAAAGAGGATCAGGACACATGCACACAAGAGGCTATCACAAGATTCAGAGAGAGAGGATATAGTCAAGCAATCCTCAATGAGGCAGTCGCCAAAGTGGCTGTCAAATCCAGAGAATCCTTGCTAGAACAAAACAATGAAACCAAAAATAAAGATGAGACCTCCAAAAACAATACGCCCAGACTTATCCTTACTTTTAACCGACAAGAAAGACAACTTCGGTCAGTTATAAAACGAAACTGGCCAATTGTTCTTACAGATGCTGTCCTTGCTCCTGACCTTCCTGAAAGCCCCACTATTACTTTTAGAAGGGGAGTCTCTATGAGATCACAAATAGTTAAAAGCAGTCCAGAGACACAGTTAAAGAAAACATGGCTACAACCAAAATCTGGGTTTTATAAATGCTCGTCATGTAGAGCATGCAGATTTGGGGAAAACACTACCAAATATATGACCCCTTTTAGCCCCTCAGAAGTTATGATCAAGGGCAGATACAACTGTAAGACCGAGTATGCTGTTTATGTTCTGACGTGCACCTGTGGCTTACGATATGTGGGCAGCACAAAGCTGCAGGTGCATGTCAGAATATTGCAGCATCTTCGAGCGATTGTCAATAATGACGCAGCCTACCCCGTTGCCAGACACTTTAAGCTAGAACATGGCAATGATTTGAAGTGCCTAAAATACTTTGTGATAGCTGCTGTCCCAAATCACCGCAGAGGAGGCAATAGGGAACGTCTACTGCGTCAATTAGAGTCTCGTACAATACTGGAATTAGACAGCAGACAACCTCGAGGGCTCAACAACACCGAAGATTTGCATAATTTCCTGTAAATAGCCAGCAATACATTTGAGACTACAGTTATTTCTCAAAGTTCCACAGCTATATATCCCTGAATAACTATATTTTACTGTTTTTCTATTTTTCAGGTTTTTATGTATTTATATTTTTTAAATACATTGGCACTTGCACTTTATTGAGACATAGATGGGGCGGCTGCCCCATCTTGATTATGACACTAATCTGGGCACTTTAATATGCACTATGTACACTAAGCAAATACAAATACTATTTCTCATTTTCTATTATTTTAACATCTAGTTTAGCTACTATTACAATGGCTATACTAAAAGACAATTTGCGTTTTTGCACATGATCTGATTATGACAACAACATTGAATTTTTAAAGGCAAAGCTATTTTATAATAACAACAGTCTTAATATACATACTAGTTTATGACCCATTGATTGACATAATATTCAATTATATATGTATTTATTTATGTATTTCAATATGTGTTTATGGACAAACGAAATAACTAACATGCATTTATGCAGATATAAATAAGCACTTGCACTTTATTTAAAATTCAAATGTATAATTATTGAACATATGAGCAAAATATTTAAAAACAATACGCACAATCTAGATATAAAGAAAATATCATGTTTGGAAAACAGACTATGAGACAATAGATATCACGATATGTTGTTTATGTCTATGCATCACATGACACGGGAGTCAGCAAATAACTAAATGTATAAAAACAGTGAGCGGACTGCGTTTCCGTATGTGAACAAGGACACTCTGTTGTCCGAAACGCGTCATATGGCTGAAAGACGAATAAAGACCTAAGCTGCCACACAATTTGGTGTCCGTGACTCTCTCTTCGCCGACTGGGAAGTGGGGAGAGCCAATCAGATGTTCGATATATATATATATATATATATATATATATATATATATATATATATATATATATATATATATATATACCTACCAGCGGTTGCCAGTAGGTAGCTATAGTTAGAACCTACTTTCCATAAGAAAGCGTTTTTTGATTTGCCAATATCTTTGGCGCCGTTTGACGAATCTTCGCGAAATTTTCAAAACTAATGGCCCGCTCTGGTCAGCTCCTGTCTTGAAAGTTTTGGGGGGGGTCCCAAAACACGTTTTCTCTATGTTAATTTCAATAGGAAACTTTTGACAAAGCTACAGCCCGAACTGCAGAACGGAATTTGACCAATTTTGCCAAAATGATAGCTCTTGGTTCGGAAAGCGTTCTTTTTTTTAAATGGTGTAAATCCGTTCAGTAGTTCCTGAAATATTCATATTTTAAAAAATTATATATCTGGTGACTGCAGTGGATCCACGAACCCTCCCGAGCACGAGCTTGATTCTGATTGGCTGCCAACACTTCAAACTAAGAACTGTTGGCGGCCATCTTGTGACTCAGTTGAACCGAGTCACAAGAAAAAAGGTTAAAAAACAAGAAAAGGGGGCAGGGTAGAAACACCCCGACCCCCTAGGCCTGTTCAAGGGGTCCCACAGGGACCCACAGGGTCAAAAAAAGCATTTTTTTTTTTTAAATCAGCGGGATTCGCGAATCCCGCAGAAAAAAAAATGAAGTGCGGTCTCCCGCGCTTCGTTTTAATGAGCCCCCGGGTGGGGCAGGTCCCGGGGGCAATATGCAAAATATATGCGGGAGCCCCGGGGACCGCCACCTCCCCGGGGCTTTTCTTAATTATGGGCGCGGGGGCCTCGCAGGCCCCCCAAGCCCCGGGGACCACCACCTCCCCGGGGCACTAATTATTGAAATACGGGGGTCCGTTGCAGACCCCAGGGAACCACCACCTCCAAGGGGCTATGTTTACATTGGGAGGGGGCCGCGCGGCCCCCCTCCTGGAGCCCTCCATGTCCCTGGAGACCACCAGGGCCAGCTCCAGCAATGTCCCGGGGTGCCCACCCCCGGGACATTTCAGTTTGCAATGACAGGGCGGGAGCACTGCTCCCGCCCTGCCATTGCAAACACTGCTTTGCTTCATGGAAGCAAAGCAGATTGCTTTTGGACAAGGGGAGCTGCATGTCAGCAGCTCCCCTTGTCCAAAAGCAATGCTGGCTCCCGCAGGAGGCGGAGAGCCGGCAGGGACCGCGGGGGCATTGGGGATCCCCCTGCGATCCCCAACGTTGAGGCCAGGCCCCGGGGGATGGGGTCCCCGGGGCCATAATTGGCCTCAGGAGGGAGGTCACGCAGCCCCCCTCTAAAATTAAAAAAATAAATAAAGGCTGGCCAGGCCCCAGGGGATGGGTCTCCGGGGCCAAGAGAGGCCCAGGGAAGGAGGGCCACGTGGCCCCCCTCCCATATAAATAATTTTCTTTTTTTTTTTAAACGAGGCCAGGCCCGGGTGATGGGGTCCCCGGGGCCAAAAGTGGCCCAGGGAAGGGGGGCCACGCGGCCCCCCTCCCGTATACATAAAAAAAAAATGCACAAGGCCATGCTGCGGGGGATGGGGTCCCCAGAGCCGAAATCGGTATCGGGAGGGGGGCCGCGCGGCCCCCTTCCCGTTTTAAATTTTTTTTTTTTTTTTTAAATGGGTCAGGCCCTGGGGGATGGCGTCCCCAGGGCCCACAAAATATTAAGAGAAGGGGGGCCACACAGCCCCCTTCTAAGAATAATTTAAAAAAGCAGAAGCCGGCATCTTGCCGGAGGCCCCACCCCCTCCCTGCACCACTGTGCAAACGCGCCTCCTGGTGCGTTCTGGATTGGGGAATTAAGTCCCCTAGAATCTTAAGGGCCCTTAGAGGCCAACTAGTCCACTAGGTACCTCCAGTAAGCCCCACACAGTGGGATTGCTGAGAGATGGTTCGAAGCCACGCCCCTTTTTACACCACTCTGCAAACGCGCCTCTTGGTACATTGCTGGTGGTGCGATGAGGTCCTCTTGTGTCCTGAGGACCTCAGGAGTAAAGTGGACTTCATCCCCCGAGCAGCAGTGCGCCAGGAGGTGCGTTTGCAGAGTGGTGTTAAAAGGGGGCGCGGCCTCAGACCACTCTCAGCAATCCAGCTGTTTGGGGCTTACTGGAGGTACCTGGTGGGCTAGTTGGCCCCGAGGGACCCTCAGGATTCAAGGGGACTTAATCTCCCAACCCAGAATGCGCCAGGAGGTGCGTTTGCAGAGTGGTGGAGAAAGGGGGCGTGGCCTGTGTCCACTTGTCAGCAATCCCACTATCTGGGGCATAGTGGAGATATCAGGTAGGCTAGTTGGCCCCTAAGGACCCCCAGCAGCAAAGGAGACTTTAATCCCCATCCAAGAGCGTGCCAGGAAGTGCGTTTGCAGAGTGGTGGGGAAAAGGTGCGAGGCCTGCTATGAGAAATTAGCAATCCTGCTGTGTGGGACTTACTGTAGGTAATAGGAGGGGTGGTTGGCCCCAAGGTTGACCTTGGGGCCCAACTTCCACTCCTGTTACCTCCAATAAGTTCCACACAGTGGGATTGCTAAGAGGTCTTCGGAGGCCACGCTCACCTTTCTCCACCACTCTGCAAACGAGCCTCCTGGCACAGTACTGGTTGGGGGATAAAGTCCACTTTACTACTGAGGGACTTTGGCGGCTAAGTAGCCCTCCTGGTACCTCCTGTAAGTCCTGCACAGCGGAATTCCTGAGCGCTGGTCGGAGGCCCAGGCCCCTTTCTGCACCACTCTGCAAACGCGACTACTACGTTATAGTTAGAAATTAGCATTTAAAAAACCTTAGAAATACACTGAAAAAACCATAGGTTTCAGGGACGTTATAGTTAGAAATTAGCATTTAAAAAACTGTGGAAGTTCACTGAAAAAACCACAGGTTTCAGGGACAAAACCAGAGAAATTCGGCCGTTATAGTTAGTTGAGCTAACTAGAACTCGTGCCCCCGCAATGCACTGCTGATGATGTCACATATTACATCACTCATGACATGGTCAGTGGCATCACTGATGAAATCTCAAATGACATCACTGATGACATCATCCAGTGACTGTGTGATGCACCTCCTCACACCCTAATATAACCTTTCATACACCTACTCTAAAATACAGACTACCATTCTCGAAACCATAGACACACCAATACCAGTTAGTACATACCCACTCACTGATTCATAGGTCTACACACACATCCACTCATACATACAGTCCCTCATACACGCAGTCACTCATCAATACAGCCACTGATATATGCACTCATACACCTATACAAATACTCACACACTGCCACTCACCCATAGAGTTACTCACACACCTAGTCAGTCACCCAAAGAATCAATCGCACTGCGATTTACTTATTATACAGTTATACACACACGACCTCACTTATTCATACAGATACTAACACATACTTACTCTCTTCTACAATCACTGACACAAGCACACACTCATCCATACAGCCACTCTCACAATCACTCACTCTCACATATAGTCACTTATATACTCCAGCACTCACATATACTGCCTTTCACATATGTAGTTACACATGTACCACTGAGACATCCATTCACTCACCTACACAGCCATACACACACTCACCCACCCATATAGCCCCTCACAGATGCACTCATGAACCCATACACCCAGTGAGTCACCAACTCACACATCCATGCAGGGAGTCACACCCCACACCCACCCACACAGAGACTCAGGCACCCATACAGGTACTCAGACAACCAATCATTAACCCATATAGACAGTCATGTAGCTACTCACCAACCCATGCAGCCACTTACACACCAACTGAAAGACTGATACAGACATTCACACAGATTGGTCACTAACCCATGCATTCACTAAGACACGTTTAATCACTCACTTATACAGTCAGTTACGCACCTACTAAATCCTCCATTCAGACATTAATACACCCACTCATTCTTCAATACACCTTGGCGTATATATATATATATATATATATATATATATATATATATATATATATATATATATAACCGCTCCAGTACACCTTTCCTGGTGCACACACGGACGGGTGCTTTGATCGCGGCGGTGACCCGCGAAATATCAGCGCTCCCTTTTACCCTCTCCTACTCCAAAGGAAAGAGCACTCGCGGGGGTGATATCAAAATCTGTTTATTTGGAGCAAACAGACGCGTTTCGGCTGGTGCATTTTTCGATGTTTTGTTACACACGCTAAACGAAAAATGTTTTTTTATAAAAGAGAAAAACATTCTCACGTGATACAATCAGACATAGACTGTTATGTTTCATATAGAGGCCCTAATATCGACGCGTTCATATATGCCGTATATGGTCATATTCGCATTTGCCCTATTGTCATACTCGTATATGCCCTATTTTGGTCATAATTGTCTATGCCTTATTATAGTCATGATCTCTTATGCCCTAATATAGGCATGATCTTTCACCTACATTAGTTCCCTACAGTACACAACGAGCTCTGAGGGTTGAACGTTATCTAGTCTGTGGTTAGAACACTGCAGGGTTTTTCCCGAACACAGGGCTACAATGTACTCATAAATTATGCATGAGCATTCACCAGCTACATCTCCAGCATAATATGTATGTACAAAGTTCACCCCTGACGTCTTCCTCATGTCTAACAAAGACCAATACAAACCATACTGAGGGACGAGACACTTTAGGATATAAATACACCACATCTTGCCATGGTAAGATAGAGGGAACCGAGACTTCCATGCTGACACACTGACCAGAGACGCTGAGGCTCCTGCATGCAGTCGCTCCAGCTGACAGCGGTCCAACACAGCCCTTGCGGGGTGTCCAACTCGAGACCAGGACGGGGTCCGACACTCTCTCTATTCAGGTATGGGGGTTCGACTAAATCCTAGAGGGATTCTTGGTTCTTAGGCTTTTAGACCTACACATATGCTAGGTACACTCAGGTACATCTAGTTAGGCATCGTAGGAGTACGAGTACTTTCATAATGCTTTTTATATTTATGTATGTATTCGTGATTATTGCAATATGGTAGAACTGTTCTATCCCTTTGCTTTTATCGTACTGCTGATAATATATCTCTGCTATTGTCTGCTGATTGCTGCAGCACATATATTTTACACTAGAATAACAACTGTTCAATAAATACTTATTGAAACGCCCAGACTGTTTATTCCGTGTAACTCTCTGAGACACCGAATAAGTAAGCACGAGTGACTGAGCGAAAAGTAGTATATTGTTTCCACGATTCTGATGAATTAGGGTTGTCATGGTCTAAGGTTGCCAGGAACTAATCTCTCCCCGATAAGAGGAGATTCTAGTGGCACTGTGAGCTAGCTAATGCAAATCCGGCTAACATACGCGGTGGGGTGCACAGAATCAGTCTAACACCAAGCCCACAGTTTATGTTATCCAAATGCGCAGGTCCTGCAGGGGTACTATAGGAACTACACGACATGGCACCGCCAACGTTGGTTGGGTACTTATTTAACAGTAGAATCTGAGTAGTTCAGTCGTGCTATTCTTAGAGAACCTACTCACAAAACACCAGAGACGTCTGGAGTGGGTGGGCATAAACTCCGCCACAGCTGAGTAGGCGAGATATCCTATTTATCGGTTGTTGGTTAATCAAGCTTGAAGGACATTTAGTTCCTAAATTGTGCATAAAACCTTCAACTAAGTTCTCTTGGAAAAGCTTTTCTTTTCAAAATGACTGAGAGCGATGAAGAAAGAATAAATCTAGAGGTCTTAGCCGGAGAACCACCCGAAAATGCAATACAGATTGCATCAAAATTCAGAATGACAGTCACCCTAAGACTATTAGAAAATGGGTTACAAGCTAGGGGTGGCATGGTAGTTTTCGTGATTGAGGCACACGAATCAAACAAAATAGAGGTGTTCTATTCATGGGTTACATTCCCAGCAGCAAATGCCATAACAAAGACATTTCACTACTACATAGCAGGAAATGCACCACCGGAATATGCCCCGTTTGAGGACATAGAGATTCCACTCACTTACCAGGAACATCATTACTGGTTTAATGGCGCCCTACCCCACGTACGAGAAAGAGTAAGGTTAGGCCCGCTCGGAGGAGACGGGGCCACGTGGCCAATACTAGCGGCATACACACTGCATCC
This sequence comes from Calotriton arnoldi, assembly GCA_963921515.1. Taxonomy (NCBI): domain Eukaryota; kingdom Metazoa; phylum Chordata; class Amphibia; order Caudata; family Salamandridae; genus Calotriton; species Calotriton arnoldi. Next base: position 744,459 of record CAWUFW010009000.1, on the reverse strand, counting down.
TGAAATTGGTACAATGCCACAGCCAGAATTACTCATACAACACAGAGATTTAATTAAAATCTACAGAAACCTGACACAATTCGTCATGAGGACTTTAACAATCCAACCTGCACCAGGTGCAGCAAATAGTACTCCAGCTCAGGGTACAGGAAATAAAATTACTCCTCAAACATTACACGCGGTAATGGGCAAAATGCCTGCAAAACGCGAACAAATACCATTCTGGATAGCTCAGAAAATAACTCAGCTTGAGGCGGTATTCCCGAATACTACCACCTATGATAAACACAGAATACTAACAATCTGCTTGCCCATGGGGATCACACCACAAGTAGAGGACTTCACCTCTTGGGGTTCAGTCTTTGCTGCTATATATACCAGAACACATGGTATCCCGTCATTAGCAGTAGTACCTGACGTATTGAGACAGATACAAAATGAGTACAGAGCAGAGCCTGCCCTAAACTTAGGGATGAAGTTACTAAACAACTTTGATCAGGTATCAGCCATAATACTAGCTAACATTAAGGGGGAAGCGCCTTCAGTGGCGATCCGCCAATGCCTAAGGGAGTTCAGTCCAATAGATCAACAACACGAACTACCCAAAATAATTGAAACTGCATATGCAGAACTAGGCAGAGACAGTCTAGGTGGGAAAGCATTAAAACCACAACTGGTGGGCAGTCCTGAAAAGGACACTACAAAGCAGACACCTGCTTCTTCTAAAAAGAAGTGGGAAAATAAAAAACAACAAAAGTCTAAAGACAGCAGATCTCAATCCAGAGGTAGGTCTCCTCAACAGGAGCCCTCTGAAAGGAGGAATAACCTCAGGAATAGGGATAATATTAGGAAACCTGACAGGTATCAGGATACTGATACACGTTCCTCTCGTTCCTTTCAGGGTTCATCAAAAAACTCAGAGAGGGAAGGACGGTCAGAACACAGACAAGAGGAGCGTACAAAGTCCAGAGACACGCAAAACGCTGCGGACTACGCACCTAAAAAAGAAGATAAACAGAAACAAAAACCTCAGTTCAAAAAGAAGAAGGTAACAGGTCTCAAGATCAGACATGCCAGAGGACACAGCTTCTGAACGGGGAATGGGCTCTGACGATGCTAGACAGCGCGGCAGAAGTAACAATAGCTCGCCAGAACCTGAAGGAATTTCTGGTGACAGCGGAGTTGAGTGAGTATATCACGGTGGAAAAACCTGATACCCGGGTAAGTGTCCCACATAAGTTACATGAGATAACACTCCGGATGGAGGGGGACAAGCCCAGAAAAGTTAAAGGTCTATTTTGGAAAAATCTGTCATCTGGATATGACATCCTATTAGCAGAGCAAGACTGGCCCCCAGCATTCGTCATGGAGTGTCCAAAGGGAGAAACGGTAATTTTTCCAGCATTTTCCGACCTCGTTCCCATACATCTTAAACATGCATATGCGCAGGAGTGGGCGGTTGCCCTAGCTCCAGCATTGTACAAAAATCATGCTGGTTGGGATGAGGATTCAACCCACCACGTGATCCCGTTAAAGGTTTCCCCAAATGCTCAAAGGCAATATCCAATAAAGCAGGAAGCTAAAAAACAAGTCAGGGAGATCCTAGATCAACTTGAATACCAGGGGGTGATTGAAAATTGCACTTCACCTATGAACAATCCTTTGTTCCCCATAGCCAAACCTGACAACACATATCGTCTAGTTTTAGATTACAGACATTTAAACACTTGCACAAAGACATTTGCAGTTCAAAATGCACACAGTGCGCATTAATGAATAACATTGTGCGACAAAAATACAAAACAACACTTGATATCTCAAATGGATTTTTCTGCCAAAATATAGCGCCTGATAGCAGGTATCTGACCGCATTCTCAGCGCTAGGGTCCCAACGGCAATTTTGTTGTTTGCCCCAAGGGTATAAGAATAGCCTGGGGTTGTTTTCAGCAAGGGTAACAGAGTTACTCCAAAATTTGGATGAAGAAGCATTGTCCTATGTGGATGATATTTATCTGACGGACGATGACTTACCGAGGCACTTGACCAGGGTGAGCACCATTATTATGGGATTTGCCTCTGAGGGCTATAAATTTAATTTCAAGAAATCAAAAATTGCCCATCTCAATGTCCTGTTTCTGGGATATGAGCTGTCAAGTGAAGGAAAAAGCTTAGCAGCTAACTTTTTAGAAAAGTGTGCGCTGCTCCAACCTCCAAAAACATTAAAGAATTTACAATCAATTCTGGGATTCCTAAATTTTGGTCGAACATACATTTTGGATTATGCAGAAAGAGTAAAACCTTTCTACGACTTAATAAAACCTGATTTTTCAGTCAGACAATGTGTAGTGTAGTTCCTATTTCCCTAATAGGCTCTGCGCATTGGAATAATATACCCTATAGATTAGACATAGGACTGAGGTCAGTATGTCCCTATCGAGTATATTAAACTTAATTACTTTGTGCCAGCTAACTCAGAGGCCACTAGAAACTCCTTGTAAACAACGCTCTCAGAATCGTGGAAACAATAGATAACAGTTTCACTCAGCTAATCGTGCACGCTTAGTTTCTTCAGAGTTACACAGAAAGAATAGACGGGCGTTTCAATAAAAGGATTTATTGAACAGTCTTGTTTCTCGTGTAAGAGATAGGAGCTGTTATGATCACAAGACAGTAAGCGAGATATATAATGTACAGCGTAAGCAGTAGAAAGAAATAATACTGCGCTAGCATTATCTTTTAGCTATGACACATATATTCATATACATAAATAACATAAGCTAAAAATGCGAGTACTCATAAGAAGCTTCTCTAAGCTAGTTCTACCCCAGTGTACCTAACCTAACCGAAGTGTAGTGCAAGGTGAGAAGTAGGTGAAGTATTCTATAGTATGGTATGCTATAGTCTAGTATGCCAAGAGTCTGGTATGCCAAGTCTGATATGCCAAGTCTGATATGCCAAGAGTCCCTCTAGGTTCTAGTCAGCTCCATACCTTGAGAATGAGAGAGATGGGAATCTCTTTCCGGATCTGGAACTCCAACACCCCGCGAAGGGAGTCAGAACACTGGAAGCTGGATTCTCTGCGAGCAGGGATGACAGCGTCTCTACTCAGTGCGTCAGGACGGGACACGGGCTCCTCTAAAGTCGAGGTCTCCTCCTAACTTGCTTGGGCAAGGGAAGGTATATTTATACCTGGTAGGTGCCTTGGAATGGTAGCATTGACGTGAAATCAGACAGAGGAAGACATCAGGAATGAACCCTTAAGGTATAGCGGTTCATGCATAATAAATGAGTTCTTGGAGAAATCAATAATCCTGTGCTAGGGGAACTCCCAAGAGCTTAAGGGTCTGGTTTCTAAGAACTCGTTGTGACATTAGGGTGGACGGATGTCGGTGACCATGCCTGTATTTGGAGTGCATGGCTAATGCCTAAATAAGGACTGGGATTCTATGCCTATATAAGGGCAATGCGAATTGTGCCTATATAAGGACATGTTTCAGGAAAGCCTATATACGGACACCTGAAGCGGAATACAACAAATGGACACAGGAACATACAAATATCCTGCGTTCCCTACAGGAAGACGTGATAGCTTCAAAACATTTACAGACACGCGTAAACGTACGCAACTTAGTGATCCGAGTAATAGCGGGTCAATGCGGGTACACTTATTTAACTTTCAATGAAGGCGAAACGGTACCAATCCATACAAATCACACCTGTACACAAACGCAGAGATGCGTTTCACTTCAACAGAAAAAATCCTGACAGCAGTGCAGACCGCTGTAGCAAGAGAAAGAGCTCTTGCTCAGGGAAAGCGCATAATAGTCGTGACCCCAGTACCAGCCTTAGAGGCTGTTACCAAGGCTAGCATTCCAAATGCGAAAGCCTTACATCCCAGATGGATACAATGGGCTAATTCTCTTACTGCAACGGATGTTGAATACAGATTTGATCCAAGTTTAAAAACACAAGCATTTCTGCAATACAAACAAGAATATCCTCTACCAAATGAGATTTTGCCTCTAGATCAGTATGAATACATCATTTACATTGACGGATCTGCTCAACCAGCCATAGGGAGTAAGCAAGCTTACAGCGCGGCGTGTGCAATCGTTAAAGGTCGCATGCGCGATGGAAAGTTCCATCCAAGTTGCACTAAAACGCAATCTCTAGGAGACTGCACGGCTCAGTTAGCAGAATTAAAAGCACTAATACTGGCACTCGTAAATACGGAACACGAATTCCCCACACTAATTGTGTATGATTCCTTTTACTGTGTACAGTCGTACAATGAATATTTAGATCATTGGGAACAAAACGGGTTTAAAGACGCAAAAGGTGGCACAATTAAGCATAAAATGCTATGGGAACAGGTAGTGGAGTTGAGAAACGAACTACCAAGGGCTCACGTGATACATACACTGAGTCATCAGCGTGATGGCGTTCATGTTGAAGGGAATTCATTGGCTGATGAAGCCACAAAGGGGACTGTACGCACAGCGTCCGTAGCTGCAATCACTCATTCAAAAACGAGAATAGACGGCGAGATTTTGGTAGCTGTCAATGCTTCACACAAAGGCAGCACAGCAGTACCAAAAAAATTTCCACTCAAGTACTCCTACAAGTTAGATGCACAAAACATTCCATATGCTCAGATTCCTGGAGTGGGGGATAGAGTAATACCAAATATGGATCGTAGGCAAGGCTTAATTCTAGCAGCACACGAGGGTTTGGGTTCTGCGCATACAGGCGTTACAGCGACTATTTCTTTACTGAAACAGCGCTACTGGTGGCCAGGGTTAACAAAGCAGACCAAAGACTATGTCTTGAAATGCGACATCTGCCAGCAGATGAAAGGCTCCACCGTAACACGCCCAGCACAGACACCATTACTAAAATCAGACAAACCACTCACGTGTGTATTTGGACCACTGCGGACCCCTACAATCGGATGGGGCCAAGAAATATATCATGGTTGCAGTGGATTCCTGCTCTAGATTCCTAGGGGTTTGGCCTCAGCGCTCGGCTGACGCTAGAATTGTTATAAAAGATTTGCGAGTCTTTATCGGCACATACGCAGTTGGCACGTTACATTCTGACCGTGGCCCGGCGTTTAGCTCTCGGGCTTACAAAGAGGCCATGGAAGGAATGGGCGTAGCATTGCGGTACTCCTCTCCGTACCATCCTGAGGGAAATTCTGTTGTGGAGAGGAAAAACCGGGACTTAAAGCAATCTTTAATAGCTAGGGTATTAGGCAAAGGCGGTAGATGGGTCGATCACCTTTATGGGGTCCAACGAGCAATAAACAATCAGCCAAGAAGCTCTCTAGTGGGTGTCACTCCTTATGAGGTCCTATTTGGGACAAGAATGTGGGTACCTGATCTTGATTGTGAAGGCACAGTGGCGGATGAGAAACCATTTGAGATCCATGATCGTTTGGCTGTTTTACAGGATCTAAATGAATCCAGGACACAACAAAGCAACGTCCACTTAAAACAGACTGCCACTGAGGAAGTCAAGGCAGTAACGGCAAGACCTGTCTGGATCCCAAAAGTCGGGATCTGGTCAGAGAGAAGATTGCAGACAAGAAAGAATTTGGGCCATCCTACAGAAAGCCTGTACCGGTCCTAGCAATCCAAGGCACAAGAACTGTACTTCTGCCGCCTCGTGCCGGAAAAAAGATTTGTCTCAATCGACCTAATCAAACCACACTATGTGGCCGATGCTAAACAGTAGGCCATGTGGACTCCACAGTAGCAGACGCCCTCCTCTCGCTACAATCCAAGAAGTTCAAACAGAAAGACTCATCACGTTTGAAGAGCCACCTGTACGGAATGAAGGACTAAGCAACAATGATATGGAACTCGTTCCACTTCAATAAGAAGTTCAACTTCAAGAAGAAAATCAACTAAACAACCAAGTTGCAATTAGACCGACTACAGACGCCTATGTCAACATGCCTCATCAAGAGCAAAATCCGATTTCAACAAATCCCGATGCAATTCCAACAATTGATCGAACTGCTTCTGGCTATTTCATGAACTTTGATATGTTTTCACTGGATCCAACCGAGCCGGAAACGACGCCAGCCAAAAAATCACTCAAACAGAAACACATTGACTTTTTGAACTTTTTTAGAAAGACTTACCTGGTGTCACCTTGGATTGAACTATGGTATATCACTGGGATTCTATTTTTTCTTTTCTGGCTAGGTTTAATTATAACTTTTAGTATGCTTATTAATGGACGATACCTCCAGCAGAGCTCTACAGCCCAAAGAGTCAATTTGATTTTAAAACCTCACCAGTCTTCACATCGTGAACCAAGAGACTTATCTTCAGTGAACATCACAGCAGTTCCTATACCGGACGGTATAGTATGGGACAAGATTGATTATGATATATTCGGTCCGACTGAACTTTTAAAGCTTAAATATGTATTTAAAATTTCTTTAAGTGATATCATTACCTCCAGTACATTTTCTGATGATTGGGACACTGAAACTGTGAATAATTTAATGTCTGATTTAGAAAGAACTGCAGCATTTCCAAACAATGAAATGTTAGAAGGTACTTCAGACTATGATACATTGTACTGTTATCAACACTATGGTCATCATTTCTTGCACAAATCTATAACACCTAGTAATGTATTTGAATACCAACAGTGGGAACACTGCCCAACACCTCCAAAAGGTAGTTCGCAAACTTTTGCACAGAAATTCACATACTTTTCAGGGTTTAATACATCTGACCCGAAGTCATTTTATTACAAAGTGGCAACAACATCAGCACAGAAAATTATGTTGACTAACACCAAACAGATTTACTCTGCTTCCTTTATGGCCCAGTTATCTGCACAGGGTTTCGACCTCTGGAAGGATACTGTAGATTTAAAATCAATTTGGGGTTCTAGGGACTGGCAAGTCCAGGGAACAGAAGCGCTTTTTAGAGCATGCCTCATTCCACAGCAGATAATATTTCTAAATGACACTGTGCAACTGACATCCTGTCTTGGACTAGCCAAGAACAAGGAAATGAACACACCAGGGTTTCCAGCACCATCACAGATGGGTGGGGGACAGAATTCAACTACACATGGGGTAGGATTAGATGACATTCTCCAGTACAACAGGTCAGATCCCAATTGGACAGGATGGCTGATTTGGCCCATTGACACAAACACGTCAACATAGATTCCTAGGTATAACCGAGGGGTTTAGTATCAGTAGGCCAGATACACGCTATGTACAAAGACAACACCCAGGGGTAGTGACATCCTATAGTGTTGGGAAGTTGTGCCTTGATTGGCTAGAGACCTCAACACTCACAGAAGTAAAACATCATTTGACCTTACTCACACCTGATGTGGACCTTAGGGATTTCTTGTCAGGCCCAAGGAAAACACGTCAGAAACGTTTCATATAAGCTGGCATTTATGCCTACTATAATGAAAACTGGAAAATATCCCAACAGGAGGCCGCAGAAAGAATCGGGAAATAGACCTTATTAACCTAGAGAAGGCATTAGCTGTAGTGGATAATGGGTTAACAACTTTGACCTCCAGGATTTACTCCTTAGGCAACATTGTGTCTTCGGCAATCGACATATTAGAACAAGATCTGGCCTTGTTACAACACGGGCAATCCCAATTACGTTCTATTAGGATGTTAAGCTGGACGCTGCAATCTCTGCATGCAGGCTATGTGCCCTGGCGTTTTATAAACACCACGTCTCTGTTGTCAGAATACAATCTAACTGATAAACAGACAGAAATGGCACAAAGGGGAGCCAAATATACAATGCTGCGTATTGAGAAACTGGAAAGGTTACCATTCACTGTAGCCGAATTACCATCAACTGAATGGCTAATTCATGGCCAAATCACTCTGCCGGTCACTACGTTTCAGTTCCAATATTGCCTTGAGCAAAGGCAGGCAGGCAAATATGAAAAAATGGGTAAGGGTTACATTAAGGAAACTTGGGAGTTATCATATAGATATCGATGCCGGAATGGGGATCGAGAAGTGTATCTGAGTGGCACAAACTGCAAGAACGCTTTAAGCGGTTCTCTCATGTGTCAGGATATTTCTCTGCACGGAGCATGTAGTGGATCGGTAGCGAATCTATCTTGTCACATGTCAAGGACCCCAGCGGCCATGATCACGCCGGTTTTCCAGCTGCTCTCGAATGGGAGTTACTTGATGCTAAATGATCAAGGTTGCTGTGGGATGCTTCCGGGCATCGCCTATCTGGTCACTGTTAACTCCAGGGTTACTTGCTGTATGCAAGTATTGTTTCCGCCACTGAACACAGTCAGGGAGGCGCCGTTATGGCCTTCGTTGAATGTTTCCTTCATACAATTTGATACTTTGAGCAGACTGAAAGCCATACTTTTACAGCAACCCCTGCCCTTAACCTCCGCTCGAGAAACCTTTGAACTTCAAGTTGCAAGGACCTCAACTTAGATACAAGCGCTTATACATACAAACTGCCCCTTTCATTTCGCAGAAATGGTGGGTCGTATCTTTAACATGTCTGATACGAGCGGTATTGTACACCCATTTAAGACCATAGGGTCATGACTATCAAGCACCTTTCAGACAGTCCTCGGAGTAATCCCAAATTTTATACACTCCGTATTGGGAAGCGTCTTTGGAGGTCTCCCGCTTATCCTGTTCCTAATTGCAGGAGTCCTGATTGTAATCTTACTGCTACGCAATGGATGGCCAAATTTCCGAGGAAATGGTGAACGTACTCATGGAGCAGAAGTACCGTGAACGTATGGTACAGCTTCTGGGAATACCTTGCCTAAGAGAACTGAATGCCTCTTGGTTTCTATCGTTTAGACCAGTCTGGGTGGACTGCATCTTACCTGTTCTTCGATGCCTGTTTTGCGGAGAAGAATGCACGTTGGATCTCTGTCTAACATTTCCATCAGATACGCCTCCGGACATGGATGCTATGCTGGACCCCCTAAAGGCCCATGCTCTGCGTTGTCCCCAGCGTCTTCCCTTCTGATGAACGCATTCCTTGAGAATCCACAGGTGCCGTTTGCTCCTGCTGGGTTAGGTGGCTCCTCCACAGGCACTCAGGTAACAACTGCCGCACAAGCTGCCGCAGCACCGACTGTTGGTAGTGCTGAATTCCATCTATGTGCGATTGACGTTCTCTGTGAGGCGTTGGATTTGTCGTCTGCAGTAGCTAACACCGATAATGATGTATCTCCCAGCCAGGACACTTAATCTGGAATTGGCTCATCGCGTCCTGGGAAAGAATTCGACTTCTCCACTTCGTTTCATAAATAAACGAACTAAATTTGGAACATTTCCTAAAATTGACACTTTCACTTGAGAAAGAATGGCCTTCTTCTGCTTCTAGTAATGCGACTTTTATAAATGAAACAGAATTGACTTTTTTCAAGTGGCAACAAATTAATAGCTGACTTTTAACATTTTTATCATTTTTAAGCCCAGGTTAGATGTGCAGGACATCTAACCTGGGCTTCTATTGGAATTCTATAACGCATATTAGCAAGCCCATTATCGCCGTTTTAGCAGCAGTTTCCTGCTGCTAAAACGGCGATAATTTTATCGCCGGTCTTGCTAATATGCCCCCATGTTTTTAGCTGTTTTTAAGAAAACTTTTTAAATTGTCCAGATTTTAGGTATGGTCATTGTCATCCAATTCGAAAGTGGAGTGGGTGTTATGTTTCATATAGAGGCCCTAATATAGACGCGTTCATATATGCTGTATATGGTCATATTCACATATGCCCTATTATGGTCATGATCTCCTATGCCCTATTATAGTCATGATCTCCTATGCCCTAATATAGGCATGATCTTTCACCTACATTAGTTCCCTACAGTACAAAACGAGCTCTGAGGGTTGAACGTTATCTAGTCTGTGGTTAGAACACTGCAGGGTTTTTCCCGAACACAGGCCTACAATGTACTCATAAATTATGCATGAGCATTCACCAGCTACATCTCCCGCATAATATGTATGTACAAAGTTCACCCCTGACGTCTTCCTCATGTCTAACAAAGACCAATACAAACCATACTGAGGGACGAGACACTTTAGGGTATAAATACACCACATCTTGCCATGGTAAGATAGAGGGAACCGAGACTTCCATGCTGACACACTGACCAGAGATGCTGAGGCTCCTGCATGCAGTCGCTCCAGCTGACAGCGGTCCAACACAGCCCTTGCGGGGTGTCCAACTCGAGACCAGGACGGGGTCCCACACTCTCTCTATTCAGGTATGGGGGTTCGACTAAATCCTAGAGGGATTCTTGGCTCTTAGGCTTTTAGACCTACACATATGCTAGGTACACTTAGGTACATCTAGTTAGGCATCGTAGGACTACGAGCACTTTCATAATGCTTTTTATATTCATGTATGTATGTATGATTATTGCAATATGGTAGAACTGTTCTATCCCTTTGCTTTTATCGTACTGCTGATAATATATCTCTGCTATTGTCTGCTGATTGCTGCAGCACATATATTTTACACTAGAATAACAACTGTTCAATAAATACTCATTGAAACGCCCAGACTGTTTATTCCGTGTAACTCTCTGAGACAAACCGAATAAGTAAGCACGAGTGACTGAGCGAAAAGTAGTATATTGTTTCCACGATTCTGAGGAATTAGGGTTGTCATGGTCTAAGGTTGCCAGGAACTAATCTCTCCCTGATAAGAGGAGATTCTAGTGGCACTGTGAGCTAGCTAATGCAAATCCGGCTAACATACGCGGTGGGGGTGCACAGAATCAGTCTAACACCAAGCCCACAGTTTATGTTATCCAAACGCGCAGGTCCTGCAGGGGTACTATAGGAACTACACGACAAGACGATGGACTTGTTTCTAAGACAATTCCAGTCGCCATATTGGAACGGTGTTAGATTAACATTTCTATGCGGTATTTTAAAGTCATTTAGTATACTTTTACCATGACTGCAGATGTAAACATAAGATTCATAATCCTTATCTAGCCGTGTATCAGCACAATAATATTATATCAAAACATCATGGCATACTTTCTATTGTATTGATGCCACAATGCAGTTCATTTTATTAAAATGTACGTTTGTCCTCGCTATCATTACAGAATTACATTCTTAATCAATATCTTGCCATGTATCGGCCTGGCAATAATATGGACTAAACATCACACTGAATAGTGCCACCAAAGAACTAGCATCTGTGGTAATCAAATCCGCCATTACTATCCAATAGTTTTGGTCTCATAATTGATCTTACTTCTTCAGTCCTTCATCAAAAATATATATTCAGCAAAATTCATTCATTGTCTCATCCTGCCGTGTATCGGCTTAATAGTTCTCCTGTACCACGGGTATGTCTAATACAATTTCTATCTTACATACTGAATTCTGCATGTGCACACTTACAATTCATTACAATAATGCAAATATTTCCAATTCATTGCACTAATATATAATTACTCCCTAGCTTCCCTCATGCATTCAATCATACTATGTCAATGTTAGCTACCAGTCCCATGTTGGTTCATAGTTAACACTGTTTTAATCTCCAAGGTGTATCGCAAGCTCTTCCCCCCTATTCATTCCCTTAGGAGTTTTTGCTTGGAGGTCTATAATATATCTTGATTCTGGTCTCCTAAGTTTAGTAATCCTGTCGCCCCCTCTCACACATTGTGGTACAAAATCTATGCAAAAATATCGCAACAGATCCCCGTTGCTCTGATGTTTTTCAGCGAAATGTCTGGCGACTGGATATGCGGCATCGTTGCGAGTTAGTGCAGCGGGTAACAAACTCAATATGCCACTTTACCGCAAGTCAACTGCGGGTAATTCAACCTTACACGCAGGGAGTAGTCATCCACCCCAATTGATTAAAAGCATCCCCTATGGGGAATTTTTAAGATTCAAAAGGAACTGTACCAGGGAGAATGACTTTAGATTAGCAGCAAAAGAAAGTTGTGACAGGTTTAGAATGCGAGGATACAGTAAAGAATTGTTAGAGACAACATTCAATAAAGTAAATAAGATCCCTACACAGGAGTTACTGAAGGAAAAACATAACAAAAAAACAAATGATGAAACTGTTGCCAAGTTCAGATTAATTACTACATTCTCAGAGGATGCTAATCAACTGAGAAAAATAATGAAAAAGAATTTAGTCACTAACCCATGCATTCAGTAAGACACATTTAATCACTCACTTATACAGTCAGTCACCACCTACTAAATCCTCCATCCAGACACTTTTACACCCACTCATTCTTCAATACACCTTGGCATATATATAAAACATATTTAAACTTTATAGAAACACACAGTCACTGGATGATGTCATCAGTGATGTCATTTGAGATTTCATCAGTGATGTCACTGACCATGTCATGAATGATGTAATATGTGACGTCATCAGCAGTGCATTGCGGGGGCGCAAGTTATAGTTAGCTGAACTAACTATAACGGCCGAATTTCACTGGTTTTGTACGAGTGAAATGTCCAACTAACTATAACGTCCCTGAAGCCTGTGGTTTTTTCTGTGAATTTCTAAGGTTTTTTAAATGCTAATTTCTAACTATAACATGCCTGAAACCTATGGTTTTTTCAGTGAATTTCAAAGGTTTTTTTAATGCTAATTTCTAACTATAACGTCCCTGAAACCTATGGTTTTTTCAGTGAATTTCAAAGGTTTTTTAAATGCTAATTTCTAACTATGCCTACAGAGGTAGGACATGTGAAGAAAGAGGAACAAAGGCACAGAAAGAAGCAAGAGAAATGCAGAAATAGGCAACAGAAGTCCAGAAAGACGAAGAAAAGTGCAGGAAGAAGCAAGAGATGTGCAGAAAGAACCAACAGAGGAGCAGAAAGAGGCCTTGTTACAAAGACATCCTGTGCCCCCAACTTTTTGCTGACGGGTACTGGTGGTAACTGACTCTGACTAACCAGGTCTAGAGCCAGTGCTATGCTAAAAGACACTTAGAATACAGTGAAAATACCTACATACACTAGGGAACACTATGCGTTGGGGTACCCCTGTGATTGGCATGACCTGCACTGTAAGGCCCTAGTGCATAATAGGGCAGGGGGATTAAAACTACCTCTAAGTCAGAGGTGCAGAAAGATGCTTCTTTAAGTAGTAGTAATCACGTTTGCAGAGTGGTGGAGAAAGGGTGCTGGGCCTCCGACCAGCGCTCAGGAATTCCGCTGCGTAGGACTTACAGGAGGTACCAGGAGGGCTTCTTGGCCCCCAAACTCCCTCAGGAGTAAATTGGACTTTATCCCCCATCCCGTAGTCTGCCACGAGGCACGTTTGCAGAGTGGTGGAGAAAGGGGGGCATGGCCTCCGAAGACGTCTTAGCAATCCCACTGTGTGGGACTTACTGGAGGTAACAAGAGGGGTAGTTGGCCCCCAAGGACATCCTTGGGGGCCAACTACCCCTCCTATTACCTTCATTAAGTCCCACACAGCAGCATTGGTAAGTACTCGTAGCAGGCCACGCCCCCTTTGCCCACCACTCTCCAAACGCGCTCCCTGGCACGCTCTTGGATGGGGATTCAAGTCTCCTTCGCTGCTGAGGGTCCTTTAGGGGCCAACTAGCCTACCTCTTACCTCCAGTAAGCCCCACACAGTGGGATTGCTGAGAGGTAGAGAAAGGCCACACCCCCTTTCTCCACCACTCTGCAAACGCGCCCCCTGGCGCGTTGTTAGTTGGGGAATTAATTTCCCTTGAATACTGAGGGTCCCTGGGGGCCAACGAGCCCACCAGGTAGCTCCAGTAAGCGCCACACAGCTGGATTGCAGAGAGGTGGTCCGAGGCCACGCCCCTTTTTACACCACGCTGCAAACGCGGCTTCTGGCGCACTGCTGCTCGGAGGATGAAGTCCACTTGTGTCCTGAGGTCCTCAGGACACAAGAGGACCTCATCGCCCGACCTAGTTGGCCCCCAGGGACCCTCAGGATTGAATGGGTCTTAATCCCCCAATTTACAACGCGCCAGGGGGCGCGTTTGCACAGTGGTGCATGGAGGGGGTGGGGCCTCCGGCGAGTTGCCGGTTACATTTTTCTTTTTTCTTTTATGGGAGGGGGCTGCGTGTCCCCCCTTCCCTTGGACACTTTTGGCCCTGGGGACCCCATCCCCCGGGGCCTGTCAGCCTAGTTATTTAAAATTATTTTTTGGGGGAGGGGGGCCGCGTGGCCCCCTCCAGAGGCCAATTATGGCCCCGGGCACCCCATCCCCCAGGGCCTGGCCATCCTTCTTTTATTTTTTATTTTTTTGGAGGGGGCCGTGTGGCCCCCCTCCTTAGGCCAATTATGGCCCCAGGAACCCCATCCCCCAGGGCCGGCCTTTAAGTTTAAAAAAAAATAAAAAATTATAATTGAAGGGGAGGGGGGCCGCGTGGACCCCCTCCCAGGCCACTTCTGGCCCCGGGGATCCCATCCCCCTGGGCCTGGCCTCTCCTTTGGGGACCGTGGGGGGAGCACCAATGCCCCCACGGTCCCGCCGGCTCCCCACCTCCTGCGGGAGCCGGCATTGCTTTTGCACAAGGGGAGCTGCTGACATGCAGCTCCCCTTGTGCAAAAGCAATTCTGCTTTGGTTTTTGGAAGCAAGAGCAGGTTTCCTGCTCTCGCTTCCAAAAACCAAAGCAGAGTTTGCTATGACAGGGTGGGAGCCGCACGGCTCCCGCCCTGCAATAGCAAACGGCAATGTCCTGGGGGTGGGCACCCTGGGACATTGCAGGAGCCGGCCCTGTGGGGTGGCGGTCCCCAGGGCCATCAAGGGCTCCAGGAGGGGGCCGCGTGGCCCCCCTCCCTTCAAGTACAAAGCCCCGGGGAGGTGGTGGTCCCCGGTGCTTGGGGGGCCCCGTGAGGCCCCCCCATTAATAAAGAAAGCCCCAGGGAGGTGGCGGTCCCTGGGGCTTGGGGGGCCCGCGAGACCCCCCCGCACTTAATTAGGCATGCCCCGGGGAGGTGGTGGTCCCCGGGGCAGCATGGGGGGCAGGAGCCCCCCACGCTTTTTTTAAAAACAAATCCCCGGGGAGGTGGCTGTCCCTGGGGCTGCGGGGGGGCCCCCGCAAATTAAATAGGCATTGCCCCCAAGACCTGGCCCACCCGCCCTTCATTTTTTTTTTTTTTTCTCAGCCGGATTCGCGACCCCAGCGCGTATTCGGACAATTTTTTTTTTTTCAAATGATTTTTTGGGCCCTGGGGGTCCTTGTGGGACCCCCCTGAGGAGGCCTAGGGGTTCAGGGTGTTTGTACCCTGCCCCCTTTTCTTGTTTTTCACCTTTTTATTTACTCTTTTCTTGTGACTCGGTTACCGAGTCACAAGATGGCTGCCAACACTTCCTGCTTTGGAGTGTTGGCAGCCAATCAGAGTGAAGCTCGTGCCCGGGAGGGTTCGCGAACCCTCCTTGGTGCTCAGATATCGAAACTTTTCTTTTTCTAATTTCTCCGGAACTACTGAACGGATTTACACCATTTAAAAAAAAGGGCTCTTTCAGAACCAAGACCTACCTTTTTGCCAAATTTGGTGTAATTCCGTTCAGCAGTTCGGACTGTAGCTTTGTCTAAAGTTCCCATGGAAATTAACATGGGGAAAACGCGTTTTGGGACCCTCCTTTTTTCTCGGCCCCGCTTGACGAATCACCCCGAAACTTTCAAGACAGGAGATGACCGGAGAGCTCCATTAGTTTTGAAACTTTCGCGAAGATTCGTCAACCGGCGCCACAGATATTGGCAAAAGAAAAAATGCTTTTTGAATAGAAACGAGGTCCTAACTGTAACTACCTACTGGCGACCGCCAGTAGGTAATATATATATATAAATATATATATATATATATATATATATATATATATATATATATATATATATATATATGTAAAAACCCTTTCAGGCCTAGAGTGACGCATAAATTATGCAAAAAGAAGCAGAGAACTCTGGGTAGTTCTCAAGTTTAGGTGGAGAGCAGCTCTTGTATAGAGCACCCTCAACACCAGTGACACTCTAAATTTACTCACCTCAAATGTCTGCTTTTCTATCAAAGTCTTTAAGCATTGGATTAGCACAGTGCCATCCACGCCGAGATAGAAAGGGACAAAGTCTTTTACCATTTCCACAGCAAAGTCTTTAAGCATAGGATTAGCACAGTGCTATCAATGCCGAGCTGTAAAATGGCCAAAGCCTTTTACCACTCCAGGCACAGCCCTACAGCCCTGGATTGGCAAAATACCATCCAAGCCAACCCGAAATGAACAAAAGCAACCCCTGACACGTGTTTCACTCTCATTAGAGCTCTCCAGAGAGGCACAGCTTTGTCCAGACACAAGGGAGCGCCCAGTATAAGTCAAAACAAAACCCTTTCAGGCATAGAGTGACGCATAAATTATGCAAAAAAGAAGCAGAGAACTCTGGGTAGTTCTCAAGTTTAGGTGGAAAGCAGCTCATCATAGTCAATCTGCCACCATTCTAGGGATGCGGGCGGGTCCGACAGGCACTCGTAACGATTGCCTCTGTCGGACCCGTGGTGGACGGGCTTTCTGTCCGCCAGGCACACCGCCCGCCATCCTGATCAGGCGGGCGGGAAAAGGCCTTACGATGGCGGTGAACCCGCCACCGGCAGCCTGCCGGTGGCGGGATCACCACCATCCTAATCAGGCCCTTAGTAATAAATGAAAAAAATACCCTGCATTTGTAAAAAGTTATGAAAAATACTTTGTGGAAAATAAAACATTTGTTAAAAAGTATTGTAAAATAATTTTTATAAAAATATTACATTATGTAGAAATGTAAAACGTATATGCAAAATGATTTGTTTAGTAAGCAAAAAATATGAACATGTAATAAAAATATAAAAAGAAATTTAAATGTTTTATTTATAGCAACGGCTTAAAAGAATTGTTATAAAAAAAATTAATAACCAATACAAAACATTTTAAAATTAATAAAAACTAATAGTGTCTGAAAAGAATTACTGCCACTGGAAAAATAAAAGTGACATAAAAAAACACTGTGTCAGATCTTAGATAATACAACAACACTGCACCCTAAATTACATGGTTACAAGGAGGGTTCATTTACTATTCCCAATCGAATGGAGGTATGCTGGGGAAAGAGTTGAAGGGGTTACACTTAATATTGCCACGCCAATCGAAGCTACATTGGGGAACATGTGGACATTGAAGGGTTCAGATTTAACTATTCCCACTACAATCTAAGCTACATTAGGAACGCATTGGACACTAAAGGGGTTAGATTTACTATTCCCACTCCAATGTAAATTACACTGGAGAAAGTGTTGTACTTTGAAGAGTTTACATTTAATACTCTCACTCCAATCTAAGCTACACTGGGGAAAGTGTTGGACATTGAAGGGATGAGATTTACTATTCTCCCTACAATCTGTGCAACATTGAGGAAGGTGTTAAGCATAGAAGGAGCTAGATTTATTATTGCCACTCCAATATAAGCTAAACTGGAGGAAGTGATGGACATTGAAGGAGTATAGACAAATATTCCCACTCCAAATTAAAGTACATTGGGGAAGGGTCTGGGCTTTAATTGGGGTAGATTTACTAACCCCACCCCAAACTAGGCTAATTGGGGGAAGCATTAAACTTTAATAGGGGTAGATTTACTATTCTGTTATCAATTTAAGGTAAACTGGTGAAAGTGTTGGACATTGAAGGAAGTACATTTCCTATTCCCACTGTAATCTAAGCAACACTGGGAAAGGGTTTGACATCTAAGGAGTTTGAGTTACTATTCCCAGTCCACTCTAAGCTACATGGAGGAAGATGCTGGATGATGAAGGAGATAAATGTACTATTCCTTGTCCAATCTAAGCTACATTGAGGGAAATGTTAGACACTGAAGGGGCTAGATGTACTGTTTCCACTCACATCTAAGCTACATTGGGGGAAAGTGTTGGACATTGAAGGATTAGATGTACTATTTCCACCCGTTTCTAAGTAATACTGAGGAAAGTGTTGGACTTTAATAGAAGGATATTTACTATTACTACTGCAATCTAGCATACATTGCGAAAAGTGTTGGACTTTGACGGGCTTAGATTAACGATTCCCACTCCAATATATGCTACACTGGGAAAAGTGTTGATCATTAACGGGGTTAGATTTACTACTCCCACTCCAATCTAAGCTTTGTAGGGGGAAATGTTGGATGTTAAGGTGGAGGGATTTATTATTCCCACTCCAATGTAAGCTACATTGGGGAAAGTGTTGGATATTAAAGGGGTTAGACTTTAATGGGTGTCTAATTACTATCCCTGCTCAAAATAATCCATATTTTTTAAAAACTGTAAATGTAATTTGAAATATGCCAAAAATAAGTATGTAAATACATTTCAAAAAAATACAATGTGATTAAATGTATACAATTGATTAGATTCATCCTATATTATTTTTAATTGTTAAATTATTTCTAAATATTCCTAATATGCAGCGTTAAAATTCTAAACTTTGAAAAATTACATAAAAATGAACGTTCCTAAAAAATGTAAAACTAAAATAACACCAACATTAAAATTAAATTATATTTCCCCAAACAAATGATTACAAACCCTAAAAGTTTTTAAAAATGTTAAATACTTTTTAATTTAAAATAAATGAAAAAAACAAGAATATTAACATTAAAACAAATAATATGCAATATTATAAATAGAATACAATTTCATAAACAAAAACTAGATATATAATGTCAAACTTTTCTTACCAATTTTTTTAAATATGAATTGTGACAAAAATACAAAAAAAAATATATTTATATATATGCATTCCCAATACTCCTCCAAATTCAAGAAGAGGTCTGCACTCATGGCGTAAGTTTCCATTTCATTTATTGACAACGAACTCAGCAGGTTAAAATCCAGCATATATATATTCGCACACAAGCTTTCTCCTCCAGAGATCGAAGCAGAGACCTTCTGCCGTTGATAGTTACTTTATTGCAGTTCCACGATAACGTGTTACGGCCGACCAAAGCGGCCTTAATCACATCACCTAACCACCACTGGTGCTCGTCAGAGGCGTGTTCGCCTCCTTGATAATAAATAAATCCACACCCTCCGCAAATTCAAAAGGGACAGCACTCCAAGCATGAGTAACTATCGAATTTGCAGAGCGTGAGAATTTATTTATTAGCGCGGCGGCAAACACGATCTGACGAGCCCCACAGGTGGTTAGGTGCACGCCGGCACACACCACGAAGCCATTGGTATGTATATATATTATGACTTTGGTGTTTGGACTGCCATTGGACAGCAGCAACCGCTGCAAATCCGTGATCCCTCGGCGGTGGCACGGCGGTCTGAGGCCGCAATATGCTGGCGGTGCCGCGGAAGGACCACCAAGCATATTTCGAGTTTCCAGCCCTCCACACTTTTCATGGCGGTGACCCCACCATGAAAAGTGCGGCGGTGAGGAAACTAAGGGCCTGATTACGATGTCGGTGGGTCCGACAGCGACGGCTCGTCGGTGACGGACCCACTGACATTTGCCTCTGCGGTCTGCCTCCCACATTACGATGCGGCGGGCACAGGTTTCTGGCAGAGGGACCGTCCGCTGCACTTCCGACCGGCTCAAGCAGCCCATCAATGCGTTGAAGGGTCAGTAACCCCTACAATGAGGGCTATGCCTGCTCAGGCACCGCCGTAGGGATTACAATGTCCCTTTCCGCCTGCCCTTTTATAGCGGTTCGCCCGCCATGAAAAGGCAGGCGGAAAGTGACTTTGGGGGCCCCTAGCAGGGCCCCCTTCCCCTCTGGCCCTCCATTATGGAACCGCATGGTGCCTGTCACATAGTGCAGGGATGTTTTTAATGTGTTTTTTTTCGATTGGGGCTTGTGCTGCAGCCCGAAGCACACGCCGCAATAGAAAATATACACATTGTGACCGCCGGGACCGCTGACTTCTAGTCGGGTGGTCCTGTTTCCGCTACGATGCCGGTCGGACAAGAGTCTGACTGGCATTGTAATCAGGCCCTAAGTGATCCTACAGGGCCCCCTGTTGCCTCAGGGCCATGGTAATCCATGCAGGTAGGCACATGCTGTGCCCCATTGTATGCATGCACCCCAAGTTCATGCAGGGCATGAACTTCACAGTCTACGCTGTGCAGGTACTTGCTCTGGCATTCGCATTGCAGTGCCTTTCTAAGGCTCACCACCTGGGACTGCCAAAACACCACCCGTTAAACCAGGAGAAAATTCCTAATCTGGTAGGCGGACGAGTTTGGCGGTGTGGGAGCGGGGCGCTGGTGTGGTGGCCCACTCCCACACTGCCAAACTCTTAATCAGGGCCTTAAACACTCTCAGTAAAAAATGAAAAAATAACATATAACATTTACAATATTACAATGACAGAAAACAAGATATTAAACACATCTATATTATACACTACAATATTTTTAACAACGATATTAAATACAACACTAAAAAATAATATTCTTACCTTCAGTATTCCCTACAACAATATGTTAGATACCACTATGTAAGCGCAACTATATTATGGTAAGACAATATTTCCAGCTCAATATTTTTGTCAAACAAAGTGCAAACTCTAAGATGGGCAAAGATATCTGCAGAAGGCACATTAACTTGATTTGCTGTCTCAGAGAGGTCAGAAAAGGTACACTGAAACCTGTGACCTTTTATCTTACTCACACAGATCTCTGCTGAAGATGCCAAAGCCTTTGAGCTACCTTATTAGATTTAATATTTGTAATCTGCAGGTTACATATTTATTTCAGGCATGTACTCAATTCACTGATCTAGCAACAGCTTATTTTAAACTATTTTACACAAAACAAAGGTACATTAAAGGTCTTCTATTTTCCCACTTGGTACACTATTCTGTAAAGAGGTTTATATTAGTGTTTAGGGAGAACAGAAAGACTACACAGAGCACATTTACGATAAATTAGATTAAGGCAGTTAATTTTAAGTGCCATTATTACTATATTCAAAAAAACTCATTTAATTGACCTGGATAGGATGATAGGCTGATTCTGCAACTCAAGTGTCAAATCTGTGAAGCTGCAAGATGAGCAGACCTCTGCAGCAGGTGTATTACAACTCCATCACCTACAAATTATTTTAGCAGATGATATTGCTTCAATGCACAACTGAAATGGGACTTGCTAAGCCTCGGTGGGGGTATGTAGATTCCAGCATGCTTGGTAAGTTGGACAGAGGTGGCTAGTGAGAGCTCTGTAACTGTCAGTACTGCATTCCTCGTGCATGAGACAATCAGGAAAGATGTGATTTTTGAGGGCTTTATAGATATCTAAGTACTATATGCCTTTTGCACTAATGCCAGGCCGCAATCTAGTCAGTGTTATTTTCATACCAAATGGTTTACAACCTGACCTGCATTATGCACTGTGAATAATGTACTAACCGGACGCCTCACAAATGCCCATTCGCAGGAGGTCGCATGTATTATGCAGGACCCATTACAATACCTTGTAAATAGTTGTGACTGCGGGGATGGAGGTCTCCAAGGGACAGCAGACTGCCATCTCAGCATTTGCACTCCGTGAATACCACCTTTTTTTAGACATAGCCCCTTTCCCCTAAGGGGACATGGTCTGCCAATAAAAGTCGGCATTCAGGGAGTAGCATGGGGAGCATATATGCAGTGGTCACCTAGGCCACTGTATACTCTCCCCAGTGCTGCTAACCACCGTTCTTAAGGAGGAAGCTGTCCGTACCCCACCAGTTGTATGTTCAAAAAGTGCTTTAACAAATTGGGGACTCTTTTATGGCTCTGAGATTCTTGCTGACCGGTGTCAAAGTGTTCTGTCGATATTGTACTTGGTTGTGATTCCTATTCTTTAAATGTAATTAGAACGTTGGAATGTTGAGTGCTCCATTGAAAACAATGGAGTGCTCTGGGCTTCTAATGGCCGGTAGAAGCCCGGCGCATCAGTATTCCAATGTTTAACAAAGGCCTCACCGAGCCCGAGGGGATTTTTACCCTCTTGGGCTCCATGAGGCCTTTGTTTTACAAATTAGAGTATTCTGTCCTCTAACGGCGGAGTATAGCCTTAGAGCCTTTCCGTAGTAGGCTCTACGGGCCATTTAAAGCCCGCTCCCTTTTTGAAAGTCCTCGCCATTGGCTCGGGCCTTTAACGCTGGAGCAGGCCTTTAATGGCCGGTGGAGCCCGCTACGGTGGGCTCTATGGCTATAGTAGAACATTGAACTGTTGAGCGTTCCATTGAAGACAATGTAGTAGCTCCGGGCTTATAATGGCAGGTATAGGCCCTCTGCTCCAACATTCCAATGTTTGTCTTTTTGTTTCTCCCTTTTTAATTTAGAGCATTCTACCCTCAGTGGGTGGAATGTTCTAATTGCCTTATAGCCCTTCTGCCTTGGGCTATACCGGTTGTCAAAGGCCCTCTCCCTTGTCATAGGACCTCGCCTGTGAGTCGTGCCTATAACTCGGGTTCATGGCCTTTAACAACCGGCATAGCCCTCGGCAGCTGGCTATAAGTCTATAGTAAAATAGATGTAAATTTGATAGGGTCCGACAAGGATGGAGTAAATTAATGTAATGTTTAGATATGAATATACTGGACAGTTGCTGACTAGATTATTTTAAGTATCTGTGTGGAGCATTGTGTGAATGGATGTGTGCACCAAGCACATTCCTTTTGTTTCATTTTGCTGAAATGGATGATTGTCTATTGCTCGGTTTTAGGTGGTTGTAGTGTTTTGAAGGATATTTCCCCTTTACGTGCCTTTGAAGCTAATGGGGCTGTGTCTCTATTAAATTAATGCAACACTAATGCTGCAGATGCTTAGCAAGGCACACAATATGCTTTAAGGCATAGTGTGTGTGACAGTGCCACGTGGTATGTCTGATGTGTTATGTAGGAGGTTGTGGCAGTGTTGAGAGTTACTGTGGTCTCATGAAAGCTATATAAGGCATGTTTGAGCTTTATTCGGTATGTGTTTTAGTGTTATCTTGTAGCGTAAGTGTACTGATAGGCTAACCAGCAGGACTGTTACCCTGATGATAAAAGAAATCAAGGGCCCAGGCCGCCTGCCCATCACATGCTTGTTACCTTACAAACAGTGGCGGCTGCTCCCGAGAAGCAGTAGCGAGGTGGAGGGGGGGATTATTTTTTTTTTTTTAAAAGATCACTAACCGCCTCTCCTCCGTCCTCTCCATCCTCTTCCTGGCTTCTGTGGGAACAGGAACCTGGAAGCACCCAGGCTCCCTTAAGCCAATCCCAATGCTGCAATACAGCGTTGTGATTGGTCTGAGCGCCGTGGTTTGCCGTTCAGACAGGGAATGGGAGCCGAGGCATGTTCTCCACCCAGGCTGTAATACAGCCCGAGTGGAGAACATGCAAAGTGCTCATAACTGTTTGGACGGCCCAAGACGGCCGGCCAAACAGTCATGAGCACTCAATAATAATAATAATACCAGTATTTGTAAAGCGCGAACAATTACCCGGGGGTGTCAAGGCCCTGGGGGCCGTCGGGAAGATTAAGCGAGCTATTGCCCAGAGTCACATGGTGCTGGGCTAACCTGCCGCCGGCGATCGAACCGTGAGCCCCCGTGTTCCGGAGTCAGCTGCCCTGGCCACTGCGCCACACCTCTTCCACTTAGAGAGTGCCACCACTCCACACCCCTGCACTGCTCAGTCCAGCCCCGCCCCACCCTGCAAAAATGCCTCAGCATGAAAAATTTAAATGAAAATTACCTTGCGTTATTATCATTTTATTTTTCCTTTCTTGCAGTGCTGAAATGCAGTAGGGCAACGCTCCTCCGCCTTAGCGGAGGAGCCCCCCCTACTTACAGATTCATAGAGTCCTGGCCCCTCAAATTTTGTCCGACCAGGCATTTTTGTCATACAGATATAGTAAATAGACAACCCAGACAACCTGTTCTCCTTGGCATGACATCATACAGATATTGAAAACGCAGGACCCACGCAGTGTGCAAGTCCTGGGATTGTCACCATACGGATACATGGTATGTTGTTCAGTCTTTGCATTTGGAGAGTGCCTTCAACCATTAGCATGACATCAAAGCACTTTCTTAATTTTGGTGTGCTTTTCGTACAGTTTGAAGTCTTGTCCTTGAATGAGAGAGAAAGTGAGAAAGGAGGAGAGGGGGAGAGAGAAAAATAGAAGAGAGAAAGAAATAGATAGAAATGGAATCTGTGTGTGTATGTCACTGGTTGTAAACAAAGGACATGCCTGGTTTTAAGTCAAAGGTAGTCTGTCAGAGGGATATGAGCCTAGGAGTATGCGAGGGGCGTGAGACACTGATGCCTTATTCCCCTCTGGCAGTGGAACCACAGCCAGCAGCCTTTCCATGATCAATATATTTACATGCAGGATCCCCAAGCAGCTCAAAAGGGACATGGTGGAAGATATAGGAGGGCATAACATGCAGACCCCCTTCCCCAAGGAGGAGAGATGTCAGACGCAGTAGTGCTCGAACTCTGATCAGAACAAAGAGGCAGAGGGGTGCTTCAGGCTTCTGCAACAAACAGAAAAGGAATCCTTTGTGTCCAAGAAGGAGAAAGGCCACATCAGTGGTAACGAGGCTTTGATTATTGGAAATTGGCACAATGGGACACATTCAGTGCCACGATTTGAGCCGGTGATTGCAGGCGAGCCCACCAGCTCTTATTTTTGGGGACCAGCACTTTTTTTCCCTATCAAACTTTGACCCAGAACAAGAGAGAGAAAAACACAGAAGAGGGAAAGAAGGAGGAAAAGATAGACGGAAAAACAGTGACAAAGGGAAATAGAATGTTGGAAAAGAACATGCAAGAGTGAGTTTGAGGGGCAGGGAGTGTCTAGGAATGGATTAATGATGCATAAGGTGGAATCAAGACCACGCACAGTGGCGTAACAATAGCCCCCGCAGTGTGGTGGGGTCCCCGTGTCCCAGGGGGCCCCCTTCGGCACTGTGCACGGGCAGCGGCTGAGAGCTCCTGACTGGGTCCGGAGCATGGGGGCCTCCCTCCATGTACTTTGCAGGGTGTCACCTCAAGTTTCCTTACGTCAGTGACTATGCAGTCATGATATTGGGCACCATGACTATTCATAGCATTGGTGTCAGCTTCTGAGTAAAGGTTTGGGCCCTGGCACTTATTATTTTACAAATGAAGCACTGGACTGCGATAGTAGTTATGCTGTGATCAGAACACCAGCATGGTTCAGGGATGAGGATTCCTCTACGTGAAGAATAAATAGGTCATGCCACCTGTGTAATTAAAGAGAGAGAAGCCGCTTTCAGTGCTGAATTTGAGCCAGTGTTTGCCGGTGGGGCCCACCGCCACTCCTTTTTGGGGAGCGGGGCTTATTTCTATTCCTCAGATATTGAGGGCGAGCAGGAGAGGAAAAAATACACAAACAGGAAAGAAAGAAAACGTCTGACAAACTGGCACACAGGAACAATGCAGGGACCGGCAACAGTAAGATAAAGAGACAACATTGTCTGGTAGTGGTTAAAAGAGGCCTGAGGTGAATTCAAGACTAAGCCGCCTTACTATATGGCGTGCTGATTTTTAAAAGCGCTGTCAGAGCAGAGGTTTCGGCACCTGCACTCATTCTTTTACAAATTAGGCACTAGTTGCTATGGTAGTAATAAGGTAATGGACTGTAAGAAACATACAGGAGGCAGCTGCAAACAGTGTGGGCAGGGCTTTAAGTGGGCCGGGTCCCGTCGGTGCTGAGCACTGGCAGTTCTAAAAAGCAGGTGTCGAGACGGGTCCCTATTGGGCTCTGCAATTTTACCATCACCCTACGGGTGAAAAAAAAAATCTTAACTCTGCAGCAGTACCAACCTTCACTGCCTTTGGGGTAACTTCAAAGAGACTGGGTATAGTTCTTTCACAGTCTCATCATTTCAGAACTGAAGGATTGTCATATTATATTCAACAAAGTCATAGTTGATGCTTATGCAACTAACAACCATTGACAAAACCAAAAGGTTTGGCCTGTTGTAGGTGTACTGTTACTTCTTGTATTATATATCTGGATGCAATGACAGAAGCAACAAAATACCAGTCGGGCGGCTCACTATGCTAAGCACAGATTTTTCACTTACGTGCCACGCCCTTAATTAGATTGACCACGCCCCTTTGAGCAGGGTTGGATTGGGATCAAAAATCGGCCCGGGCACACCAAAAAAAAGTGGCCCACATTTGCTTATTTCCTTTCCGCAAAACACTGCTTCTGCCAAGTTTTATGAAATGGGGTGGGGGGCATGTTTATTAACTTGACTTAGATAAAAAAAAAAAAAAAATGCACAGATTAGTTCTCACTGCTGAGTCACACATGACTGCAAGTGAGAAAACTTCTGCTCAGGCCCCCTGCCCCTGCTCAATCAGCATACATTATTTTTCCGGCCCAGCGAGAGAAAGGGAGTGATACCTCCGCCCATCTGTCTCTAGAAAGGCCATTCAGGCACCCACTGGGCCGCTGGCAGCATCCTAACAGCACAGACAGCCCCCAGGCTGCCCAAAAAGCAGTCCACAGCTGGAACTCGGCTGCCGGCCCTTGGCCATTTCCCGAGTGCGCGCGTTACCAATCCGACCCTGCCAGTTTTTTCATCCACTTAAAGCCCTGGGTGTGGGCAGCACTGACTTGTGACACAGAGCACAGGTGATCACTGTTGTAGTACCAACGCTCTGATCGTAGCGCCCACAAAGGCATCAGGCTTCTTTTCACGGCAGGCCTGACTTGCCCGTAGGTGGAGGAGAGACGACCGCTATGATGGGAATCAAACAAGCTCTGCTCAGCT
Source organism: Calotriton arnoldi (assembly GCA_963921515.1). Taxonomy (NCBI): domain Eukaryota; kingdom Metazoa; phylum Chordata; class Amphibia; order Caudata; family Salamandridae; genus Calotriton; species Calotriton arnoldi. The sequence goes on along the minus strand of CAWUFW010009000.1, from coordinate 717,658 downwards.
CTGACAGAGGTCATATGCTTGACCTTGCAGTTAAACAAGAATTAGCAATCAATACAGCTCATATTTTTCAAGTAACTCGTCTTTCGTTTTCTTGACCAATAGCACATTTCCAATTCCATCATCCTCTGAAGCAGGGCTGATATCAGTTCTGCAAGAAAACCAGCTACGTGGAGCCGACGTGTTCATTGTCCTTCCTAGGCAAAGGAGCCGCGCGCGCTGCCGGCGATGGGACTGGTATCGATCCAGTTATTAATCGATAGCCGCAGTTACTTTCGCCATCTGTACACCAAATTACCCCTTTGCAAAGCGCTGAACTCCGGCACGCGCCCCGCGGTAATTGGCTCGGTGATAAAGCCTGTAATCGGCGGCATCAGACAGCGACGAGGGACTGACCCGGCCGGAGCGGCGCGTGGCCTCAGGTCCTCCCTCGCGCGCCGATGGATGGCGGGAAGAGATGGCTCATCGCTATCAGCGCGGCGTTATCTTGACTAAGAGACCAATTTATGTTTGTCAAATAAACACTTCAGGAAATCAATAGAGAAAGTATTGCTCGCCGGCTGATAGGCAATTACATCTCGGCCCTGTTACGTTAACCTCGACGACGACCGTTTCCTGGAGGGATGTTTGATAAAGAGACCGACAGTGAGAGACACACGCTTATTTTTCTCATTCACTAAGAGAATGTTTGAAGTGACAACGTTTTGTGTGGTTAATCGTTTGTCCCGTGGTACTGAGAGGAGAGGATGTGATATTGGTGGGAATAATGCATAGAACAGGCTCATTGCCATTAGATGATCTTCAACCAGGTCTGTGTTTATTTAATTACCTGTGCCAAGGATGCTGGGAATTATAGTTTCACCTTTCCATTTATTAATATTTTTACTTGTAGTTCCATTCCCATCATGTTTAGTTCTAGTAGCTGAATGCAACAGGCCTGGAAGAACATCACACTCCTAACATGGGTGCATTTGAAAGCTATTCAGTGATGTTCCTGTTTACATTTCATATGTTTTACTGAATCTTACATCCCCCAAGAGTGTTGCTTTTTCCTGGATGTTGTGTTTCTGTAGTTTTTTTCATGCAGCATAGTAGTCTTGCATTATGTTGTGTACAGTGAACTGAGTCACCTGTAGGTGTCTGTATTAGTTCAGGTTGTGGGTGGATGTTTATAACCGCCACTACTGAGACCTCTGGATTTCAGCCTGCTGTTCGTGTGAATTTCTCACAGTGCCTGCCGGTGTGTCATAAAGGTGTTCAAACTACATGCCCATCCCATTCTTGGCCTCACTGCAGAGCGAACAGAGCAATAGTCATGTGTGCCAATTCAGATTGTAATTCTATAAAGTTTGTTGAATGGAAATCTAGAAGTGCAGGTACTCACTACCTAGAGTGCCTGTTTGCTCCTGAGAAGCGCTGGTACACTCCAGTGGCGTAACAAAAGCCCCAGCAGCCCCGTGATACGGGGAGCCCCGAGCTCCAGAGGCCCTCTACGGCACTGGCAGGTCCCTGGCCTGAGAGCTCCGGACTGGATCCAGAGCGTGGGGGCCCCCCTGTATGTACTTTGTAGGTAGGCCCCCCTCAAGTTTCGTTACGCCCCCAAGGGACCCATTGTGAATGTGGGCGCCAACATTTTTAAAGAGCTGTCTGTGGTCCCACGGAGCACTGCGTACTCTTAAAAAATGAAAAGGCAACTTTTCATTTTTCTTTTTTAAATGCATCCCGTTTTCCTTTAAGGAAAAAGGGCTGCATTTCAAGATAAAAAACTGCTTTATTTAAAAAGCAGTCACAGACATGGTGGTCTGCTGACCCCAGCAGGCCACCATCCCTGTGAGTGCTAGCCATTCCCAAAGGGTCGCAAATTGCGACCTGGCTAATGAATATTAATAAGGCAGCTCTCTTACGACCCGTTGAGAATCGCAAACAGTGCAAAACACACTGTTGTACATAGCTGTTTGCGATTTCCTAATAGCAAATCACAAAAATTTGCTATTTGGAAATCGCAAACGGAAGTCTGTGTACATCTGGCCCCGTGTGACCTCGCTCTGAGGTACTCATTTCATCCAACTTCTCTGTTTCCTTTTCTTTGAGGATCTTGAAACTGAAAAGTTTGGATAACACCTCTTTATATATTTGCTTTCAGATTTCCCCACCGCCTACTCTATGAAGCCTACATTCCCTCCTTCAGTGCTTGAGCCTAGGACTGGCTTGGTTTCCCAAATACGGCTTAAAACAGACAAGTGTGGATTTGGAGCACCTTAGATAACATGAGCTCTAGTCTTGAGAAATGAAAGAGGTGCAGAGGTGGACTTTGTCCCTAGGATCCCCTGCATTCATACCAAGTACTTTAGTTCCAGCTTTTTGGTATCAGCCCTTCCACAGGCCTCCACAATCACATGCTTGACAGCAAGGCTAGTGCACTGAGTAATGGGATACCTGGTTCTTTCTTTGGCAGTATATAGTGGCTGTGGTACTTTGAAGATGACAGGCTGGGCCAGGAGGTGGAGGATATCTGCAGTGCACTGAGGTGCTGAAAGGCTGGGACCAATTACTCATCTGGCAAAACCTGATTGAAAAATATGTTTAATAAGTATTCCAGTAGTGACATTTCCATCACTATACTTGTGTTAAAGTTAATTCTGCCTGTAACAATATAAGGTGTAGAGATGCACCACAACAATAACCCCAAAACAAGGATGTGATTCTTGTCTTTATTTTCTTTTTTAAAAAGTGTCACATATGTGCAGTGAAGACAGCCAACGTGTTTCGTCTATAAAATGGACTTCTTCAGGGCAAGTGTAAACACAGAAGAAGTTCAGCCTAGTAGAAGCATCACAGTACAGTTTCAAAATGGACCACCATTGTAATATACTTCATCAATATTCTGAATTATAAATTGCAAACATTATCTACCATTATCGGTCAGATCAAGAGCGAGTGTGTGCCGCAAAAATGAGAACCCTAATGGGGTCGTGACAGCAATTGAAAGGACCATGGGCCAAAAAGCCCTGATAAGCACTCCGATGGGTGCTGTTGCAGCCAACGTCCGTCTGCTGCACCCCGGTGTTGTGCGCGTGGATGATAGAGAACTCTGCCCGTGTATTCTCCCACAGATGCTGCACTTCATCCACAAATCACAGCATTGTCCATTACAAACCAACTTAGAATCAGGGCCAGCACTTTGCACAGAGTTGATATAAGAAGTTTAGCTGTACTAGGAAAATTAACCTTTTCCTCTTCTGGCATAAGAAATTAAAAGTTTATAGGGGCAATTTGGCAGATTGTGAAAGCAAGAGCGGAGACCAAGGCCTACTGCTCCTTGCAAATCTCAATCCCTGCTTTCACAATAGTTCACAAGATATATATCTTAATCCATACATATTAATGGGGAGAGACGTCATTGACTTGAAGCACTGTACAAAGATCTGCAGATGTTTTGCAAAACAGACTTCCATCACTTGGTGGTTTGGTGGTGTTATTTGAGGGTGGTGCGTGTTTGAGTGTGTGTGTTTGTGTGTGTGTGCGTGCGAGGCACATGCACTTAGGTGTGTGATGGTTATTTTTATTGTGATGAGCTTTGCATAGTATGTGATGGTTATTTTTATTGTGACTTGACATTTCGTAGTGTATTGCTGCCAGTAATGTAACCTTGGAGCTCTCAACCTTGCCTGTTTTATTTCCAGTGGTACCTGCATGAATGAATGAACAAATTAATGCTGAGTTTCTTTAGCTCTCGACTGCCCAAGGCATCCCCACTCTGACACAAACTTACTTCAGAAAACAAGAAAATATAGGTAAAGGAAGTTTGGTGAGCCCTGCGTCACATTATCCCTGAGTCAGGTATAATGTATGCAGGGTAGGCGTTCCCAGGCAAAAAAAAGCCATGTAGAAGTCGCACAGTGAAATTTACAATATTTCACTGCATCACTCTACGACTTGACTGCGTCAAAATCCTTACCCCTGCTCAGACCAGGTGTAAGGAATGAGGCTGGACTTTTACATTGGGACTCGCCTATGTGTTCTGATGCATTGCTGGAGTTGCATCAGTTTTACGACCAACTCCAGCAATGCGTCACTTTTGCGCCAACAGCTGTGTCAGAATTTCTGATGCATCTGTTAATCCATGCATCATGGAGCTCCATATTGAAAATACAGCGCATCCATGGAATCGCAAGGACATTTGGCGCAGGCGCAAGGAAAATGACGCATCGATGTCGATGTGTCAGTTTCTTGTAAATGAGGCCCCATAGTTTCTCTTTCTCTGAAGTGCTTTTTTTAATACTTCGAACAAGTGCTGCTTTTGCACCTGTCCAAAACAGAAAAAGCATTTAGAGGGTCTCTCATTAAGTTTTGGCCTCAGGCCTCACTAACTTTCTGACAAGGCTGAAATCAGGGACATAGCATGAGAATCGCTAGCGAAGGTCTGCTAAATAATTACTAACTCACTGGTAAGAAACATTCAGAAGAAGCTGGGCTGCAGCATCTTGAGTAATGAGCCAATCGATACTGTGGGATGCAGAACAGCATTGCAATATTCTGTACTGGAAGAGATCACTGCTTGAATCATCACAAGTTACCTTCAATAGGGACGAAGGCAAGAATCTTCTTGAGAGTTTTCAGGAGAGCAAAGCAGGTAGAAGTGAGTTTATTGATGTGGTGAATGAATGAAAGAGCTTGATCTATGATGATGCTAAAATTACAAACTGCAGTGGCGAGTCATGCATGTATACATTATTTATTGATTGGTTAATTAAAGTCATTTAAATTTAAAAATCATCAAGAATTCATGATTTAAAAAAAAAAAATGGTTATACGATTTCTTTTCTTGTGGCCCTTGGTGCAGGGGGTCGTTGAGACATGCATGTAGAGACTGCGGACAGGCAGTACATAACAACTAGAGAGAAGGAGATCTAGATTTTTATTAGAATCTGTGTGTCTTCTGCAAAAGTTAAAAAGAAATACCAAAATGATCTGATAGAATATGCTAAATATATACCATAGAGAGTAAAACGAGGCGGAGGCTGCTGGACACCACAGCTCACGACTATGCGCCTGACTACGAGGTTGGTGGTGTTGCGCTGGGTCCACCCTGCTGTCGCACCGCCAAACCCGTGGTCAGGTCGCATGCCAGATTACGAGTATTTCTCATGTCTGGTGGGCTTTTTTTTTACGTTCCCACGGCGTTGTCCTGAAAATGGGCACCGCAATGGAAATGCCAAAAACAGTTCCTGCACGCCATGGACTGTAAAGTCCATGCTGTGCAGGAACTGGGGTGCATGAACACAGGGGGGCACATGTTGTGCCCCCCTGCATGCACCCCATGGTGCAAAGGCACAAGGGGAGCCCTGTAGGACCCCCTTTGTTTCCTCTCTGCCACGGTTTTCATGAAGGAGGAACCGCCCTGAAAAACGTGGCAGAGAGGAAACTCGTAATATGCTTGGCGGGACCGCGGATGACCCGCCAAGCATATTGAGGCCTCATGACCGCCGCAACACTGCCAAAGAATGGTGATTCCCTGGCAGCTGCGGCGGGGCAATGGCAGTCCGATCGCCCTAATTGTAATAGAGCGGTCGGAAGACTGCCACCGCCGTGCCCCCACAAGTCTGGCGGTCCGTGGACCGCCAAACTCGTAATTGGGCCCTAAGAGGATTTAAAAGGGGGAAGTACCACTGCCTGATGTCTGTCGGTCTGAAATGATTTACATCAGTTTAAGGCTATAGAGCTGGCCCTAAGGGTGCACAGCCTCTTATAGAGTCAACAGAAAGATCATGTAGGACCATGGTTGCCGTGCCACTCTGATCCAAAATTCCGCAGAACATCATCATTTGTGGCTAAAAGGACAGTGTAAATGCTATTTCATGGTTGAAAGCCTGTTTGTACAAGACAAAATGCATTGGTGGTCTCCAAGAAATTTGTTATCTTGGCGTTGCATGCTTTTCCCAAAATTTTAGACAGTAAAGGGGAAAGTGTGAGGGAGCGAAGTTCAAAGGCTCATTAGGGTCTAATTAGAAAGTGTTGAAAAGGTGTGTGTTGATATAATTTTGGCTATCTAGGAAGAATTGTATACATGCATGAATGTTTGTATGTATGAAGACTTATTTAGTGCAAACCTATTTACAAACCAATGGAGTGCTTTACAAATGTGGGGAACAGGGGATGAGTGAAAAGACTGGGGTGAGGGTTGGGATGCTGGAAGGGCAAGGAGGGTTACTAGCTGGGGCCCATCATTGTCAGGCCCAGCTCCGCAGGATCCAGTCGCAGCAAAAAAGGTCCACCTCCTGATAGCACCAACACCCTGAAAGCAATATATACAGGGTATTCGAATGATCAGGCGAGGGAAAGGAGAGGGAAGGGACAGAAGTGGAATAGAACCTGAAACAACAAACATATAGATATAAACAAATGTATGATGTCTACTCTCATATATATCTCGCTAAAGGATAGCACATATGTACCTGAATATAATTACTGTAGTAGGTACAGTCCTTGGGCAAACTCAAATGGTGCACAAACCAAGCCTGGACCTGAAATGATAAACACTCACATTCATTAATGCTTGCTGATTCGCACAACTCACAATCCGAATGAACCAACACAGACCTAATACCTACCCACAGGTTGTTTCGCACACTCAGAAAAGAGACCCTTGGAATTTCGTAGAATAAATAATAACCTTCCCCTTAGAGCTGGCAATATAACTTCAAAGCCAGTCTGGAGAAGTATGCATAGCCCTTTCTCAGGGAGTTGCTGTAACCCTATGGTTAATTGTTAATATTCAGAGGTGCCTTCCATCTGAGTTAGGAATCCCAACAAAGTCTTCTCACTTCCCAAAGTATAATGTAAACAAAAGAATACAAACGGCAATACGCGGTTAATCTAACCACTGTATTCCGCTGTTCTTCTAGGGCTGAACTCAGAACCTTTCCAATCCCAACGGCAATACGCGGTAATTACACCGCTGTATTCCGCTGAGAGCAACTCTGACCGTCTTCAACAGATGCCTGAAAACCTACGATAACCAGAGACGGCAATACGCGGTAGCACCGCCGTATTCCGCCCCAGAATCACTGTCTCAGTACACAGGACTTGGATAGAACCCGGAAGCTGATCTCCAGGCTTCCACACCAATCCCCACTTCGTACTCACTCGACTGCCGCTGACCGTCCGAGCAGCGGCTCTCTTCACCCGGGGATCTCGGAAACAGGAGTCCCCATCGGCGCTTCCTTCCTCCGTTCTCTCTCGGCCGAGAGAGAACAATACAAACAAAGCAGTATTACGCGCAACGTCCTGCGCGACGCGCTCGCCTAAGTACCCATCCTCCCACGGGCATCATGGGAGTTGTAGTTTGTTGGTACCAGTAGTTCTTTTGGTACTCGGTAGGCGCTGCACGCACGATACCTGACAGTAGGTCCCCCTCCCCTAGCGCCTCCTAGGCCCAGGTTTGAACGGACATCGCCTGTGAAATAAACGAACAGCCGAAGGTTCATGCACATTCTGCCACGGCTCCCACGAGTCGTCCTCTGCAGAATATCCCTTCCACGAGACCAGATACCAGAGCACCCCTCTCCGCATCTTCGAATTCCGAATGCTCTTCACCTCATATTCCGCACCCCCATCGCAGATCACTGGTGGCGGAGCACGTCTGCGCGCCCCCAAGGCAGGTTTCAGGAGGTTACAGTGGAACACCGGGTGAATCCGAAGGGATCCGGGCAGTTTCAGCTTGTAAGTGACAGGATTGAGGCGTTTAACAACGACGTAAGGACCGATATATCTAGGGTGGAAAATGCTTCGCAGCTTGAAACGAATGTTCCTGGTGGACAACCACACCTTGTCCCCCACCTTATACTGAGGCCCCTCTATCCGATGGCGGTATTCCCATGTCTTATAGGTCTTTTTGGCCTGGATCAGATGGCTTCTGACCTTCCGCTGTAGTGATTGGAGCTTCTGCACGTGAGACAGGACCATGGGTTGATTTGCCACTTCCTCAGGGATGTTGATAGGCAGTATCTTGGCATCATATCCATAATTAGCACCAAAAGGGGATAGACCGACAGAGCTATGCCAAGCATTGTTATATGCCAATTCTGCCATCCACAACATGTCCACCCAGGACTCCTGAGCTTCCTTCGCATAACATCGAAGGTACTTTTTTAGGGTTTGGTTCAAGCGTTCTGTCTGCCCATCCGTCTGTGGGTGAAAACTTGTCGACAGAGACGAGTCTATAAGCAGGGCCTTGCACCATAATTTCCAAAACCTGGCTATGAATTGGGGCCCCCTGTCGGACACTATGACTTCAGGCAGTCCATGTACCCTGACAATGTTAGTTAACAGGAGCTGGGCTGTTTGACTGGCCGTAGGGAGATTAACACACGGAATGAAATGTCCAATCTTGGTGAGACCATCCACTACTACCAAAATAGCAGAACAACCTTTCTCGAGGGGTAAACCGGTAACGAAATCCAGACTGATGTGTCGCCAAGGGTGGTGTGGAGTGGGCATAGGGATGAGCTTTCCCTTGGTCTTAACGTTTTCATTCTTGGCTCTCGCGCATTCCTCACATTGTGCCACCCAGGAAGCAACATCTGCCTTTAAGGAGCCCCACCAGAAATAGCGTTGTAGTAGATGCAATGTTTTCCGCACTCCCGGATGACCCGCTAAGGGAGAGACATGGCACCACCTGAATGCCTTCTTTTGTAGGTCGGTAGTGGGTAGATACAATCTGTCTCTATAGAAGGGCAATCCCTGCTTAACTGTGCGCTCCACCACCTCCGTAGCCCAGGCCTCCCAGACGGAGAGGGACTTATGCTTTCTCACTTCTGCTAAGAAGTTTTCCACTCGGACAACACACAGCACTTTAGATGGTTCAATGATGGCCTCAGCTTTGACATCATGACGAGATAAGTCAGTCGTATCCTGTCTAGATAAGGAGTCGGCTTTGCGGTTCTCCACCCCAGGTCGGAACATAACAATAAAGTCGTATTCCGCAAAAACAACATCCATCTCATTTGTCTTTGTGAAAGATGTCGCGCCGACTTCATATACTGCAGATTCCTATGATCCGTATATACCGTGATAGGGTGGCTAGCCCCCCACAGATATTGTCTCCATTCCTGGAACGCCCTTTTTATTGCCAACAACTCCTTCTCGGCAATAGAGTAATTCCTTTCTGCAGAGTTCAGTTTTTTGGACAAGTAGGCCACAGGATGGAGCTGTCCTGTGCTCTGATTCCTTTGAGAGAGTATGGCGCCAACCGCCTCATCTGAGGCATCGGCCTCCACCACAAAGGGATGCTCCGGACGGGGATGTGCAAGGACGGGAGCCGTGGTAAATGCAGTCTTTAGAAAACGAAAAGCTTCTTCCGCCTCGCTGGTCCATTGGAAGGGACTACCCTTCCTGAGCAGCCGGGATATTGGAGCAGCAACCTGGGAGAAATGGAGGATGAATCTACGATAATAGTTCGCAAAGCCCAGGAAACACTGTACGTCTCGTACATTTTTCGGGGTTGGCCATTCCTGCACCGCCAGCACCTTTCTCTCCGCCATGGGTAAACCCTCTGGGCTAAGTACAACACCCAGAAATTCCACTCGTCTCACCCCAAACTCACATTTGCTCAGTTTACAGAACAACCTGTGGGCACGCAACTTGGATAACACTCGGACAACATGACCGGCATGCCCCTCCACTGTGTCAGAATAGATGAGGATGTCATCTATATACACCACAACAAACAGGTCCACGTATTCCTTCAGAACATCGTTGAGGAAATACTGAAATGCCGCCGGGGCGTTACAAAGGCCGAACGGCATAACAGTGTACTCAAACAGACCATAACGAGTTTTGAACGCTGTTTTCCATTCGTCCACATCCCTGACACGCACCAAATGGTACGCCCAACTCAAGTCCAGCCGTGTGTAAATGCTGGCCTCCTTCACTTGGTCAAGCAACACAGAAATGAGGGGCAAGGGGTATCTGTTTCGAACCGTATTCTTATTTAATACTCGATAATCCACACAAGCCCTCAGATCTCCATTAGCTTTAGATATAAAAAAAAGCGGTGATGCTGCCGGTGACCGTGAGGGTCGAATGAACCCTATTTCTAAATAGTGTTCCAGGTATTCACGCAGGTGTCTGGTTTCTGGGACAGACAAGGCATACACTCTACAGGCAGGGACCGTAGCCCCATCCACCAAGTCTATCCTACAGTCATACTCCCTGTGAGGGGGCAACTGTTCCGCCTGTATCTCGCTAAAGACATCCCTGAACTGTGAGTATTCCTCAGGTAACTTAACCTCTTTTTCCGCTGCGGTGGCAACCATATACGGATGTCTTAGAGCCGCTGCCTGTGAGGGGCACTTCAGGACCAAATGTTCCCGACATTCTTCTGAGCTGAACTGAATGGACTTAGTTTTCCAATCTATAGCGGGATTGTGACGACACAACCAAGGCATCCCTAGGATGACCTCATACTGTGGGACTTCAATTATGTTCAGCGATAATTTCTCCGTATGTTTTTCCTCTGCCATGTCTAAGGTTAATATGATGGTCTCCGTTTGCTCAATGACCAAACCGGATTTCAACGGTTGGCCATCCACGGCGAGTACTTCTTCAGCCTTTTTCTTGGGTACCCTTTGCAACCCAAGGAGCGTGACCAGTCCACTGTCTATAAAATTACCTGTAGCACCCAAGTCTAACATGGCCTCCACCTGATGAGACTGGTCATTACTAGCAAGGTTCATGGAGACCACTATGTGGGTTTCTGTATCTAACAAGTCGGACGTAGCCAAAGAGGGGAGCTGCCAACCTTTGTTTGTCTCTATAATACCCAGAGAAACCCCTGAAGGAGTAGCAGGGCATGATGCGGATACAGCCACCCTTTTACTTCGGGACCATGCTTCGGAGGACTTGGGTTTAATGGGGCATTCTCTTACATAATGTCCCCTTTTACCACAGTACATACATAACCCCTGCACTCGTCTGTTCTCTCTTTCTTCTTTGGACAAAGGTATACGAACAGCCCCTATTTCCATGGGTTCTGGTGGCGTATCAGAGCTAGGGATAGACCGACGTGGAGGTCTCTCCGATCTATAGTAACCTCTCTCCCACTTCTTTTTCTCGCCCCCTCTCTCGGACATCCTCCCATCCAGACGCAGGGTTAAATTAATCATGTCCGTGCACGTAGTGGGTTAAGGATCGATCTGGGCCAAGACATCCTTTAACTCCTCTCTCAGTCCCTGATAAAATAAAGACATCCTTTTTTCCTCTGGCCAAGCTGTTTCGGCCACTAATCTGTTGAACGTAGTTAAATATGTAACCAAATCATTTCGCCCTTGTTTAAGATCCAACAATTCTTTATCGGCACTAAATGTAGTCGCCCGTCGATCAAAAACCCTCTCAAACTCTGCTCTAAAAGCAGCCCAGTCCGATAGCACGGCATCATTGTTCCTAACTAAAGGGACAGCCCAGGTGGCTGCGTCCCCAACCAAGTAAGAAATTGCAAACGGTACTCTAGAGTGGTTATTGGGAAAAGAGGCCGGTTTGCAGGAGAAGTGCAGCATTATCTGCGTCAGAAACACCTGTATCTTCAACGGATCCCCCCCGTACCTTTCCGGACTAGCCAATGGAATGGGGGGAGGTACAGTTACCTGTATCTGAGAAGACGCCGTAGAGACGTCAAAAGGGTTCCTAGATAATTTGTCTACCTTATCTCTTAAAGCGGCTGTTTCTGCCCTTGAGGATGCCAACTCCTGTTGTACCAGGACTAGCGCCTGAAGGACGTCCTCCATGGTAGCCATTCTCTACCCCGTCTGGACCGGGCGGAGCTAAATACGTGGGCGCGTAATTCTGTCATGTCCAGCTCCGCAGGATCCAGTCGCAGCAAAAAAGGTCCACCTCCTGATAGCACCAACACCCTGAAAGCAATATATACAGGGTATTCGAATGATCAGGCGAGGGAAAGGAGAGGGAAGGGACAGCAGTGGAATAGAACCTGAAACAACAAACATATAGATATAAACAAATGTATGATGTCTACTCTCATATATATCTCGCTAAAGGATAGCACATATGTACCTGAATATAATTACTGTAGTAGGTACAGTCCTTGGGCAAACTCAAATGGTGCACAAACCAAGCCTGGACCTGAAATGATAAACACTGACATTCATTAATGCTTGCTGATTCGCACAACTCACAATCCGAATGAACCAACACAGACCTAATACCTACCCACAGGTTGTTTCGCACACTCAGAAAAGAGACCCTTGGAATTTCGTAGAATAAATAATAACCTTCCCCTTAGAGCTGGCAATATAACTTCAAAGCCAGTCTGGAGAAGTATGCATAGCCCTTTCTCAGGGAGTTGCTGTAACCCTATGGTTAATTGTTAATATTCAGAGGTGCCTTCCATCTGAGTTAGGAATCCCAACAAAGTCTTATCACTTCCCAAAGTATAATGTAAACAAAAGAATACAAACGGCAATACGCGGTTAATCTCACCGCTGTATTCCGCTGTTCTTCTAGGGCTGAACTCAGAACCTTTCCAATCCCAACGGCAATACGCGGTAATTACACCGCTGTATTCCGCTGAGAGCAACTCTGACCGTCTTCAACAGATGCCTGAAAACCTACGATAACCAGAGACGGCAATACGCGGTAGCACCGCCGTATTCCGCCCCAGAATCACTGTCTCAGTACACGGGACTTGGATAGAACCAGGAAGCTGATCTCCAGGCTTCCACACCAATCCCCACTTCGTACTCACTCGACTGCCGCTGACCGTCCGAGCAGCGGCTCTCTTCACCCGGGGATCTCGGAAACAGGAGTCCCCGTCGGCGCTTCCTTCCTCCGTTCTCTCTCGGCCGAGAGAGAACAATACAAACAAAGCAGTATTACGCGCAACGTCCTGCGCGAAGCGCTCGCCTAAGTACCCATCCTCCCACGTGCATCATGGGAGTTGTAGTTTGTTGGTACCAGTAGTTCTTTTGGTACTCGGTAGGCGCTGCACGCACGATACCTGACAATCATCTGGAGGGTTATATTTGCAATGAGGTGTTGCTTTAAGAGAATGCTATGTACTCATGTGGGCACAGCAGGGTGGAGCATAAGATCTGAGGCTTAGATGCTGATACATTTTTCCCTGGGGGATCTTCACTAGTAAATGCACCTGTTCTTGTCCCGCCCATTGTTCCAGCCCAGATGCTACCTGCATGTAGACCTTTGCAATTACCTCCTGAGGCTACCAAATATGTCACCATCCTAAAGAATGTCCCCTTTCTCCATTCTAACCAGGCTGCGAACTGATATGATCTAAAAAACAATACAGTACATTGGTTAGCAATTGTAGTTGGTAACACACAGTGGATTTTTGATGAAAGTTCAATGGTGAAGCGGGACCCTTTGGTATGGAGGGGGCAATAACTTGTTGCGGTTATTGTGTGGTGGTAAATTCAGGAATTCTGTCTTGATGGGTCAGATATTAACCAGATTAATTTACTCAGTATCACACTATAGTAGGATTGAAGCAGTCCATTTAGGGTATATTTATAGAGCTGTTAATATTACGAATCCAGTAGATGTTTACCCTATAGGAAGTTGCTCTAGAGATATGGAGTTAATATAAAACGTGGGGATTTGTAACTGATTTACTCATCTTGACTTAGTTGAGGAACTCGACTGACCCCTGCCCTGATAGCTAGATATCATCTTAGTGACATTACTATGTCAGAAGAAACTCCCTGCCAGTATTAGAATTTGAAGTCCATAGGCTTCCTGTCTTCCCTGCCCTGCTCCAGCCAAAATGCAGGGGGTATACATCCCTTTCTGTGGAGGCAGGACACAGCTTATTTAAGTGTACGTAGGGCTGTGTCCAGCTCTGCCTTCCCATCCAGACAGTGATGGCCCAACTAGGCACACCTTAGCTCTCTATTGTGTGTGACTGTCTAGGAGTAATACACAAAGCTCAACTGTCAGCTACACCAAGTCATATGACACAGAGACAGGCTGCATGCGCTAAATGGCTAAGGCAGGAAAAAGACAACTTTTTAAAAGGGGCATTTTCACAATTGTAATTTAAAATCTGCTGTGCCAAAAGAGAGGATTTTTCATTGCAATTCCAAAGGCACCAAACATGAACTGGTTACCTGTTCTCATTTGGAAGTTATAGTTTATTAAATGTAAGAAGGTAACTCAGATGTTATCTTATGGGAGAGGTAGGCTTGCAGTAGTGAAAAATCAATGTGAGAGTTTTTCACTACCAGGACATATAAAACTACAAGGTAAATGTCTAGTGTTTTAAACACACTGCATCCTACCCTCAGGGATGTCCAGGGCCTGCCCTAGGGGTGACTTACATGTATTAAAAAGGAAGGTTTGTGCCTGGCAAAAGTTTTATTCTGCCAGGTCAAAATGGCAGGTTAAAACTGCATCCACAGGCTGCAAAGGCAGGCCTGTGACACGTTGAAAGGGTGACTTAAGTGGGTGGAACAATCAGTGCTGCAAGCCCACTAAAAGCATTAATTTAAATCATTGGCACCTGTAGTAACACTTTACTAGAGACTTACAACTAAATGATATATGCCAGTTCGGGATAAGCCAATGTGTACTACATTTTAAGGAGTGAGCATAGGCATTTTTGCACTGCTTAGCAGAGGGTGAAATATGCAAAAGAAACAATTGATGGACGGAGTGCCGGACAATGCAAACATTCACCCCCAGTCACAGGGATCTGGGTTAAATCCATTATTCTTTTGCTCACCACACCACCCCAGTTTGGACCCAGCCATATGCAAGACCCTGTTCTTTGTGGGAACAGTCCAACCCACACTGCCAAGCCAGGTTCTCCCTGGACCGGAAACAAGCATCCTGGGACCGGTTTCAGGGCATCACCCTTCATCAGCCAGGCTAGCTTGAATCCAGTGGTGTGGTGAGCACGGGACCCACGTCTGGGCATACCCTTCCCACTTAGGGCGACATTTGCAAAAGAAACAATTGATGGACGGAATGCTGGACAATGCAAACATTCACCCCCAGTCACAGGGATCTGGGTTAAATCCATCATTCTTTTGCTCACCACACCACCCCAGTTTGGACCCAGACATATGCAAATCAGTCTTCACCCTGTTCCTTGTGGGAACAGTCCAGCCCGGCTGATGAAGGGTGATGCCCTGAAACCGTTCCCAGGGTGCTTGTTTCCAGTCCAGGGAGGATTTAACCCAGATCCTTGTGACTGGGGGTGAATGTTTGCATTGTACAGCAATGCGTCCATCAATTGTTTCTTTTGCATATGTTGCCCTAAGTGGGAAGGGTATGCCCAGCAGTGAGGTCCCGTGCTCACTACACCACTGGATTCAAGCTAGCCTGGCTGATGAAGGGTGATGCCCTGGAACCGGTCCCAGGATGCTTGTTTCCGGTCCAGGGAGGACCTGGCTTGGCAGTTCAGGCTGAACTGTTCCCACAAGGAACAGGGTCAAGACTGATTTGCATATGGCTGGGTCCAAACTGGGGTGGTGTGGTGAGCAAAAGAATGATGGATTTAACCCAGATTCCTGTGACTAGGGGTGAATGTTTGCATTGTCCAGCATTCTGTCCATCAATTATTTCTTTTGCATATGTCACCCTAAGTGGGAAGGGTATGCCCAGACGTGGGTCCCGTGCTCACTATACAACTGGATTGAAGCTAGCCTGGCTGATGAAGGGTGATGCCCTGAAACTGGCCCAGGATGCTTGTTTTTGATCCAGGGAGAACCTGGCTTGGCAGTTCCAGCTGGACTGTTCCCACAAGGGACAGGGTCAAGACTGATTTGCATATGGCTGGGTCCAAACTGGGGTGGTGTGGTGAGCAAAAGAATGATGGATTTAACCCAGATCCTTGTGACTGGGGGTGGATGTTTGCATTGTCCAGCATTCCGTCCATCAATTGTTTCTTATACATATGTCGCCCTAAGTGGGAAGGGTATGCCTAGACGTGGGTCCCGTGCTCACTACACCACTGGATTCAAGCCAGCCTGGCTGATGAAGGGTGATGCCCTGAAACCGGTCCCAGGATGCTTGTTTCCGGTCCAGGGAGGACTTGGCTTGGCAGTTCGGGCTGGACTGTTCCCACAAGGAACAGGGTCAAGACTGATTTTCCTATGGCTGGGTCCAAACTGGGGTGGTGTGGTGAGAAAAAGAATGATGGATTTAACCCAGATCCTTGTGACTGGAGGTGAATGTTTGCATTGTCCAGCATTCCGTCCATCAATTGTTTCTTTGGCAGTAGCAGAGAGTGAAGGCAAAAGGTTTGCGGGGAGGCCACCGTAAGGCTGACATGTCTAACACCTATGCTGCAAAGGAGTCTAGCACTCATCGTGACTCTAAAGATAAGCAGGAATGGCAATTTTGTCGGACCAGTTTTGGAGAGGGGGCAAGTGTGAAGCACTGGCTGGCCCCGGGAGGCTGAAAACAAAAGTGAGTGGATTGTGTTGATTTTCTGCTTTTGTTACTGGGGTCCGATTTTGCAGCACCGCTGGAAAACCAGCTTCCAGTAACAGAACCGGCTCCCGCCCTTCCAGCCTCCTGGAGAAATGTCCGATACCCAGTACGGCCAGTTCAGCTCTGTACAGAACCCCGAAGGGATCCATGTACTCATGCACACTCTCCTATGGTGATGAAAAAGTATGATGAAATGATCTCTTTCTTCAAGGCAAAAGCTCCGGGCAAGGGAGATTGATTGGTTGAAAATCAATTGAACAACTCAGGAACTGAGGAATCTGTGCATGTCTATTTATGAACAGTTGCTGCAGGTGTTTAAACAACACAATGGTCTAGAAAACCTTGAATGGGGAGATATGGGAAGCTTTGTGTCACAGTTTGTTCTTGGGTGACGCCTAGACATCAGTATACACATACAAGAGATTGTGATCTGTTGGCAGAGTAAGCCGCTGGAGGAGATCTTGAGGTATGCTAAGTACTGCAGTGATGAGCAAGTGATGAAGCAGAAAAGGCTTTAGGAAAAATTCATGCTTGCCCAAAACAAAGTTGGCGCAGAAAGGGTTTCAAAATCAGCCATATGTAGGAAATGTTGGTGGAATGCAAGGTGTTGGTTATTAGAGTGGAGGTCAGGTGATGCAAGGAGGATGCTGCATTCCACAAGGCAGAGGTCATGGTGGTTTGGTTGATCCAAATTCTGTCATGGATATCATGACATTGAAGAGATCGACTCCTTGTCATTATTGTAGCAAGCTTGGGGATTGGAAGAGGGCGTTCCGACAGAATCCCAATAGAATGGTTAGTGATGGACAAATGGAAAATGTTAATTCGACTCAAGTGCAGAATGTTCCAGTTCAGCAAACGCAAAATCCAAATCAGTCACAACCCCCAGTGATGCAAGCTCCACAAGCTCTGATGCCTCCACAGAATATTGTAACTATAGGTTCAATGTGAATCAAGCCCCAAGAGCAAGCCTGAATCCTTTGCAGAATCAGAACCCATTTCCCCAATATTTGAGAATGAGATCTTGACTCCGATAATTCACAATGACAGTGCCTGAGGGGGCAGGAAGATTGCATGCATGGCACAGTCTAGAGGTAGACGGGAGTGGTCCATTTGCTGAAGGTGAGGTGAATGGCCATCAAGTTTCATTTTTAATTGATACTGGTGTTACCTGGTGCACTGTTAGAAAAGCGGAGGTTCCAGACCTACCCCTTTCGGGGGAAAAAGATCCAAATTGTAGGTGTTTCAAATAAACAAATAACTAATCCTGTGTCAGAGAAAGTCCCTATAAAAATAGGCTTATTTGAAGAAGATCACCAATTAGTTTTATGTGATTTAAGTCCTGTAAACCTGTTAGGGCGAGATCTTTTATGCATATTAAAATGCATGGGACTGCGATTGCTTAAAAGCGTTCCTAGAGCTAAGAGAAAATCTTTCATGCTCCGGCAATAGGAATGCCTAATTACAGTAAAATGTTCATTTTGTTTTGGAGTGAAAGTGAGGGTTGCACTCCCTCAGTGCTTACTCAGATTCATGGAGACTCTCAAAGACCTGTGGCCTACTTTTAGACCACCCTTGACCCTGTAGCTGCAAGACTGCCCAGCTGCCTTAAAGCAGTTGCGGTGATCAGTGTCAGTATTGAGAGAAGCAAGAGCATAGTCATGGGACATCCTCTTACAGTGATGGTCCCACATTCAGTGGAGATTTTGCTCACACATACTAAGACACAGTATATGACCCACTGTAGACTCACAAAATATGAACAATTGATTCTTGCTGCTGAAAATGGTATTCTGAAAAGATTTGAGACTTTTAACCCGGCTACACTGTTACTATAGCCTGAAAACGAAGTTGATGGGGAGAGACTGTGCATTACTGTCTCGATGTCACAGATTTATGCACCAAGCCCAGACCTGACATTAAGGATGAACTGCTTGATGAGCCCGACTATGTATTGTTTGTTGATGACTCATGTTTAAGAAATAACGAAGGGGAACTGAGAGCACCTTATGTTGTCTGCACAACTCAAGAAGTGGTGGAAGTATCCTGGTAGAATTGGTTGCCTTTACCAGAGCATGTTGCCCTTTTGCCCAACTGACGGTGCAATATATACCAACAGTCAATATGGCTTTGCTGTAGTCCATGACTTTGGACAGTTGTGGTCACAGAGGGGATTTTTGACTTCATCCGGATCCCCTGTCCGGAATGGGGAATATGTGATGAGATTGTTGAAAGCTCTACACATTCCACAAGAAATTGCAATTGTAAAATGAGAAGCCCTCAGAAGTGGAAATGATTATGTAACCATTGGAAACAGATTTGCAGATTAGGTTGCTCTGCATTGTGCAACTGTGGCATGCACACTTAATGGAGAATATTCAAGTGACTCCGGTGAGGACACCAATTTTCTTTGCTGCTGCCTATAGCTGATACTTGAGAGGAAATCAACAGATTGCAGGAGGAAGTGTCAGAAGTGGGAAACAACAAGGATGGGTCTGAGCAGGATGTAGTAAGAATGAGAATGAGATTGGGGTCTCAGCTGGTGGAAGACCTGTGTTGCCTGACAGTTTGTTGTTCCCAAAGACTAGACATTTTCATGGTCCCACACAGATGCGGAGAGATGCCATGGTTAGACTGTCTGATTTAGAGTTCTAGCTGAAGAATCGTGCCGTAGGTGTGTGACCTGACAGCAAATGAATGTTGGAAGAAGAACCCCAGTCAGTATGAGTCACAGAGGCAGATCTGGGGAATCCTTTAACAGGATTCAGCTGGACCTCATCAAGATTCCTGTCTGTAACAGGTTGAGATAAATCCCGGTCAGAGTGTGTAATCCCTCCTGATGGGTGAAAGCCTACCCAACACAAAGAAATGACAGTCTCACTGTAGTCAAATTATTGATGCAAGATTTCATACCACAGTTTGGATTTTTGGTTTCTCTGGAGCCAGACCGAGAGACTCATTTTAATAATAAGATCCTAGAATGCTGTGTGTGTGTCACTACAAGTGGACAGAGATTGCATTGTAGTTATAGACCAGAAGCTTCAGGAATTGTTGAGCAGATTAATGGGACAATGAAAAATTGTTTGCCCAAAGTCTGCGTATCCACTTCTCTGAAATGGGCAGATGCTTTGCCTTTGGTGTTGCTGAGTCTCCGAAGTCTCCAGGATTGTCGCCACATGAAATACTCATGAACGTGCCATGAGACTGCCTGCTGTGCCTGAAAAATGCAGTTGTAAATATCACTAATGACATGATTCACGACCACTGCAAAGTAGGGGTGGGTGAAAAAGTCTGCTTCTCAGGTGGAATTTGCGGAGTTTTGCACCCAATTGCGGCAACATTCCACCATAGTGGAGTTTGTTTTTGCCTGTGGCTTGCCAACATTATGTTGGCAAGCGTGAGCCAGAACTTGCATCCCCTACCAAATGATACTGATTACCAACACTGCTGTGAGGTGTGGTGGGCTGGCTAACTAGATGTATGCGTCCCACACCCAGAGAGTGAGATGTCCCCTTGAAGAGGTGGTAATGCCTGAAGCAAGTCTGCAACCTTCTATGCAAAACCGTCCAGAAGGCCCAGAGGGGGGTGTCGTGCACCAGAGTTTCACAGATATCAAAGTCCCAGAAGTCTCACAGAGTGGCATAGAAGTGTCTGAGGAGGAAGAAAAGAAGATAAGAACAGAGAGAGGAGCTCCTGTAGAGCAACCACAAGTGCAAAAAAAATGATCCTGGTGAAGGTAAAAATGAAAGGAGTGGAAGGGCACAAAAGAAAGAGAGGAGTGGCCAAAGAGAAAGATAGACTTAGATCTAATGTGGCAGGTGAACAAATACCACAAGCCATCATCGAAGAGACAGAATTAAGTATTGTGAGTGACACAGAAGAAGATAAACAGACACCAAGAAGATCAAAGAGAGCCAGAGTACCTTGCTCTAGATATGCACAAGTGGACTTATTTTGCAGGCAGTGCATCCAATTCAACAATCTATGACCCAAATGAACTGAGAGCAAAACCACTTGAAGCCCCATAATATATGCCACACCATCACAACATACAATTTAAGTATTTGAAATTGATTCATTTTCAACTCGATTCCTTTGAAATTTGATTGATTCAAGTCGGCATACAATTGTTTCTTCGAAAAATGAACTGTGTCCGAATTGAGTTATAGAATAGACCGCGGCATCCGATAATTGAACCGTACAATTATTGCATAAAAAAACTAACAAAATAAAAGAATCAAGAAGATAACCTAGGGCCACGGTTGCAGTAGAAAAGTAGGGTTGCTATTCTAGAAGAAGATGGAGTAGGGCTAGGGATGTCTCACGAAGACTAATGTGTATAACCTGTATATAATCTGAATCAAATAACTGAAATTTAACAACAATAAGTTTTGATTATTTTACACAAGTAGAACCAAACACAGAATACTGCAGGTCTGCTTGCTGCTATATTCTACTTAAGGTCTGACTGTAGATAAACATGCATCTCCTTACCAAGGCTAGATATAGGGTAGTGATTGTGGTCACATCAACAGCTATTGTGTAAAAATGTATCACACTTTTAGTTGGTATGAGTATTACTCCTGGAAAAGGTACCCTTAGGTCTACCCTTGCACCCACATCACCTGCACATTGAACAGAGGAGAGAAAACTGAAGGCTTCATATTTAGATGTTCAGAAGCAGATTTCACATCAAACGTTTATTATAGATTAGTGCAAAAATACACACTACTCTAGATGCTAAGGATTGCTATGTTTGTGCGCGCTTACCTGCTTAAGCTGCTGAGAATGTGTCCTATCATCACATTCTACTTTCATATGCAATCACAGGTAGAATATTGCTTGGTATATTTTATAGGCAGAATCATTTTGAATATTATTTTTCCAGTTATGATTTTATCTTTTCAGAAGTTCGTCTTCACAAGAGAATGAATCTGCGCCCACAGGCTAAGCAGATGGAAACAGCTTGGTATTTCCTTTTGTCCCCTACTAGAATAGATACTGTTAATGCATATGAATGCAATTCGACATGTTCAATGAACCAATGAGAAAGGAAGTTTCTGCAAGCTTTAAAGGAAAGGAGTACTCACATGTTTCATAAGCAAACAAAAAAGGAAGATGCTTTAAAGAACGTGTGGAATAAGAAGTAAGAAAAATACAAAGGAAAGATGATGTCCCCTAGATTGAAATTAGACAGAAGACAAAAGGGAAAACTATGTTTTTATACGATGAGGACTCATATTAGAACTAGACTGTAGGGAATTAGGTTACAAACGAAGAGGGCACTTGGAGGTTATCGTTCTTTTCTCTTTATTCCAGAAAAAAAAACAAGATTTGTCCGGTTCTCTCTACACACAAGCGAAGGACGCTGGTTTGGCTCCCTCTGGTTGGTCGGGTGGCAAGGCTTCCACCTGGAGTCTTCTTTTCACAAGAAAGCCTCAGGAAAAAGAGAATACCGGGGTTGAATGACCATTTCCTTGGTCTTACGTACTATCGGGGAGGGTAGTGACCCTGCCTCCCACGTAGAGCCCTTAAACATTCCTGTACTTAGGAAGGGGATCGATGAGCTCCATACCCACCCTCTCGAATGGCTTCCCTATAATAGGGAGGGGTTGCAAGGGCACAGCCGGGGGTTTATAGGGGTTTTTCTTCTAACACACCTCGCATTCTTGGCAGTACCTGACAATGTGGGCAAAGATACCTGGCCAGAAGAAATGCTTCAAGATGTTCTGCCTGGTCTTCTCTCCTCCGCCATGGCCCACGAGAAGGTGGGAATGGGCGAAGAAGAGAACCTGATCCTGAAAGCTTTTCGGGACAAGCAGCTGAGGTGGATCGTCCCTTTTCCCTATGCGGTATAATAGGCCGTTTTGTATCTGGAAGCAAGGGTAGGTTTGGGGAGGATGTTTCTTTTTAGCATGTTCCCATGCAAACTGGACGGTGGAGTCGTTGCCTTGAGCGAACTTAAAGCTATGGTTGGATGACGACGGGTTTTGAGTCGGTAGGTTTGAAGAAGGCCCTATGGCCCCCAACGCGTCTTTACACATCGTGGAAAAATTTGGGTTGTCGGTTCCTATGATAACCTCTTCTGGTAGGTTGTCCATTACGCCTACCCTGAGCATGGAGGGACCTCTGTTGGACAGACTAATGGGAACTTCCGCTAGAGGATAGGTTTTTACATCCCCATGTACACATCGTATCGGGACGTTCGTACCCGGTATGAGTTGGGACTTCTCAACTAAATGGGAGTGCATGAGGATTGACGACAACCCGAATCTAGGAGGGCAACCACTTGCTTTTTGTTTACCCAGAGACTTACATAAAAATGTGCCCCGAGCTCTTCGGAAAAAAGAATGGACTTTGGGAGGTAACTGATGTCCATAGGTTCTTCTGATCCCTTCCTTTGAGTGCAGAACCGTGCGAAGTTCCCCAAGTTACCACACTCAAAGCACTGGGGACCTCAGGATGAGAGGGTCTCAGTCTTATGTTGGTGTAGCTTTGGGGGTTCTGGTAGTGGTTTCGTCGTCTTCCTTTCAGGCTTTGTCGAGGGACCTGCTCTCTGGGGTTTCTCGACCTCCCACAGGAAAGATCGGGGTTGGGCTCGGGAAAAGGTAGTGGCCATGGCCACCGCTTGTTCCACGGTTTGGTGGGTGTGTTGCCGTAGCCACCGCTGTGTAGGGAAGGGGAGGGTCTCTAGATACTGCTCCAGGTAGATAAGGGCCATTATTTCTTCTTTTTTATTTTCGTGTGGTCTTAACCACTTATCAGCTGCCGTCTTTAACATGAAGAATAACGTCTTGGGGTTGTCCCCAGGTGTCCCCCTCTCCTTTCGTAATTTTACTCTGTAGGCGTCTGTGTCCACAGCTAAGTGGTCTAGTATTAGTGCTTTGATTTTGGTATAAGGGGTGTTACCGCCTTCATTCGCGGCTTGATAGGCGGCTGAGCTTCACCGGTTAACAGTGGGGCTAGAAAGAACTGCCACTTGGCTATGGGCCACCCACATGCCTTGGCGGCTCTCTCGAAGTTTAGGAGGAACGCGTCCGGCTCCTACCCGGGCACGTATTTCTGAAGGGCTATATTCAGGACCCCAGGGTTTGTGGGCTTTGCAACCGGGTAGTCAGTTGGACCTGATCCTCCGTGACTTTGTGGATGCATTCCACCTGTTGGGCCATGGAGTCCTTAAACATGTCTCTGTCGGCTTGTGCTGATGTTATCTGTCTCTTTAGGGCCCATTCGAGCTTCTCCTGCCCCTTTATGAGTTGCTGTACGAGGGCTTCCATTATTATCATCTAATTGCAGTCTGCCCGCATTCTCCACCACTTGTAGGGAATTAGGTTACAAACGAAGAGGACACTTGGAGG
The DNA here is from genome assembly GCA_963921515.1 of Calotriton arnoldi. Taxonomy (NCBI): domain Eukaryota; kingdom Metazoa; phylum Chordata; class Amphibia; order Caudata; family Salamandridae; genus Calotriton; species Calotriton arnoldi. The sequence continues at coordinate 693,836 of CAWUFW010009000.1, read as the reverse complement.
TTATCGTTCTTTTCTCTTTATTCCAGAAAAAAACCCAAGATTGTCCGGTTCTCTCTACACACAAGCGAAGGACGCTGGTTTGGCTTCCTCTGGTTGGTCGGGCAGCAAGGCTTCCACCTAGAGTCTTCTTTTCACACGAAAGCCTGAGGAAAAAGAGAATACGGGGTTGAATGACCATTTCCTTGGTCTTACGTACTATTAGGGAGGGTAGTGAGGGGGTTATTGACACCACTTAGCTAGCCCAGCACCTTTGTCAGGGGGGTTTTCGTTAGAGGGAGTGTACCATCTCAATACCCCTTATGTGATTTAGGTAGCGTTGGACCCCCGCCTCCCACGTAGAGCCCTTAAACGTTCCCGTACCTCTGTAAGCCATGCTCCTCCTGGAACGCGGCTGACTTGTACGCGGTTCCTTTGAGTTTCTTCGCTCCCCAGGGTTTCACTGGATACCGTCGTCTCTGCCGGTTTCGCGTCGGAGGTCTTGACTGCAACGTCTTTCACAATGGGGTTTCCTTCCAGAAGCCAGGTACCGGGCGTCTCGGCGTGATGCTCCCTCTGGGTTTGTTCACTCGGCGACCTCTCTCTTCCTCCAATAGCCACACCCCGTCCGGCGTGGCTTCCGGGCTTTAAACTGTCTGGGTCCAGGTTCTTGAGAGGGGTTGGAGGCAGGCTCCGACTGACGTACTCCGTATAGGCGGGGTTATAATCCAGGAAGTCACCGTCTTTAAAGGAGCCACAGCGGTATCGTGCGGGTGAAGGCAAGATCATCAATGGTTGTACGGGCTGTAACAGAGAAAAGAGCAATGCATGATCAGGTAAGGGGTCCTCGTCCTTGTGATCCGTGTCACTATGCAACAGAGAGTCAGAGGCCCCGCAACATAGACACATGGGATTAAGTAGTTGTGAGCACACATTCGAAGGTCTTGGATGGCCTGTTCAAATATTAACTGGAGAATAGCCAGTTATCCTTGGAGTGTATTTTGTTTGAGCACCATATGCTCATTTCCAGTTGCCCGTAGATTGTGACGGTACATGTTACCTGGCTTTAGTTTTCCTGAAAATGTACCAGGTGAACAGTATAGAAGCTTTAACGATGAATCCATCTCACAGACATAGTACTAATGATGGGACACAATTAGTGAGAGTTATTTTCTGTGACATTATTCCCCCCGTAGAAGTTGTGCTAAATGATGAGAAAATGAGAACGCTTTCTACAGTAATGGATAAATTAGCCACTAGTACATCTGTGCTTTGTTAGCAGAAAATACAGAATTAGTAGCTATTAGAGCAATGGTTTTCCAAGATCGATTATCCTTAGACATATTGTTAACAGAGAAAGACAGAGGGGCATATTATCAAGGATCTGCGATGGTTTTTTTATCGCCGGCTATCGCTGGATTTCCTCGCCGTGACAGCCGATAGTATTATCAACGTGTTTCGCAAAGGCGATAGGAAATCCGGCGATAGCGAGTTAACCCAGCAATAGCGTGAGAATTCCAGCGCTAAATTCCCTGCGCAAATTAAAAGCTTGCTAATAGGCAAGTGTGTACTTAACCTAACAATCCACCCCCCATTGACAAGATGGTTAAGGCAAGTTTATTCCAGGCGTTAAATTCCAGCGATAAGCGCGGTTAGCGCGAATTTTCCTATCGCTTCGCGGGCATTGGTAATAGGTGGAAGTTGTGTTTGCGACTGTTTCAATGGAGTTTTAGTCAGGAACGCCTACTTTGCATGTCATTAGCGATATATATCGCTGACATGCTTAGAGGTGGAAAAACGGCCGCTATTGCTAAAAAACTCACGCTAAGGCCCGTTAGCTGCAGCTTGTTAATAGTGTGATAAAAATATCGCCGCATTAGCGGCAGAAAAGTGCCGCTAACGCGCCGATAGAGGGCTTGATAATATGCCCCAGAGTCTGTAAGATGTTGAAAGTGTCTCGATCTCCTTGCTCTTGTCTGGTTTGTGAATATATCCCAGACAACAGCAAGGAGATAAAAGATTTTGTAAAGAGCATTTCTCGCTTGAAACCTGATTTAGAAGATTTAGAATCAACTAGTGCTATAGGTAGGTGGATAGGAAGTATTGGCAATGGGTCTTTAGGTGCTTTATTAGAGCCAATATTAATTATTGACATTCGTTTGATTTGCTTATTTGCTCTATATAAGGGATTTAGAGGTTTGCAAGCAAGAAAGAAAAGGGAAGAAGGAAAGAGGCAAAGGAGAGAAGAAATAGAACTGGAAGGGAGAAATTGTAAGGCTTACAAAGAAATTAGGCCTGGGCAGAGCTCACAGAGTGAATTTCATGGAGTTACCAAAAAACTCCACCAAATTCCGCGGAGTTCTGCAAGTATTGCTCCATGAAAAACAGCACTGCACAAACAACTGAGCAGCGACCTAAGCCAACAGCTGCCCGGATCCGAAGAGGGCAGCTATGGCAGCTATTGGCTCCACAAAGAAAGATAATGCCTCAACTTGCCTGTTTAAGCACATTGCTTACCCCAGAACACAAAAACAGCCAAGAGAGCACAGCTTGGGATAGCTTATCCCACAAAACGGCCGAGAGAGCACAGGTTGGGGTAGCTTTGCCTCCATGCAGCCGCACAGCACTGGAGCATTCTTTCCTGCTGCCTGGCACAACAGGTTGAGCACCACCACAGCTGGGTACTCGGATGAGATTCAAGTGCGTGTCACACAGAGCACAGCAGCCCAGGCTAGGAATATTCATGAATTAAACGGAACGCACTCTCATGTGTTTTTTACTGGCACATATCCCTCACATTGACAATCCTGCATGAATAATTTGTGTTTTGCGGGGGCGTGGTCTGCCAGGCTCGAAGATGGCTGCTGCCTGAGCGAGCTCCGGCACCCGCCCGCATAATCCTCTCATTATTTGCGCCACCGAGACACCACAGGTGGAAATTGACGCTGCAAACGACGTCTCAAAGCCTGCGGCTTCACCTGCTGTGATTTGGGCTGGTGCCGGGTCCGCTGTGCAGAGCGCAGCCTTCGCTCGTGACTGGGCCTGTGCCTGCCGATCTGCGGCCTGAAGTAAATATCGACTACGCAGGCCAGCGCTGCCGTGGACGGAGCTCCTCCCGCTGCGAGTGCGGAGGTTGGGGCGGCGGCCGCGAGGACCGGAGTGCGCGCGCGCTCCGAAGACGGAGGCTGCGGACGGCGGCGAGGTCTCCTGCGAGATCCAACTGTGGTGAGCGAGTCGAGGAGCGGAGGCCTAGGGCGTGACGGCGCTCCGGGCTCCGGCGGAGCAGAACGAGGACTGCGCGGGTGTGCCTGGCTGCCTTGATCCCCTCCGGTAAGATCGTTGCCAATGCGTGGCTGTGAGGCAGCGCTGTGGGCCGCGTAAGAGGACCAGGTGGGCGCTGCGGGTGTGCACTACCATCAGGGGGCCCCAGGGACCATCGCGACCAGCTGGGGGTGCCTGAGTACACTGGAAAAGCCGCATGCAGACTGTGTTTCGCCTGGGACTGCACAGGGCCCGCGATAGTTTTTGTGGACTCAGTGGCGGGGCACGGGTTGTGGCGGTGGCTGGGTGCCGCATGGCCCCGCATCTTCATAGTAAAGGCACAGCCAACCTCGACCTTGGGGCCCACACAGAGGATCTCCCCCTCACGGGATTAGTGCCACCGGAGGAAGAGGCTGCATCGCGCCTCAGCACTGGGAGCCAATATTCGACACAGTGTCACTACAGCACACCTGATTTATAGCAGCAGACATGAGTCGCACAGATAAAACACAGCCTAAAATTTCATTTGAACACCGCAAATCCACAAGACTCCGGGAGGATGAGCAGGACCAGAATAACGCTGCTGGGTCGGATGAAGCCACCGCACCTGAAAGAGATATCCGGCAGATTCTTGGGGCAATGCAGCGTAGCTTAACCTCCATAGATGCTAAAATAGACTCCTTGGCATACAGACTCGACAGGATGTCCGAAAGAGTAGACAAGCATGCCGAGAGAATTGATCAAGCGGAGCGTCGGATCTCAGATACTGAGGATGCACAGACCGAAATGGGGGCCACTCAGCGTCAAATGGAGAAATTGGTCACCATCCTGAAGGATAAAGCTGAAGATTTGGAGGCGCGTTCGCGCAGGAACAATGTACGCCTGTTGGGCCTGGCAGAATCGACAGCTATGGGTCCCATGGAGCAGTTTATAGAGACATTGTTAGTACAGTTGTTGGGGCGAGCTACCTTTTCCGATGTATTCATTGTGGAGCGAGCGCACCGCTCGCTTGGCACGCGTCCACCACCGGGAGCCCCTCCACGACCGATACTCATTCGCCTGTTGAATTACAGGGACAGGGATGCTGCTTTAAGACGCGCAAGAGAGCTGAAAACACTCCCATATGAAGGTGCAGAACTATCCCTTTTTCCTGATTTCACCCCATCGGTCCAAGAGGCTCGGAAGAAGTTCGGTCCGGTCAAACGTAAGCTTAGAGAACTGCAAGTGGATTATGCGATGCTTTATCCTGCTCGCCTAAAGGTCTCCATCGATGGTGAAACAAGACTGTATACAGACCCCAGTGTTCTACAAAAAGACCTTAAGAAATATGGTGTGGAAAAGACGAAAGGGGGTCCTACCCTGTCTGTGGCAGCGGAGGATGACAGTACACTTGCAGATAATACTGGGGTCACTGCGGCTGCCTCTTCATCTTCCTTGCCGTCCTGATTGTACCTGGCATTGGCCGCTGGTTGTTGTGGGGGCTTTGTTGAGGTGTCTCGCAATTTGACACAAGGTGTAACAAAATGTCTTTGATTTTGATTTGCAGGTAGATTGTTCAATTGTAAATATGTCTCGGAGGTTGGAGTATAAAGCGGGCGGGGCTGACCTGCTTTACCGCTTGTTGGGGACCGGCGACCATTGCCACCGAGTGTATTTCACTAGGGTATAAAGTTGGGGATTGCTGCCCAGTTGGCAGGTACGAAGCATAATTGAAACTGGGGTGGGAAAGTTCTGGGTAAGCTGTATCTACTTATTTTGATAAGCTGTGGGGGGGATGGTGGGGTGGGAGTTGGGGAGGTTAAAAAGATGCAACCGTTTTATTGGTATAGTCGCTACTCGTTAATTGCATTCGGATGCGCAGTCACTGTATGTCCGGGACCGGATGGCCACAGATTTCCCAGGCGCTAGTACTCATCCCGTAATGGTACGCTTCCTTTCTTGGAACGTCCGAGGCCTAAATGATCAACGCAAAATACGAATGGTAGTTGCGTATATGCATAGGCACCAGGTTGATGTGGCGGTACTACAGGAGACCCACCTTCCCCCTACTACAAGTTTACTAACACAACGGAGAATGAAGGGGCAATGTATAGCCGCAGGGTTCACATCTCATGCTAGGGGAGTACTCGTGTGGACACGCAAGAATTCTAGCATACAAATACAGGCTGTCGATATTGATCCCAACGGTAGATGCGTAATAACGAAATGCCGCAGGGAACACTACAAGTGGTTGCTAGTGGGGGTATATGGTCCCAACCATGATGATCCGCAGTTCTATCACACACTGCATGCTAAGATCTCAAACTACGCTCATCTGCCCATATTGTGGGGAGGGGACTTTAATTGTATACAAGATTTGGAATTGGACCGGTCAAGGGGGGCCTCTAGGCCACTTTCACATGCTGCCTGCGCTATAGCATCCATGGTGCGGGCCGAGGGATTGTGTGATGTTTGGCGCCAGCGGAACCCCTTGGGGAGGGAATACACGCATTACTCGGCAGCGAATGACACTCATACCCGTATAGATTATTGGTTTGCCTCGCTGACATTGCTCACCTCAGTTAAAGCCTGCACACATATGTCCAGGACATTATCGGACCATGCCCCACTTTGCCTTACATTGCAGCTGCCAGTCCAGAGTTCTCAATACCGATCGTGGCGTTTCCCACAATATTCTTTATTGGATTCGGTCTTTAGTGCAGAGCTGGGTACTGCCATTGACGAATATTTTTTAACAAATTTAGGTAGTGTAGATTCCATGGGGGCGGTGTGGGAGGCTTTTAAATTGTATATAAGGGGGATAGTTATCTCTAAACATGCTGGGGTTTTGAGGTCCATTCGGGCACGGTTGGCCTCCACGGAAGAAACGTTGAGAAGGTTGGAAGGTGTCCACTTAGAGACAGGTGATCCGCAAGTGTTAGCTCAGATCCGTGCACAAATACATGAGTTTCAAACTCTAGCGGAGGACGAGGTAAAACATCTGGGTAAATACGCTGTGGCCAGAACATATGCGGAAAAGGATAGACCAAGCGCCACCCTGGCTGCTCAGGTGCGACCTCCTAGGGGGACAATCACATTTCGCAGATATATGATATGGAACAGACTCTGGTGCATGACACACCGGCCATTTTAGATGCCTTCGCAGATTACTATACAGGGCTATATATCTCACGGCCCAACAGTTCCTCTGAATCGGATGAGGAATACTTGGAGTATCTTAACATGTCCTGGCTGACTAATAGTGACAGAGAACGGTTGATAGGACCACTCAGACCAACGAAAATTACAGCCGCATTGAAAAGCATGCCTAGCGAGAAGACCCCAGGGTCTGATGGCCTAACAGTGGCGTTTTATAAAGCCTTCCTTGACAAACTGCTTCCTCATTTGGTCAATTTGTTTGAGGAAATGGTCAAGACAGGCACTATGCCACCGACTATGAGGGAGGCGACTATAGTTACATTACTCAAACCTGGGAAGTCTCCGGAACACTGCTCATCATACAGGCCTCTTTCATTGTTAAACACTGATACGAAGCTGTTTGCAAAGGTGTTGGCCAATAGATTGGCCCCCTTGCTGCCCAAATTGGTGGGCCCGGAACAAACGGGTTTCATCCCGGGCCGCTCTCTTACAAATAATCTCCGTACACTGTTCGGAACCATAGCGTGTATACAGCCTAGGATCAAGGCAGCGGCACTATTCATTGACATCGAGAAAGCATTTGACTCGGTAGAGTGGCGCTTTCTGTATGCTGTGCTCAGGAAGGTGGGCGTGGGGGACGTTTTCGTGCAGCTAATCCAGGTGTTGTACAAAGATCCGATAGCAAAGGTGAAACTCAATGGTGCAGTTTCCCGGGCAATAACAATCACCAGAGGGACGCGGCAGGGTTGTCCCCTCTCCCCTCTGTTATACGCGCTAGTGGCCGAACCCTTACTATGCGCAATGCGAGAATACCACGCTTATAGAGGCATACGGTCCCCAACTTACAATACTGTGATTTCGGCCTATGCCGATGACACTCTACTCTATATCCGCAACCCAGAGCAAAATTTGCCACCCATGCTACAAGAAGTAGAGAGATTCAGCCAACACTCAGGACTCCATATCAATTGGCAGAAATCACTTATATTCCCACTTACCTCAGACACAGAACAAGTCAATACCACGTACCCATTACAATGGACCACGGACCCAGTAAGATATTTGGGTATCAAAATACACACTGATGCTGATCTAGTCTTATCAGAAAATTATGGCCGTGCCCTCCAGAAATTATCCGAATCAATAAACAAGTGGATTAAACTGCCGCTCTCGCTGATGGGCAGAGTGGCGCTGGTGAAAATGGTGGTTCTCCCGCGTTTTCTGTTCCTGTTCGCCAATATACCCATAGGTCTACCACGATCATTTTTTAACACACTCCGCAGTTCACTGAGTCGCTTGGTCTGGGTGGGGGGGCAACCGCGGGTCAGATGGGAAGTACTCACATGTCCCTACGCAGGGGGAGGGCTAAATGCACCTGACATGGAGAAGTATTACAGGGCGGCACAGGCCCTGCATGCACACATATGGTTTCACGGCCCACCGAATATGCCGCAATTTCTACTTGAGCGAAATGTTGTGTCCCCTTCCTCGCTACCAGGGTGGGTGACAGGGGCAGCACGCACTACATGTGGTAGGATCGATCCAGTGAATTGCACAGGCGTGCAGTTTTCTAAGATTGCGAAACAACTACATCTCCCTCTCATATACTCCCAAAGCTTCCCATACCCTGGTGTAGTTGGCTCCCACATAGGGGGACAAGGCTCTAATGGGTGTACTGGCGAAATTGAATATACAGTATTTGGGTGACCTGTTTCATGAAGGAGGGGTTAAAACCTGGGACCAGGTGTCGAGTCACGTGTCCAATGTTACAACCTTGGATATGTTCCAATACTATAGATTCCGCGGCGCTCTGCGAGGGTTGTTGACGGAAGGAATGGTAGAACCGGCAGAGATGCCCGCATTAACGTACCTATTACAAACCCCTAACACACAGCATGGTATAACCAGACTGTATACATCATTTCACACGGCCTGTGAGTTCCCCAAGTTAAAATTTCAATCTGATTGGGACGCTGAGCTCAATATCACAGTCACAGACGAACAGTGGACATGGTGTTTTGCCTCGGTGAGGTCAGTTTCTCTTAACGGTAGACACCGGTTAATACAATTTAAATACATACACAGAACATATTACACACCAGTCAGGCTGCATAGATACGGGCTCCGTGGCGATGACGCCTGTCCTAGATGTTCCGCTAGTCGTGCTACTTTTCTACATCTAGCATGGACTTGTCCCGGTATAAGAACTTACTGGCGCAGGGTGTATCAAGCCCTTTCGGAAATGTTGTCGACTGAGCTACCCGAGGAGCCTCTGGTGGCGCTGCTGGGGTACGCACGGGGGATCCCAAAGGGGGTACAAAAACTAGCAGAAATTAGCTTATTATTAGCAAAGAGAAGAGTTGCAATGCGATGGATGAGGGGCCCACTGCCTACGCTCGACGAATGGGAGAAGGATTTGGCATATTGCTCTACACAGTCCGATACTTATAACACACTCATGCCCGCGCGCTGCGCCCCCAGGGATATATGGGGCCCATATAGACAATATTTGTTGAATAAAGCTGTGACCACTACCCCACCTGTTGAGTTAGATAGAACTGGTGTGGGCTGATTTGCTGAGACTCACATGGTTAGTTATTGAACATTCCAATGTTGTACCAATTGGTTGGCCTACTGACCTGCTGGGAGCCCGCCTGTTTGCGACTTAGCAGGGGTCGGCAGACTCTATTATTATGGGGATTCCGGTATTCCGTATATCATTAATGTAATATTCCTTCACTGGTGTTCAAATAATAATGTTTGGTCTCTTTTAATGACGGCTCGGGGAACAAGCCGACAAGGGAAATGGATATTATCATGCGCTGGAAATATACTGTATGTATTTACCAAGAGTGACTACATTGGAAAGCTGAATGTAACTGTTTTTTTTTCGGTTGTAAAAATGAAAAATAAAGTTATAAAAATAAAACATAAAAAAAAAATTGTGTTTTGCCAGAGGCTCACCACAAGCTGCTTCAGGCTTCACTGGTGAACTGCTACTGATGGCCCTGGGGACGTCCCGCGAAGACCCTTGGTGCTGCTTACTGTGCTTGGGTAGTGGCAGAAGATTGAGGGGGCAGAAGGTGAAGTTTCCTGGACTGAGGGAGGACATTGGCTGTGGGCTTTCCAGCTCTCTACTTCCTGAACCCTCCATCTTCCAGGCTGGGTCACTCATGCTGTTGCCGCTCTTCTGGTGGTGGTGACGATGGTGGTGATGGTGGGAGGGCTCTTGGCTCAGCTTTACCCGCGTGCCTCCTGGGCTGGCTGGATTATCATCCTCGCTGCGCTTCCTTTTCCTCCCCATACTCGTCCCTTTGTCTCTTCCCTCGACCTGTGCTGCCATTTCCAACATTATTTTTAAATGGCACCTCAGTTTTTGAGTAAGCATACGCCGAAAGCAAGTGCAAACTTGGTGTTGTGGTTTGTCAATGGCATTACTGCATTGATAACTAATTGCCCCGGAGGAAAAAAAAACTACTGCGCATGCGCACCCTCACGGGTCCTACTTGAACAGTAGTTCTAGCAGTCCTTGGAATGTGGTTGTAGTGTAGTGAGGTGAGAAGCTCTTGGTGATAGAAGCGTGTGCCTTGAACATAGGTGGCAGCTGGAGCTTGATTGGTTGCATGAGATTAAAGACAGCTGTACTTGCTAATGCCGACTGACAGAGACCGCTCTCTGCTGAATTGCTGACGCTTATTTCTCGACACAACTTAACAACAAACTCCGCCCACCCAAATACCGCATCTTGAACCGCACCATATTTGCCTTACTGTTTGACCACGGAAACACGCCTTGAAAAAGCCCGAGGCTTGCAAGCCAATAAGGGGCGAAACACGTGTTGGCTGTGCCTTACAATTGTTGTGGCTCTAGTGATTCTGTCACATTAAGAATCACTTTTGACCTTTGAATTTTGTGAAATAAACTCCAGATGTCTATACTAAAAGGATTTTCCCAGTTTACTATGAATGCACCCACTTGTCCTGGCACACTCTCACAGCTGTACTTGCTTGGCCATGACAGGGGGAAAGAGCCAATATTTTGAGCGCGCTGGTAAACTCTACTCTGCTGGCAGTTGGCGGTGTTTTTTTGCCGAACTTCGTGACCAAGCTGATCGCTTATTGGGTAAAACTCCACGAACTGCGCCGGTGGGGAAAGATGAAGTGTTTACTGGAGATTCATTTATGTTTAATGTGATGGCTATTCCAGCCATCAGAGGGGGGAATGGATGAATTGTGATTTTTCTTTTGCAAATATTTAAATTTATTTAATAACAAAGTGTGATTTTTAGTCTTAAATAAAATGTGCCTAAGTAAGTTATAATTTGGAGTAGGTAGCCACACTTAGCTCTTTTAAGCAGCTCTTGAGTTAACTTGTTTTAATGAATTTGGTTAGCCATTAATACTATTTTGAATGTCGACTATACACGTTTAAGACTAAGAGGCCTGCTCACATATTTTTGTAGTTGATTTGCATGAGATGTTTCTTTATCTCTTCCACTGCAGATGCTGTAATTTTTCAAACCCTCTATTAGATAGTGAATAGTTATCTGTTGTGTATTAGATGACTGATGTTGACGTTCCCACCGGGAGGAGAAGATGCCAGGAAGCCTGAATTTGTACCTGATATTCTGCCCTGTTTAACAACTCAAGGACGTAGCCATGCATGAACAATTGTGAAAACATGGTACCTAAGGGAGGTTACCTGCTTCCAGCTTTTGGAGGAAAAGAGTTGCTTCTTCAGACTGGGAATGAACTGAACAGTTTCAATTAGAGTTTTGTTGAATTAGCGTGTGTTCTTTAGACTAGAGTAAGACTCCCCAGCTTACTGTCTCTTGCACACCTTGTGAACTAGAATGATGCTCACTGACTTCAAACTGGGAAATATTTTCTCAACTCTGCAAATCTCTACAATTTGAATGCAATTGCTTCATGCCTGAGCATTCTAACTCTCTCATCAGAAACCTTCATTTGGTTTTCTGAAGCTGACATCTTATCCAATTGCCTAACCAAATGCTTTTTTTAAACTATCCTTATGAATATACATAATTTTTTTTCCCCTTTATGAACAGTCGTGGCCGGCATGACTCGAGGGTAGGGGGGGGGTGGTTGCACGAGTTCGCGGAGGGAGCCGGACGCGATTCAATAAACATTGAAAAAACTTACCTTACCGAGTCCCGCGCCGCCTCAGCTCCTGGCCGGATCCCGCGTTTTCCTGCTGCGAAGCAGCCACAGGCATCCTCACTCCCCTCCCATAAGCCAATCACAATGCTGCAATGGCAGCGTTGTGATTGGTGGGGACGGCGCCCAGCCGGGCGCCTATGGGGAGGCCATTTTCTCTATGTAGGCTGCATGCAGCCTACAGAAAGAAAAGGGAGAGTGCGCATGACTGGTTTGGTCAGCTCAAGAGGGCCGACCTAACAGTCAGGGCCCACAGCATTGGGAGCCACTCCTCCCCGACCCGCCCACCTGCCCGCCCCCAACCAGGCATACCCTTCTGCTTTCTTGCAGTGCGAGAAGCAGAAACATAAAATGGTATTTAAAATACCATTTTATGTTTCTGCTTCTCGCACTGCGAGAAAGCAGTGAGGCGACGCTCCTCTGCCCTAATGGAGGAGCCGCCCCTGTTTATGAAACACACTTCCTGCAATTCTGTATTCTTTATGTAATTTTGGCTAATTTTGGTAATCACAGTGCGAGAAGCAGAAACATAAAATGGTATTTAAAATACCATTTTATGTTTCTGCTTCTCGCACTGCGAGAAAGCAGTGGGGCGACGCTCCTCCGACCTAATGGAGGACCCGCCCCTGTTTATGAAACACACTTTCTGGATATTCTGTATTCTTTATGTAATTTTGTACCTGTAATGTTTTTTCATTATTCTAAAATATTGGCTTTTAGACAATTTTAATTTGTAACGATTATACTTAAGATTTAAAAATCCTTATTGTCAAATTACTTTATCTGTCTAAATTGTTAATAAATCCCATTTAAATTCTCTTCAACCTTTTTTTCACTTCCTGTGGAGTCTAATGGTTTTACTGTTTATGGTAATACATGTAAATGCTAGCTGCCAGTCACCTCGTCACATTGACGAACAAAGCTCTATATAACCAATGGGGGGGGGTTTATGATGATTATACTTATAGATTCAGATTTAAATATCCCCCTTTCGTGATAAAGGAAAGCATATTTGTTAAATCAGAATGAGAAAATGAGAAGCAGTAAGGCATGTGGCTCCTGTGTGTTGAAGTCTTATCCCTTAATTCCACATTTCTTTCCAGGAAAACAACTATACAATAAAAAGATGGTAGCATGCTATCCTATGCTGCTTAAAGGATATTCGGAGAATATACCATGCGATTTTTTTTAGTTCCCATCTAGACCCCTGCTTGTATTCCTGGAAGAATTTGTCCAGAACTCCCACATTGGTTGAGTCTTCCAGGATGGCATTTACCTACCTAGATGTGGATAGGTCGCTGATAATGAAGCATGAAACAATAAAGTCTGGGTGGGGCAACCTTTCCTATTTCAGGGGAATCCTTCAGGACTAGCACAGGGAGTTAGGAACATCCAAAGAGGATTCTTGTTGCAGTTCAGTCTTCTCAATTAAGCATGTGTAGTTGAAGTAGTATCCTATACTGCTTACCACTTCAAGATTTACCCTTCCATAGTTGTAGAAGCAACACCTGTTTTGATGAACAGTTTAACAATACTCAATACATCACTCCAGATCTGCTGGGATTGGAACCCATGACCCGTGGGTCACATGGAAATCCTATAATATATATTGGTGTATATATATTAGTATTCCTCAGCCTGGGCCATTAGCCCGATGCAAAGTCAACTCCCCGTGATATGGCTCCTTGACTTATCAAGCCATTGGCCCAATCTGCCTCTGAGATCACTCCACACATCAGATCCATCTGTCAGCCTGTCTGTCTCTGTGAAGCAGCGCCTCACTTCCAAACAAGCATTTGCAATGCAATAGGTCTCGTATTTACGTGAGTTTGAGCTAATGGCATTGTAAACGGCAATGCCTTTTATTTATGTTTTGGTTTTTAAAACATGAATAGAAGGCATTGTCATTTACAATGACAATAGCTTAAACTCGCGTAAATGCGAGACCCATTGCATTGCAAATGCTTGTTTGTGCTTGCTATGGAGCCACTGGCCATCACGCTAAGACGACTGGACGGGGGAGCCTGGGGTATCCTACTAGCTGACATACGTCACACAATGTCCTTATATGCTGAAGACATCGTGGTATACAACAGAGACATAAAGGGAAATCACACAGAGATAGCCTAGGCCCTTAAGACGTTTGGTATCACCTCCGGGATACACATTAAATTATCTAAATCTTGCTTATTCCCACTGCACCGTAATGCTGCTCTGGCATGCCTGGATAGGAGTGGCAGCACAATCGAATAGGGGAGAGTCTCCTTCTGTTACTGGGAGAGTGGGATCTACGATGCTGACTGGCACCTCCTCGACGAGAATCTCACCAAAACAGTGTCCACCCTCAGGGCACAAAGAACGTTTTGGGGGACTCTTCCTCTCTCACGCGTGGGCAAGGCCACTGAAATTATGCCATGCTGCAGCCGTGGTGTTTTCCGCATAATTATTATTTTGATGTATTTGCCACATAATCCATCATCTACTGCAAAATTTGCAGATTTTTTCTAGCTCAGATGGGTCAAAAGTTACTAAAAATGATAAGTGTTGCTGCGCAGTCCATGATCTTTTGTAAAGGGTGAATGGCCACATTTCAGTTGCTTATTGAAGTATTTAAGAGCTAAACTGTTACTAATGAGTGGAAACCTTTGGCCAACCGCTCTTCACGTGTAAAAACAATAATAATGAAGCCATGCCATCATAAAATTGGCTGCATTACGTCACATATTTTTCTTTTCTTGCAGTATAATTTAGTCAACGGAGCCGTATAATTTGGTCCTCCCGCCTCGTAATTCCAGTGGCTCTTGCTCATGGGGAGCATTACCGTAGCAAAACAGTGATGTTGCCCTGTCTCCTGTACTATTTTGCTAATCTTCAAACCCACTTCACGAGGAAGTTTATCCGCAAGTGAGATGTAATACCCGGGGAGCTTATATGGCACAACGGTCAACACAGGGTGACAATGGCTAAACTGCACCTCCCAGTCGAGCAGGGTGGGCTGGGGGCTCTGAGTTTTAAACACTACTGTTTGGCACCTAGCTCCAGTGGATGTGTCTCCGGCTCTTGTGACTCTGGAAGAAACTTTCACTGGTGGACACCCTTGCACCTCGAGCAGATACAGGAACTCCTACTCCCAGGCACCAAAGTTGGACAAGGGCGACCTCGGTTATGACATAAAGCATGGAGCTGTTTCACAAGAAGTCTAATGATCAATAAATACCCCATGCCCCGGTCATCCCCTTTCTTGGTTTGTCTATGATCCTAAACCACCTTATGAATGACGATCTGAAACATTGGGATCACGCAGGCATCACAACACTGGGGGGCTTATTTATGAGCCCTTGCGTCACTTTTACGCTGCCGGTGCGTCACTTTTTGTGAAGCACCAGCAGTGTAAAAAATGCGCCATGGTGCGTCATATTTACAAAGAGACGCATCTAGGTAGATGCGTTACTTTGTAAACCCCTGCGCCACATTATACCTGCGCCAGGTATAATGTATGCAGGGGGGGGCGTTTCCGATGCAAGAAAGGGTCGTAGAAGTGACGCAGTGAAATCTATAAGATTTCACTGCGCCATTTCTTTGACCCTAATGCGTCAATATCTTACGCCTGAGGCAGGCGTAAGACTGGCGCAGGCCCTTTCACATGGGGCTTGCCCCATGTGAAAGGACACATTGCTGGAGTTGCGTCACTTTTGTGACACATTCCAGCAATGCGTCATTTTTGCGCCTACAGATACGTCAGAAATACTGACGTATCTGTAACTCCTTGCGACATGATGCGTCATACTGTAAATATGACGCATCATTGGTGTCGCAGGGAGAGCGCAGTGAAAAGTGACGCATCGCTGTTTTCACGCAGCGATGCATCACTTTTCATAAATAAGCCCCTGTGAATTTAGGGAACAGTTCGACATACACAGGGGACACACCCTGAACCAGTGCGTCCTGGTCCGCACCCTTCCAATTAAATGGCACACTACTGATCAGAGGCGGCCTTTGTTTGTCCCTGCAGCCAGTAATAGAAGCACGGAAGTGGTTTTAAAACCTTTATGTCTCAAATATATATTCTGTACTGTTGCTTTAATTTTGTACTGTTCCTTAAACTGTTCCTTAAATTCTGTACTGTTGCTTTCATTCTGTACTGCCATCACATTACGGAAGAATGTTTGCATGCATAAAGCCACGCTACACGCTGAGAGTACTACTGCTGACACCGCTGATTGATAAAGGCACCTGTTGTACCGTACTGCATAAAATGTCAATAAAGATGGTTAAAAAAAAAATATATATATATATATATAGATGGCACATTATAGGTTATTAAATGAAACACAACATTGGTTTTTGCACAGCTGAACTCACATATTTGAATGTGCTCACACATGTAGCCATGAACTGTTGCTGACAGGTTGGAGTTGTGGCAGGGCCACTCAGCATTTTATCCTCCTTGAAGGGATAAAATGAGTAGCTCTGTGCAGTGCAATGGGATCAGCTTTTCGTTTCAGTTCTGTGAGACTGAACGACCGTAACAGCAAGCATTACAGTAAAACATTATCAGTATGTACACACAGCGTTGTGCTGTGACCCCTGCACTTGGTTTAGGGGTTCTAAACAGAGTTTAAGGAAGGAGTAGATTGCATTTAGGGCAGATCTCATTGAATGGTAATGAAATAGTCAGCCCTGGGCAGAAGGGGTTAAATCCATGCAGGGAGATCAAATCTCGCTCAGGTGGGCCCTGGGCATTAGCATACAGCTGATAATTGAAGCTTGGTGTCCTAGACAGTGGTGGCTGGTGACATTTAAACGTGGTGGGCGTAAAAGTTGCAGCTGAGTGCAATGTGGCAAACAACTGAGAACATTTTGAAAAAAGAGCGGGCAAATGTTTCATTTTCAAGCAAATGTGAGAAAGCAAGAAGGTTACTAACGCAATTGTGAAAGTGTAGTTATGACATCAATAAAGAGATTTCATATGATAATAACGTGGGTAACTGCTTATTCAGTATAACCACAGAACTTCATAACAGACTTCGAACTTGCATTACACACAGTATAAAATAGGCTGCTACAGAATACACAAAAAGGTTTAAGATAAAAAGTGTTTCCAAAATATAGATTTTCTGCAGACTGCACTCAGTAAGTGCAGTTTTGTTTATAATGCCACGGTCTTTTAAAAGCACACACTTCCCACAGCTTAGCTGGTAGCTCCCTTACAATACCCATCAAAAAGAATAAATGCGTGTCTTCAGGAAACCCTGTTTTTTGGTAACCATCTTTAAAAGCTCACACTTTACATTATAGCTGGTAGGTCCCTTACAATACATCTGAAAAAGAATAAACGTGTACCTTCAAGTGATCCAATAATCAGCCAAAAAACCGGCTTCCAGCCCAGCCACGGTTTGAAGACGGTCGCCCATTTACCTGTCCCACCTCACCCGTGACCCCTACCACAAATAGTGCACCTGTCAGCACCCCACCTTCCAAAGGGAAGAAGGAATGTGACATCCAAGAGGGAGAAGGCAGAGAGAGTTCACAGTGCTCCGGCCAGCGCCAACATGATGCTTCTGCCGCTTCTCGCCGCTGGAGTCTGCCTCTCCCTGTTTGCTCGTCCATCCACCGCATGGTTTGGTGAGAGCAAGGAAAAGTTATTCAATTGTCACTCTTAACTTCCTGCATCTGGCTGTCTAGGAGCAAGCCACCTGTCTAGGCAAAGTATACCCCAAAACTGTCCGCTTCGACTGAACACTTTACAAATCTCGGTCCAGCCCTATTGCTTATTACATAATAGACGCCAGGCATATTTTTATCTATTTGTGCAGAAAAACACAAAATCTATTTGTGCACTGCATGCATTTCTAATCCTAAAGTTGTTGAATTTCCCAGTCTATTATGGGAGACAGTTGACAGACTTTTACATAATCCTGCAGAAAGACAGAAGGCCCTAAACTGCTCAGTTTTCATTTTTGTATTTAAATATACATGTGCCCGGTTTGTGCCGAATTCCACGGACGAAAACAAACAAACAGAAACTATACACATACAGGCACCCATGAACAGAGGCAGAGAAGAATGCAGACAGGTGTAACAAATAAAAACCAAAGACAACACACATCCGAACTTGGCACCCTTTACATTTGCAGATTGAGCAGTTGGCGCGCACATTTACATTTCTTACTGGGAAGCAGGCACACTGACAAGAAGGCTTATGTTCAGTCACGGCCGGCAAGCAAGGTGGGGGAAGGGTCGAGCGGGGGCGGTGGGGGGGACAGTAATTAAAATAAAAAACTTACCTTCCTCGACCTCCGGATCAGCAGTGCCGCCGCCTCAGCTCCTGCCTGCCACTGCTCCTGGCCGCGTTTTGCCTCGGCAGCCTCCCTCCCCTAAGCCAATCACAACGCTGCAATGGCAGCGTTGTGATTGGTAAGGCGCAGCGGAGAGCGCCCCAGCCGGGCCATTTTCCCTATGTAGGCTGCATGCAGCAGCCTACATAGAGAAAAAGAGGGAGTGCGCATGACTGCTTTGTTCGGTCCTGGGGCCGACCAAACAGTCAGTACCCACAACAGTGGGTAAGCCACTCCCCCCCTGCCCTCGAGCAGGACCGCCCACCTGCCAGCCCACAACCAGGCACTCCAGGCACTTCTGCTTTCTCCCAGTGCGAGAAGCAGAAACATTAAATGGTAGTTTTGACATTTTATGTTTCTGCCTTCTCGCACTGCGAGAAAGCAGGAGGGCGACACCCCCACCCCCCTATGGAGGAGCCGCCACTGGTCCTAGAGCTGGCGGAGTCGAGTCTGTCCACCGAGAGGACAGACCCGCTCAGGGACACAATAATCTCTGCCGAGGCTGGCGTCTGGTTTCACGCGCGGCTGCCATAGCTCTGCCCAGAGTCCCGTCGTCCTGATCGGATGTCCTGGGTGAGATGTCCTCTCGTACTTCGTGTCTGTTACGTTCCGCTCTCACGAAGACTTTGTAATGTTTAGAAACAAATCAGTTCCCTGAGCAAAAATTATAATCAAATTTTAAGTCATTAGTCCATATACGACAAAAGTATCAAGTGTTCGTCCTTGGTCTTTATTTCATATCTTGTATTCTCAAGAAGACTTGTTTATACTTGAAACATAATTCAGTTCTTTGATGACACAGCCAACAGCCAACACGTGTTTCGTCTATAGGATAATACCCAAAGACTTCATCAGGGCCTGGACTGCTTTATTCAAAATAGAAATTCACGAACAGTCTTCCATTAAAAGTTGTAGACACAGTATATCCAAAATCCAAAATTTACAGTGAGTGATGATAACATAGTCGCAAATCGGTAACAAAGTCCATCCTTAGAGCATATCTATCACGGGGAATCCAGTATCCACGGCAAATAATGCCGACACAAATCTTGGCATCTCTGTATGGCTATTATTGTTTCAAATACCAAATCACAGAACTGTGCGCAGAGGATACCTCACTGCCTATCAGTACACTTTGTAATGTTTTATCTGCTGCTTGGTGGGGCTGTAAATAACAGGCTACTCAGCGGTACTCTGCTTGTGGACGTCGGAAGGATGAAAGGCTGAGTCACAGAGTCAGCCCTTACTGGATCTTAACCTGTGCCCAGGAGGTTCACTAAAATCTTTGCTAGCAGGCGTTTTTACCCTCTGAGGTGTCCTCTTTGCCCTGTCGTCATTGGAATTCGCTATGCTAGTCAGAATCATACGCCACAAATCTGAAACGACAAACACTGTCTTGTCCTGAAGGGAGAAGTAAATAGTGCGTAGAATTTATTTGCTTACTTTCACGGCTGATCAGACTGTTGCGGGGACTAAATGTGAACATTCCTATAGCTCTCTAGGCGCTTTTGGTATTACTGAACTACCACAGTCCCTATGGTGCGCCGCTGATAAATGATGCTCCACATACAAGGAAGCAGCAGGAATAGCTCTGGTTACTGGGAGTTTGCGCTGGTGCTCGCCGGTGCTGCTGGCCCTGTGCTGGTGGTGCGAGCTGCTGCAGGGCCCCAGTTCACACCTGCTCCCGAAGTGCACGGCCAAGCGCGCAGCTGCCAAGCACTGCACCTCGTCGCTCTGTACAGCCCTCGTCATGGCAGCAGAGAGCAGTAGGGCTGGTACCAGGCATACGCCACAACTCTGAAATGACAAACACTGTCTTGTCCTGAAGGGAGAAGTAAAAACACTGCGTAGAATTTATTTGCTTACTTTCACGGCTGATCAGACTGTTGCGGGGACTAAATGTGAACGTTCCTATAGCTCTCTAGGCGCTTTTGGTATTACTGAACTACCACAGTCCCTATGGTGCGCCGCTGATAAATGATGTTCCACATTCGAGGAAGCAAATAAAATAATTACAAGCCCCTCCATCTCAAATGCCTCTAGGGGCCCTCACCACGCACTCTCCCTGAAACACACCAGACCCATTTAACAAGCCCAGGAGTGGTGCGCGCCGTCTCGTACTAATGAAAACAAGACTTCGGAAACATGATCCTCACCACACGCCCCTATAGATAAGAAATTCCTTCACGACAGCCGTGAAGCTGACGACCCAGTCCGGATGGGCCGCCAAAAGGGAGACAGGGCGGTAACTAAGAAGCATCCTTTTCAATGGGAAGCCAGCGTTTAGCATAAACGCTGACGCGACCCAATGAAAATGATGGGCGGGGCTTCAAGTCCCCTTCTGAAATCTAATCACATTAGCTCTCGCAGAGCGGGCAGCGCTGCAACGCTAGGCGAGCCTTAAAAACAGCTTTGCTCTATGTGACTATTAGACTGCTCTAAGTCGCCCATCTAAAATTCTTTCCTCTCACTCCGGTGCATATCTCTTATGAATTCCATGTAAGCCATCAATTTAATCACATTGGAGAGAATATCTCAGCCTCCTCAATTGTCTGTGTATCTCGATGTACCTAGATTTTTTATTAAGACTTTGCAGTGGGTAGGGGTGGTCGGTGGGGCAGAGTCAAATGTTGCATCAGCTTTGCAGGTTTGTGGACCAGCCCGTTTTAACCATTTTAACCCCACATTAACCCATGGGGTAGCATTTTGACTTTGTAATGGGAAGAAACATGAAGTTCATCTGTTTTCAGGACACAACACCTGTGAACCCTCGCAGCCCCCACATGCTGCAGCACACACAGGGGGGATTGTGGCGGCAGTCAAGAGGTTGCCTACCGCAGTGCTGTTAATTAGGGGTGGACGAAATTGCTTAATTGTTTATTTGTGAGATTTTGTAAAATTCCATATAAGGTCTACAAAATTACACCTTTCGGGCACTCAGGGCCATATTTATCAAGGGTTGCGTCACTTTTGCCCCACTTGCTTAGGGCAAACGTGACGCAGCCCTAAAATGCAATTTATCAAGCCACGCAAGGCCCCTTTGCATGGCCCTGAGTGGCTTGATGAATCTGGAGTACCGCAACACAGCGCATGTCATTGCATTACGTTACTCTGCCCCAGGGAGGCATTCCATTGAGTTGCGTTGGTATTCCCACACAACAGCCATGGATTTTGAGATTTACCATTACTAATAGACCTGGAAATCCACCAAAATGCTACTCCCTCCCAGGGGAGCCGTAACGAGGAGAAATATCATTATTTCTCCTCATTACGTCCTCTTTCTATGTGTGCTGCATTCTGCAGCACACATATACAGAGGACAATGCCTCAGGGGATTGTTTTTGTGCAGGAAGGTTCCCCTTCCTGCACAAAAACAATCCTGCTTGCAACGCAGGCAGCCCTGCTCCATGGTGCAAGAGTGCCTGCATTGACGCTAGGCAACACATTGTGCGACAATGCCGGGAAAAGTCAGGCATGCACTGCATTGTGGTAAATAGGGGGCATTTCTGCCCTTTCCCTGTAACGCAGGGCAGCGCAACAAGGTGACTTCCTGCACTGCACTGTGTTACTTTGTGTTAAATATAGCCCTAAGTGGTTTGCCGGTATCGAAAGTGACATTTTTCACGGAAGCGCACACTCCAGCAGAAAAACTGATTCAAGCCGAAAAAGTATTTTGGGATGGATATTTTCCACATGAAGACCCACCCCATGTAGAAATTGCACAAAATGACGTAATGCGAAATTTCAAGAATGTTGCATAATGCGTAATTTTTAAGTTACGCGAATTTCGTCAATGTTATCAAAATTTCTCGTATACCTACTGCTGTATTGCTTTTCAAACGCAACGCAGCACCTAAACCCAGCTCCAATGTATTTACCTATTTGAGATGGTCTTCAGCAACTAACCACAGGAAATAATGCAGCATTTTTGGGACTGCCCAATGGACCACCTAATTCCATCTCTTAACCTCTGAAAATCCTCTGCACTTTCTCTTTCCATCTTGTCTTTCTCACCCACCGCTGTTCCTCCAAAACCGACCCGACCCCATGCAAGAGCACTTGATCAAACTTTCCCTGACAGCTTTCATGACTAATATATTAAAACCGACTCTGATGTAGCCTTTGAGCATTGCATACTTTCCTTCTCATTGCACCGTTCTCACCTGTCACTGCCCCGCCTAATGCTGATCATTTTAGAAGACTTGCATACCTACGTCCCTGGCTATCAAATCAAAACTTTCAGTGACCGGAATCCCAAATATCATCCCTGAGAAGCTAGTATGTGAGCCTTCTCACCTGCTGTGCACAGGGGATTGGTTGGACTGCTTTCCTCCCTGACCTTTTTACTGCTGTGGTGCTGCAATGGCATGTCCACTCATTTTGTGTGTGGTCTGTTGACGCCCTTTAACTAACCCTGGGCAAAGCACTACGCTACGCTCGCGTAGTTTGCGAAGTTTGCGCTACTTCGCACAACGCGAATTGCACGTAGCACAGTGCAAACACGCGTAGCGTAGCGTAGTGCAGCGGTCATTTTTGCTTGCTCGCGGTCCTCAACGTCAAGTTGGCGACCGCGAGCAAGCAAAATGACATCCCGGCGAGACTTTTTCTCGTTCGCGATCAGCAACATCAAGCTGCCGATCGCGAGCGTGGAAAATAAACATCCCGGCGAGATTCTCAACGCGGGGAGGTCAGGTTTCTCATTGCGAGTGGTCGCGTATGCTCGCGACCGCTCGCGATGAGAAACTACCAGTCCGCGTTGAGAAAGCTGCCGCCGAGTAAAAATCTACTCGAGCGGCAGTAAAAGACAGCTCGCACTGTGCAAGATGCCGTTTTCAATGATTGCACAGTGCGGACAAGCATCCGGCACTGTGCAATCATTGCGAACAGTGCACTACGCAGTTCGCGTAGTGCTACGCGTAGCTCGCGTAGTGCGAACTGCACTTTGCGTAGCTTCGCGTAGCGCTACTTCGCGAACTATGCCCAGGATTCACAAACATCCTTTTTTTGTCTACAATCGAAATGTTTCTCTAATGTGCTAGGACTTATTCACAAGATTGTATTTGTTCTAACAATGTGTTACTTTTTGTGTTTTGTCATTTTCTCCATTTCTCATTGTACAGACCTGTAGCCAAGGGTGTCTGAATAACACATTTTATGAAACTGCACTACTGACAAATCTCACAACTTTTTTTCAAGAAAATTCTCCCAGAAAATGTTATGTCTTGTGGCGCAGTGGACAGGTGCATCCACTGCAGAAACCTGTGTTCGACCATATGGTCATAGGTTAAATCCCACTGGGTCTGCTCAGTGTTGGACTGGTCTGTCGGGCAGCCGGGCACTGCCAGGTGGGTCAATGTGTGCGCTGTTTTATTTTTGGTCCAGTGGGCCATGATGTGACCAATACCAGCCTACACACTGGCCCATTTAAGCCGATGAATCTGGCAGTGCAATACTGCCAGACTGGCAGAAAATACAGTACAACGCAGGGTCCGCTCAGACTTTCTTACTTCTGAGGCTGATAAAATGAGTACCATTGAGTTAATGAAAAATAAACATCCATTATTCAGTGCCAAGACACCCTTCTACATGAATAGGCACCTGACAAATGCAGAGTACTGCTGGGATTAGTAGCTGTTTACCAGACTCGATCCCACTGATTATTTCTATACCCTGTGTCAATGTATCAGATTATTTCCCTAGGAGACGTAGGACTGGCGCAACGAGGAGAAATACCTTTATTTCTCCTCGTTTTGAAATACTTTTATTTCTCCTCGTTTTTCCCTCTTTCCATGCGTGCTGCATTCTGCAGCATGCACAGAAAGAGGAAAATGCCATCAAGGATTGCTTTTGTGCCAGAAGGCGTCCCTTCCGGCAAAAGACAATCATCCCCCGCAACGTAGGCACCCTTGCAAAATGAGGCAAGGGCGCCTGCGCTGGAGCGGGGCAGCCAATTGTGCACCAGCGCAGGGAAAAGCACACAGATGTGTCGTATTGTTGTTAATACAACGCATCCCTGTGCTTTTAAAATGACGCCACTCAGCGCAGCAAAATGGCTTGCCGCGTCGCGTCATTTTTTGTGTAAATGAGGCCCTTTGTGCCTATAGGGAAATGCGTAGATACATAAGGGCCCTAGTCCAGAGAGAACAATGGCTTTTAGTTAATTCACAAGATGAATGTGGAAAAGAGAAAGAAAACTTGATGGTCAGAGAAGCCAAAAAAATCTTCTCTATTCTGAAACATTATTTTAGACAATATGTGTGAGAGTTTCTAGTGGAACCTCTGTGTGGAGGTACTCCTAGGAGCTAAAATCTCACAGTAAAATGATCCTTGTAAAGAGGAGTACCTGCAATGTCCTTTGGATTTATAGTCCCAAGTTTCAGTGACCAAAATGTTTTCCAAATATGGCAATGATGCTTGCAGGGAACCAGTTTTAATGAGGTACATTCAATGCAATTAGAAAGTTGTCATTCTGCAGCATATTCCACATAATTATGGATTTGCTGCTTTTACCATATCATTCATTCTCACCTACAGCCTTATCACCAATGCAGATTCAAAGTTGCCAAAAATACTGAATATGACATTTAATTAGCCCCAGACACTTTGCAGAATTTAAGTCATCAGTTTTTGTCTGTTGGCTGCTACCTTCGTTGACTAAAGAAGTGAGAATCTCCCTCCCATGGTGATGATGATAATATCCCAAATGTTATATAGCCCCAGAGTGATTGTTCTGAGGTTTTTCTTTAGAGAATAAATGAAAACAAACCCCTAATAGCTCTAAAAAAAACGCAAAAACAAACCCCTAGGAGCTTTAAAAAACACAAAAACAAACCACTAGGAGCTTTAAAAAAACCATAAAAACAAATCCCTAGGAGCTTAAAAAACACAAAAACAAACCCCTAGGTGCTTCAAAAAAACAGAAAAACAAACCCCTAGGAGCGTAAAAAAAACACAAAAACAAATCCCTGGTGCCTTTAAAAAAACACAAAAACAAACCCCTAGTTGCTTTAAAAAAACACTAAAACAAACCCCTAGAAACTGATTCACTGTTTCAGGACTAGAAATTTCTTTAGACAAGGCCCAATTTTCCATTACCCAACAAGTCCCTTCACGCTGGGTTAGTGTAATTTCAAATTAATCCAAACTTACCAATTTTCCATATATACTCTCATCTCTAGAATACCAAAATTGGTGATGCAATCTTTATATAGTTGATTACATTTGGCAACTCAAACCTCAGGAAGAATCACTCCTAATAAAGACAGACTCATTTGTAAATTTATAATGTTTATCTAAATAATGTGAAATAATGCTCTTTGGTATCAACTTTACAGCATGAATCATAGATCGTCACAAGGCAAACAAAATCAGAAGAGAAAATGACAAATTCATATCAATGACAATGCATAAAGGAGTGGATAGGCGTAGAGACAAAAGATTCAAAGACGAATACATTTGCAAATGTTTATGCAAATTCAGTCTTCAGTCTATACTAACCCAAGTAGGAATTAGAAATCTACTCTCTGGCCATGAGAGCAGCAAGGCCCTTCAAGAAGATTTGAATAGGCAAAGACTTTGGGGGTCATTACGATGGCAGGCGGACCTGAGTCCGCCCGCCATCGTTGCAGTGCTTGGGACCGGCCGCCGGTAAGGCGGCGGTCCCGCTAAACTCATTACGATGCGCCCGCCACTATGGCGGGCGCATCCAGGGCCCTTAACATTGCGGACGGTGCTGCTGGCTGCAGCACCGTTCGCAATGCGAAAATGACACGTAGTGCATTTCCCTGCACTACGTGGCAGGCACCACGCGGTGCCTGCCACTTTGTGCAGGGAAATGCAGGGGGGTACCATGGGTACCCCCCCAGTGCACAACCACCCTCCCCCCACACAGAGGGGGGCCGCAACGGGCCCCCAAATCCATTCTCCGCCAGCCTTTCCATGGCGGCTTCCCCGCCATGGAAAGGCTGGCTGAGGCCAGCATTGTGATCTGGCGGACGGTGCCTGCTAGGCACTGCCACCATTCACCTCCATCTGTCCGCTCCGCCAGTCAATCGTAACGATTGCCTGTGGCGGAAGCGTGGCGGGCGGTCTTTGCGCCCACCACGCTTGCAGAACGATTCCCCCTGCCATCGTAATGTGGCGGGGGGGAAATTGCCAGTCAGATGGCAGAGGGCCCGCCACCGCACGGCGGCGGTGGTGGGCCTTCCGCCATCATAATGAGCCCCTAAGTCAGGAATCTGTAGACAGGAAACAGAACAGCAAACCGACGACAACAACGACGATCTCCCAACAGTCTCACAAGTCAGTCTCCATAACCCCTCCCACCAGGCACCTCAATTATACCCTAAAACCCAAATGTCCAACCCACACATGTATCAAGCTAAAGGTTTTCTTCCCATTTGATTGGTTAAGGAAGGGGGTGTAAAGTCACACCATTCTCGGCATGACCATCTTACTAAATGGTTTATTGTTTATTTGGTCAAATGACATAAACTTCCACCCAAGAGATACAAATTTCAAGCCTTCGTCATTCTTCTTTTCCTCTTCTCTGGCAAATGTTACAAACTTTGTATATCTTTCTCTCTGAGCGTCTCTCTGCAGAGGAAGCTTCCCTCTATTTGTCGCATTGTTCTTTCATACTGAATTTGGCAGGCACTCAGGACTTGAAGGACAGAATAATATTCCATCTCCTTATTCACTCTTGAATTTTCATTTTTAAATGCTTTTAATTTCCAGTGGCTCCTTAACCCATTATTTGCCATGCAGAATTTGCGAACTATACTTCTAAACAGAACAAACACAGACATTATTATTCACTTATAATGCTTTTTCTCTACGCACCAACCCAATGCTGCATTAATCCCTGCGCAACTCATATTAGTTATTACATTTTCCTAGCAAACGTTAACAACGTGCACAAAAGCAGCATTAGTAAACATTAGTCCTTTTTATTTTCGTTAGTCAAAAAGCATTTGCGGCCTACTATTATAACTTTAGTACGCGTTTGCACATTAGCATTTTCCCACATGTTAGACTTTTTCCCGCATAATTTTCACTGCACACAGTTAGTAAATATTACTGAGGGTTCAATCCGAGCAGGTTTTATTTTTGCAAAAACCCTGCTCCATCAGAGCTTTAAAAAAAAACACAAAAACAAACCCCTAGGAGCTTCAACATATTTCAAACACAAAGAAAGTAATGTTGAAATATTTGTTATGAAATTGTTATGTGTCACAGTTGATGACAGGTCACGCTGACGTATTTTCTTCAATAAATCACCACTATTTCGAAGAACTTAAATCATGATGTGTTTCTTTTGAGGTCTGAAGTTTTGAGCGGAAAGATACCAACAGTGAGAAACTTGAATAAACATGCAATTCTTGTAGAAGTGTTGATTGCAGCAGCTGCAAGGTGTAACCACAGAACAAACCTAAAACTGAAGGAGTCAGGCTATAAAAAACATAGGTTGAACTCACAGAAAAAAAGTGGCAGAACATTTATTACATGAAGTGTGATCATTTAATTTGTGTTGGACAGATGGCAAAATTGTACATACATTAAATATAAGTTTCCTTAACTCTGAGGTCGAGACAGAAGGCACTGTTTGGAATTCAGACCTTATCAGTATGTTTGTGTGTTAAAAGTGGGAGTATATGTGGTCCAGAGGCTAAGTGGGTGAACCTGGAACCTAATACCCTTTATCCCAGAGAATAACTTGCAAGTCAATAAGGGATTGATGTTCAACAATGTTGTTAAACACATCCATACACTGCAGATCTACAGAACTTTAGTGATATAGAATGATTGAAGAACTTCAAATACATAAATGTATACATTGCTACCTTCTGGTCTGTCCTAGGGTAATTTGTACCAGGATATTGCTTTGGAAATCCAGCTTTGGAGCTCTAATTGCAGCTAAGAGAATGAAATTGATTTTTGAGTATTGCCCAAATGACCGTAGTCTACATTGAAGACTTTGGGGCTTATTTACAAGCCCCTTGTGCCGCTGGTACATCACTTTTAACATGGGAAAAAGTGACGTACAGGTGGCGCAAGAGGCTTGTAAATAAACCCCTTGGTTTAAGAGGGCTTCTTTGAGGGTCTTAAAAATTCTCAATATTTGGTGCTATCTCCTTAATGCACCACAGTAGAGCGCTTTAACAGTGAGTGATCAGCCACCACATATATGTGGGGTTGTGGTGGAACTTGTCAGTGAAGCTGATGCTGTACGGTTTGGTGTACGAAGTGTTAAATTCCTTCTGAATAAAATGGAAATAGGTTTTCAATCTCACACAGGGTGAATCTTTGGATTATATATGCTGTACTTGCAGCAAGGGGGGAGGTGCAAGATTATATTTCCTCCTGTCCTCTAATAATAAGACTCTTCTGTTTTGTAGTTGCCTCAATGGTTCAACGATGAGTTATTTCAGTTCTTCAATCATTAGTTTTCTCGAAGTTATCAATTGTTTGCATGTTTTACATACTGAAATACAAACCCTAACCATGCTTAAAGAGACAGACTTGAACCAGAAACTAATTGTTGTCCAGCTACATGTGCATTGGCCATTTGACTTATCGAAACAATTCGGAAATACTTACAAATACACTAGACCAACTATTAAGGTGTCTTCTTACGCAAAGAAGTACTAATTATCAGATGATATTGTATTGATTTTGAATTGTAACTTCAAAGAATCATGCACCTTGCCATGCAAGTTATTTCAAAGACTGAAGCCATCTCCTAAAAAGGCAAAATTGAGTAATTTGGTGACAGGGTGGTATTGATAACATTAATAACATCATGCATATAAAATGTAAAACACTACTTAATTTTGCATTGGCAGTCATAGTGGTGATACCTATCCAAAGAGGTACCTACCCTGAGACCCTCATTAAGTAAAAGAAAGTCACAACCAGTGGCGAGTTGTGTATTCCAGTCACAGTCGTGCCTCTGTTAAGAGGTAAAGCTAGCTAATTGACCTATTTATCACCTGCTTGTACCATTATTGCACATTTGTTCACCACAATAATCACACCAATTAGCGGTGAATGCAATGTGCCCTCCAAAGGGGTACTGCATTTGATGCCCATCAACCACTCCTTTATCGTGTACACCACCCACACCAAATAGGCTTAAAATGGCTTGACATATATTGAGTGGTCATGCAAAATACAATTAACAGTGACATAGGTTTGGTACACACCACAATTTGTGTGTGTCTGTCAAACAATAAAAATCTGGTTAGATTGTGGGTGCCAACAAGATTCATCTTGCTGTCATTGTGTTATTCCCGACCTAAATGTCCATAGAGTTAGATACACTCTTTGTGTTGCAGTCTATACAACATACCAAGCCCAATGGACACAATTCTGTATCATGTTAGTGAATAATTTATGACACAGTCATTCCTCATGTTTTATTAATAATATTATTCACGTTAACAGGAACTGGGCTTGAGTTGCTGCTAATATGAGCTTCCACGGTCAACATGTTTCGTCTCTAAGATTGACTTTTTCAAGACCTTTAGATCTGCTCCAGCTGAGTAAATGAAAGTGAGCTGACTCTTCTTTGGTCTTCAGACTGCTTAAATTTAAAATAATGTCCTTCCGGGTAACCAGAAAGTATCTCTATGCCACACCTATTCATAAGTAGCGGACATCACCAGTCATTAATCTGTTGTGAAGCGCAACGTCCAAATGCGAATTCAAAACATAACACACTTTGATCTTTTAAATGTTGTTTTTATTCATTGTATTTTTATGGTATTTTACAATCATGTGTATGCTATGGTTTTAATTAATCATGCATAATAAAATGTACTTACTTACCAGTTATTAATACTGAAGCATCACTCAGTATTGCATGTGATGAAGGGTAATAGGTTCCCGTGAATCATTGATACTGGCCTTGGTGTCAGCAGTGCTAGCGAAGAAGTAAGTTTTCTAAACGTCATACCTGCCCGTTGTGGGAGATATTTTAGGTGGTGTTCTCCCCTTCACAGCCAACCAATTCCAACACAACAGAAGTTGAACGGGCAGGTCTTATTAGCGGTGAGAACACACCCCCGTGTAATTGAGATCCACTAAAACAGGCAGTGACCCAGTTTTGTGCCACACCTGCAAATGTTACTCTTGTCAGAACAAAATGACTGGACACACAGCATAATTAAGGAGCCGGCTACAATTGTGGCACATGCAGTCTGACAAATTTTTGCGGCCTTCCCACTGTGACCATAAGACCTCTGCATATCTGTGAAAAGCTTCAACACGGGTAACCCTCTTTTGTACTGTTTTTCAGTGGAACGCCATCATTTTTCAGTCTAACACTGTTGCACTACCTCCTATTCCATAATAAGGGGACTTTATTTCCTAGCCACATCTGGGGTTGCCACATTTTACATATTATGGGCCTTCAGTGACTTAGAACAGGGTCCCTTCTCCTTCTGCTGTGTTCTGCTCTGCAAAAAAATTCATAAAAATATAAAGTGCACATCTGTAAAAGAAATCTTAAGAATAGTATATTCTGTTATTGATAGAAGTAGTGATAAAAGGATATTTCAAATTGAAAACAAGGTATGCATAAAATGTATAGATTCCCTCACTTGCAGTTATTGCTTCTGCTGTTGTGAGACTATATGCTGGCAAGTTTGCTCACAGGGTTAACGTGACTGTTAAGATAACACAGATATTAGATTTTTCTCCCAGTTTGTTAACTCAGCTGCCTGTCCTTACGAGGGAGAGCAATAAAAGCCAGGTTTATGGAGTTTGAGTAATTGGAAAACACAGTCATGCAAACATGCCACACATAATGAAAAATGTCAACAAAGCAATAAAAACTGAAAATTCATTAAACCAAAAATTAAAACAGCAGACTACGCTGTGGGCTTTACTAACTCAGCACCATAGAAACTGCTACAAAATATTGTAGGTCCAGGTGTGTGTCTTAATATAACAGACTGTGCCTGGAAGCAGCAGACTTGCTTCCAATGGCTGCGTCCACTGCTTAGATGCTTCCATATCGGGGACTGTGCTGCCGAGTTGACAGGGACTCTGGAAGGAGACACATTAACATAGAACAAATTAATTGCAACAGAAAATGGTATAAAGGCGTCTGTGTGAAATAAGCATTATGTTCTCTGCCTTTTAGATGTTTTGTAAATTAACACAAAATTTGTGTTTTTTACGATAAATTACATAGGCAGCTGAGAGCAGAATCTGGCAGGGGAGATGAGAAGTTATTTAAAAGCATTGTGTAAAATGTTGATTCTGCCACTGGAATTACAAAACATTCAGGGGCAGATTTACAAGCCCTTTGTGCCTTCTTGCACCGCCATTGCGCAACTTTTTTGGACGCAACGGCAGCGCAAACAATGCGGCCTATTTACAACGTGACGCATCTAGGGAGATGCGTCACGTGGTAAAGCCCTGCATTACATTATACCTGCGTCAGGTATAATGAATGCAGGGTGGGCGTTCCCACGCAGGAAGGCCTCGTAAAAGTGATGCAGTGAAATCTACAAGATTTCACTGCGCCACTTTTAGGACGCCACTGCGTCAAAACCATACACCTGCTTGAAGCAGGCATAAGGAGTGACGCAGTACAGAAAGTATAGGCCTCAAAATACGTGTCTGGAGTTGTGTCGTGCTTGCGACACAACTCCAGCAATGTGTGACTTTTGGGCCAACAGACGCCTCAGAATTTCTAACGCATCTGTTAATCCTTGCGCCATGGAGCACTGTATTGTAAATACAGCGCATCCATGTTGGCGCAAGGACATTTGACGCTGGCGCAGGGAAACCGACGCATCTATGCAGATACGCCAGTTCCTTGTAAATCTGCCCATCAGAATTTTGAACTTTTTGAAATTGTAAAATGAGTAATTTTATTGTTGAATGAGGCTTCCAGTGCCATTCTCCTTAAAAAAGGTTTTTGCTAGAAGATTCTTCACATAAAACGTAAATTTACATTTTTTTTTCAGAAAGCATTGCTTCTTTTATGAAATTTAAAAATTTACCAAAAGAAAATTTACTGGACTTTTCTGGCATAAAATTGATTTTGGTGGATTTTCATCATGTAATCATTTTTTTAAAGTACTTTGGAAACCTCACGAAGGCAACTACGTTTTTCACAAATTACACGAAAAAAGAGTCATTAATTATTAGTGACTTTAATAAGAAATAGAATTATAAATATATAGAAAATAAGAATCGTAGTGGTCCAGAAACAAAGGTCCAGGTTAGCTATCCTTAGCACAGGACACCGTGAAAATCAGCTGCACAGACGGGTGGTGCCATTGTTTCCGCTAAAAAAGCCATTTTCGCTCTGCGTGAAATTTGTTCCGGAGCTACAATCCCCAGTACAATGCTAATACAAAAAACCTAAGGGTAAGATATGTGAAATGTGTAAATTCCTAGTAATCACACAGCTTGCATGCAGGGATATCACACAATATTATTTTGGTTCCTTGTTTAAGCCATTTAGCTTCAGGATTTTACATAAAGCCAGGACACACTACTTTAGTAGATTTGGCTTAGCTTGTAAACCTGTGGGTGCTTGCACTATTACCGGCAGTTAGACTCCTCTACATAGACTAAAAGAGTGTAGTGCCCTGCGATACAAAAGGGGTAATTTATGAGAGCCTTGTGTCACTTTTGCACCATGTAAAGTGAGCCATGCGTGACGAAGGGCCCTGAATCAGATTTATGAAGCCACGCAAAGCCACCCTGCCTGTCTTTGAGTGGCCTCAAATCTTGAGTAAGGCGCCCAGCACAAATCGCTGCGTCGCCTTACTCTGCGCTTGGGAAGCATTCAATGGGCGATGTGGTGGGTGTTTCCAGGAGACACCCATGGATTTTGACACTTCCCTAAATTTACAAAATCATGTAAAGCTTGGGAAGTGCCAAATTCTTATGCTTCCCGAGGTGAGGCGTAATGAGAAGAAATATCTTTATAGCTCCTTGTTTGTTCCTCTTTCTATTTGTACTGCATTCTGCAGCGCACACATAGAAAGAGGAAAACGCTTCTTTGGATTGTTTCTGTGCAGGAAGGTGCCCCTTCCTGAACAAAAACAATCCTGCATACAACGGAGGCACCCTTGAACGATGGTTGTGTTGGTGCTAGGCTGCCGAAATGGCACCAGCGCAGGAAGAAAGTGCAGAAATGCACCGTATTCCATAAATATAGTGCATTCCTGCCCTTTTACTTTGGAGTAGGGAAGCACAGCAAGGTGGCTTGCTGCATTGCCCTACGCCAAAATCCCGTAAATGAGTGCTAAAATGTGTGGGGCGCTGGTTTGGCGTCAACGTTTGGTGCAAAATGCTATTTGTAAGCGAGAGCTACTCCACGCTGCTAACCGCTCTGCTTTGCACAGCAAAAGACCTCTTTGCTCCGCAAACCTAAAGTAAATCTCAGCCAGATTGTTTCACTGAGTTGCGGTGCCAGTCTTCTTCCATTGTGTCTCTCTTTAGTCTATGAGAAGAAGAAGGTTATGCTGTTCCTCAAGAGTGTACGAGCAAGGGAAATTGACACCACCCTGAACATTTGGGTTCAGAGTTGGGAGTCCATTTATTGGATTGTAATGCCCTCACACACCCAATCGGGTGTCATGCTTCATCATCTGGGCTGCTCCTCATCGGGTCGGCGGTGCAATACCCAACGGGCTCCCTGTAGTAGGGGCACTTTGGCGGAGATCTTTTTCCAATAGCCGTATGGTGAAGTGGGGGTGAGGGGCCAGAACTATGTAGATGTATGTGTGTGATTTAAAATAAGGTTCGGAGTATCCGTGAAGACAATTTTTAATCAGTGGGTCTCCTACCCTAGTTAAAAATATAAACAATGTGGTGCTTGGCTAAGTATTATGTCTTAGGTCTAAGCGTCGCTATTGGTGCAAAAGAGGTCAACATGTTTCTCGCTCACTGTAAAAGTCTACATGCGATTCATCAGGACCTATATTGTGGAAACTATCTACACTTAAAATTGGCGACGTGGCAACATACTCACGTCAACCAGGTAACTACCTAAATCGTGTACCTGTCAGACCTGGTTCTACCCATTGTTGTAAGCTAACCAGGCGGCATCAGTACCCGGTAGGTCAAACTAGAGGAGTTCCTCACGAGTTTTGTGCTGTTGTCACATATCGAGTCGACCTACCCACATCTACCGGCTCTCTTTAGTCTATGACATAGGAGGATGCTGCAACGGAGGATGCACAGAAAAGACAGAGGGTGAGAGAGAAAATGAGAGACAGTTGGTGAGGAAGAGAGAGAGAGAAGAGAGAGGAGAGAGAGAGATGAGTGTTTCTATCGCTAAGCAGTGACATCGAGGGAGAGAGGGACAGATGGTGTGGGAGAGAGAGAGGAGAGAGAGAGGGAGATGACGAGGGAGAGAAAGAGGGTAGAGAAAGAGAGATGGCGAGGGAGAGGGAGGAGAGAGAGAGATGAAGTAGAGAGAGAGTGAAGGAGAGAGAGGAGAGAGATAGCGAGGAAGAGAGAGAGAGATAGCGAGATAGAGAGAGATGGAGAGTTAGAGAGAGAGAAGGAGAGAGAGAGAGAGAGAGAGAGAGGAGAGAGATGGTGAAGTAGAGAGGGAGAGAAGAGAGACAGAGATGGCGAGTTAGAGAGAGGAATGGATGAAAAGGGAGGGAGAGAGAAAGAGAGAGGAGAGAGAGAGAGAGAGAGAGAAGAGTGTTTGCTAAGCAGTGACCAACTTTATTGGACTGTCCATAATAACTTACTATATTCTTCCATCTCATTTAGTTGGGACTGTTTGGTAATATGTTTCCTAAAATGTTCAGGTGTACATGCTTAACACAAAGAAGACATTAATTTGTCATTCGCTCCAGTGAAGGATGGATATCGGAAGTTGAAAGCACAGCATGCATAATATGTGTACTACTGCATGCAATATATGTGCAGTACTGCATGCATTATATGTGTAGAACTGCATGTATTATGTATGAGGTACTGCATGCATTATATGTGTAGTACTGCATGCGTTATATGCATAGTACTGCATGCGTTATATGAGTAGTACTGCATGCATTATATGTGTAGTACTGCATGCGTTATATGAGTAGTACTGCATGCATTATATGTGTAGTACTGCATGCATTATATGTGTAGCACTGCATGCATTAAATGTGTAGGACTGCATGCATTAGGTGTGAGGTACTGCATGCACTATATGTGCAGCACTGCACGCATTATAGGTGTAGCACTGCATGCATTATGTGTGTGGCACTGCATGCATTATATGTGCAGTACTGCATGCATTGTATGTGTAGCACTGCAATTATTTTATATGTAGTACTGTATGTATTATGTATGAGGTACTGCATGCATTATATATGTAGAACTGCATGCATTATACGTGTAGCACTGTATGCATTATATGTGTAGTACTGCATGCATTATATGTGTAGAACTGCATGCATTATGTATGAGGTACTGTGTGCATTATGTATGAGATACTACATGCATTATATGTGCAGTATTGCATGCTTTATATGTGTAGTACTGCATGCATTATGTATGAGGTACTGTGTGAATTATGTATGAGGTACTGCATGCATTATATGTGTAGTACTTCATGCATTATGTATGAGGTACTGCATGCATTGAATGTGTAGTACTGCATGCATTATATGTGTAGTACTGCATGCATTATGTATGAGGTAGTGCATGCATTATATGTGTAGTATTCTATACATTAGTTGTGTAGTACTGTATGCATTATATGTGTAGTATTGCATGCATTATATGTGTAGCACTGCATGCATTATATATGTAGTACTGCATGCATTATGTAGGAGGTACTGCATGCATTATATGTGTAGTACTGCATGAATTATATGTGTAGCACTGCAAGCATTATATATGTAGTACTGCATGCATTATGTATGAGGTGCTGCATGCATTATATGTGTAGTACTCTATACATTAGGTGTGTAGTACTGCATGCATTATATGTGTAGTACAGCATGCATTATGTATGAGGGACTGCATGCATTATATGTGTAGTACTGCATGTATTATTTGTGTAGTACTGCATGCATTATGTATGAGATACTGCATGCATTATATGTGTAGTACTGCCTGCATTATGTGTAGCACTGCATGCATTATATATGTAGTACTGCATGCATTATGTATGAGGTACTGCATGCATTATATTTGTAGTACTGCATGCATTATATCTGTAGCAGCGCCTGCAATATGTGTAGTACTGCATGCATTATGTATGAGGTACTGCATGCATTATATGTAGTACTGCATGCATTATGTATGAGATATTCCATACATCATGTATGAGGTACTGGGTGCATTATGTATGAGGCACTGCATGCATTATATGTGTGGCACTGTATGCATTATGTGTGTAGCACTGCATGTGTTATATGTGTAGTACTGCATGCATATGTGTAGCACTGAATGCATTATATCTGAGGTACTGTGTGCATTATGCATGAGGTACTGCATGCATTATATGTGTAGTACTGCATGTATTATGTATAAGGTACTGCATGCAGTATGTATGAGGTACTGCATGCATTATATGTGTAGTACTGCATGCAGTATGTATGAGGTACTGCATGCATTATATGTGTAGTACTGCATGCATTATGTATGAGGTACTGCATGCATTATATGTGTAGCACTACATGCATTCTTTGTGTAGCACTGCATGCATAGTATGTTCAGTACTATATGCATTATATGTGGAGTACTGCATGCATTATCTATGAGGTGCTGCATGCATTATATGTGTAGCACTGCATGCATTATATGTGTAATACTGCATGCATTATATGTGTAGCACTGCATGCATTATATGTGTAGTACTGCATGCATTATATGTGTAGTACTGCATGCATTATATATGTAGTACTGCATGCATTATATGTGTCGTACTGCAAGCATTATGTATGAGGTACTGCATGCATTATATGTGTAGCACTGCATGCATTATGTATGAGGTACTGCATGCATCATGTATGAGGTACTGGGTGCATTATGTATGAGGCACTGCATGCATTATATGTGTGGGACTGTATGCATTATGTGTGTAGCACTGCATGCATTATATGTGCAGTACTGCACGCATTATATGTGTAGTACTGCATGCATTATATGTGTAGTACTGCATGCATTATGTGTGTAGCACTGTATGCATTGAGTGCAGTACTGCATACATTATATGTGCAGTACTGTATGCATTATGTATGAGGTACTGCATGCATTATATGTGTAGTACTGCATGCATTATATGTGCAGCACTGCATGTGTTATATGTGTAGTACTGCATGCATATGTGTAGCACTGAATGCATTATATCTGAGGTACTG
The DNA here is from genome assembly GCA_963921515.1 of Calotriton arnoldi. Lineage (NCBI taxonomy): Eukaryota > Metazoa > Chordata > Amphibia > Caudata > Salamandridae > Calotriton > Calotriton arnoldi. Next base: position 656,603 of record CAWUFW010009000.1, on the reverse strand, counting down.
TGTGCATTATGCATGAGGTACTGCATGCATTATATGTGTAGTACTGCATGTATTATGTATAAGGTACTGCATGCAGTATGTATGAGGTACTGCATGCATTATATGTGTATTACTGCATGCAGTATGTATGAGGTACTGCATGCATTATATGTGTAGTACTGCATGCATTATGTATGAGGTACTGCATGCATTATATGTGTAGCACTACATGCATTCTTTGTGTAGCACTGCATGCATAGTATGTTCAGTACTATATGCATTATATGTGGAGTACTGCATGCATTATCTATGAGGTGCTGCATGCATTTTATGTGTAGCACTGCATGCATTATATGTGTAATACTGCATGCATTATGTATGAGGTACTGCAAGCATTATGTATGAGGTACTGCATGCATTATGTATGAGGAACTGCATGCATTATATGTGTGGTACTGAATGTATTATGTGTGTAGCACTGCATGCATTATATGTGTAGCACTGCATGCATTATGTGTGCAGTACTGGTATATACAATCCTCAGCACACAACCACAGGGTAATGACAATAATAATGTGAAATTGTGTACACAAATTATAAACAACGTAGTTGTAATCCTTTCGTTCTTTTATTCTTTTCTTTTTCTTGTTACTTTATAGAGTTCTTAACCAGCCAACACGTGTTTGGTCGCCACACAGGGAAATTGCCCTGCGACGTTTTCAAGGCTAAGTAAAACAAATAAGAAATAAAGAGGCCATTGTAACACTATACAGAAACTGGTGTACAACTAACAAGTAAATAAATCTCATCGTGACTTAGTACGGCTCCAATCACAGATTGAAGACAAATTCACATACATGCACAGTGTGGATCCCTCGCGACCCAATTGCAACATAGAATAAAACAGGGGGGTGGAGAAGGTCTTATAATCCAGATGTTTTGAAGGAACCCCAATATACCACAAGCTCTTTAGCGGTGAAAAATAACAATGTGCGTGAATATAGCGCCTAAGTGGTTCAAGAAAAGAACGCATATCAAAAATATGCGGGGAAAAGACCAAAGAAAAACGGGAAAGTGCAATACACACCAATCAAATCCCAAGGTCATGCATCAATAAAACGTTGCCAAATACCTCCACTGTCTCTGGTAAAGATCTAAGGTGGGGGAAATAAAAACAACAGTAGTCAAAATCCAAATCCATCCAAGGCCTAATCACTCCTTAGAGAATGACAAAAAAGTTATCTAACCACGGTATCACCTATTTCTCATAAGGTGATAATTCCATCCCACATGTATATAAAACGATATTCCACAATCCAGGATAAAAATCAGAAATTCAAACTTGCCGGTGATCCAAATCCGATCAGATTATCTATAAAATCCAAAACCGAAAAAATGTATATATATAAATGTATATTATCTCACCAATATGGTCCAGAGCCAAACCCTAACCACACATCCTTCAAACATATATCAATTGCACCATGTAATGGGGTAAACTGATTCTTAATAAGCAATCCGCCCATATGGTGAAGTATCATCCATACGTGTGGCATCCAAGGTCACATAGAGTGCTCACAACGCATATCAAGCTTGCATAGTATTCTATATCCTTTATAAATCCTTAAGATATAGCCATCTTAACTAGAGTATTAAAAAACACAAGCCCCCAGATGCCACAAATGCATATTTTATGTCTCACTTAATCACACAATCACGAACAATAATTATGCAGTCATAAGTAGTAGCGTAGGCTCAAATATCAAAAGGCCACCCCTCCGCTTACCAAGCTTGGGGAAACGGACAGGTAAGTCCCCTCCAGGCGTCCTCGTGTATGAGGTGACACCACGTACCTGTAAATAAAAATGCCCAACTTAAACTTAACGTTTCCCAAAATTGTAGCCAAAAGGTGCTATATAGTATAGCCACATTCTCCCATCCTTACCGATTTAGTGTAAATAGTCCATCTCCAAAATGCCAACCGTGTCCTCGAGTATGAGACGCAGTGCCCTGAAAGTCCGGCATTTAAATAACTCCCGAGTTCTACAACCAGTCAGCATGAAGAGAGGACAATCAACTCTGTCCCCCATCCACGGGCGCCATCTTGAAGTGTGTAGCGATCGGTCTAAGCATTCTGAACTCCATATTCGGCGCCATATTAGAGCGGAGTAAATCATCTGACATGCCATCGTAATAGCCAATCGTGAAATTCCGTAAACACTAACCCTGATGTTCTGGTTAAACAAGCATTTCTGGCCGCAAAATATTTGTTGCCATACACAAAATACTGCAGAAGTTACGTATATATTACAGTGCCTAATAAGCCATCAATAGAAACATTCTTGGGCGCCATATTACATTGTGCACCTCTAAATCTAGTAATTTGCAACTTACTAAGGCGTTATATTAGAATCAAGAGGATCAGCCTGAGCTAATAGTGACCATTGCTAAGGTCCACATTAGCCATAACACAAAGAAATGCGGGTAAAGAGTCCTGCACAGTATATCTGTTATTCTGATCAAACTGATCCTTACATAAGGGATACTCATTTTTTACCTGATGCTATTCATTTATATAAGTGAGATGCCACCAGAATAAGTGGCACCAAGAATAAGTATAAAAATCAGTGACTGATAGACCACTCGGAACGACTGAAAATCATATGTATATGTGAATACATATTATAATACTACATAAGTAGGTAACATCAAATGACTGCATAATTCTAATAATTTAAAGAGAAACGTGTGGCAATACCTGCTAATGCCTGTCAATATATAGTATCCCCCAATTATTCAGGTATCACACTGCCTATCTTAACCATATTGCATATCGCTCCTATTCGGATCCCTCTTACTCAGAGTCAAGAAGAACTAAAGATCATTTACGATTGCCCCACCAACAGCACAGTGCTGGTCTTAATCAGTGCGCATTGCACTCTCCATCTTCTCAAGGTGCTAAAAAATATATGTTCCCTTAAATGTGTAATGGAAATTAACTAATCCCAAGTGTGCCCACAAAATAAACATGAGCAAGAAAAAAGGGTAAATCTTTTTGTTAATAACTAAAATAAGTGGATGTAAAAAAAGGGTAACAAAACAGCCATATCATGACATCTCCTCAAACTCCTCAAAGAAACAGAGGCAAATTAAAACATGCATGTAGAAAGTATGCAAAGTTCAAACCCATTAATCATTATACATGACTGTATTATTGACCAACATAACCTCTATGCATTATCATATAACAGACATCAGATCAACACCCAACCAATAATGACATTCATCTGCCCAGGAAGTATTGTTGCTCCTGATCTAAATTGAGCCCTATCTCAGTGCTACATAGTCTTAGAATTCAGAATGATTCTCGTCTGCGTAATGCCAATTCCCTGTTGCCCCTCCTAGGGTGCCTCAGGGTCTGATCAATCCAAAAAAATTTGAAGTCTCTATTCCTGTTCTGAGGAGGGCAATGCGCTCTATGTGCTGCAATCAGGTGTCTAATGTCTCCTTGCTTAACAACTCTCATATGCTCCCCAATTCTCTCTCGTAGGGTTTGATGGTGCTGCCCACATACTTCTTACTGCACTTGCATTCAATGATATATACAACAAATTTTGTATTACAATTGATGTTACACATAATTCTGTATATTTTGTCACCAGGGCCATCAAAATGTTTTTTCTATTTACCGGCCCACTTGCATACATTGCAATGACCACATCTGCAAAATCCTATAGTGTGTGGAGTCAACCAATTAACTGTTGTTCTTGGCCCAGGATAACTTAGACTAAGTAAGTTTCTGAGGCAGACCCCTCTCCTTTAGGTGATGTCAGGTCTTTCCGTAATTGATCCAGATAGGGATCTGTCTGCCTTCAGAATGAGCCAGTGCCTGCTAAGGCTGTGCACAAGTATCCCTGACAGTGAGTTGTAGTTCGTGACCATGCATATTTTTTCATTCTTCTCAGTAACCTTTTATGTTCCCTCAATGTGTCCTGTCTCTTGATCTGATGTATTCTTTGTTTGGTCCTCGTGAGTGCATTCTTATCATAACCCCTCCTAGTGAAACGAGCCATCATTCCTCTCGTACATTCTTCAATTTCAGTGTCATAGCTGCAGTTGCGTCTCGCCCGTATTAGTTCTCCAAAGGGGATAGCCCTAATCTAGTGTGCAGGGTGGGCGCTAGAGGCATGTAACAACGCGTTGCACGCAGTTGTTTTGCGAAAAAGTCCGCTATGAATCTTATTATTCCTGATATATAGTTCCACATCCAGGAAAGTAATCCGACTCATGCTATATTCAAAGGTGAACTTGATATTACATTCATTGTTGTTCAGGTGTTCAAAGAACTCCACAAGTTTGTCTGTGCCACCAGTCCAAATCATTAGGCAGTCGTCAATATACCTCCCCCAAAAAAGGATAGAATCATTCCATTTAGTGCCCATGGGACCCAGATCCACGTCTCCTCAAACCAACCCATGAAAAGGTTAGCGTACGAGGGAGAGAATCTGGAGCCCATGGCAACCCCTTGCTTCTGCCGGTACCATTACTCTTTGAATAAGAACACATTGTTGTCAAGGATGAACTCAATCATGTTGATCAACATTTCAGTATGGTCCCATGCACTAGCTGATGTACATAGCATGGGTTGGTTCGAGGAGACGTGGATCTGGGGTCCCATGGGCACTAAATGGAATGATTCTATCCTTTTTTGGGGAGGTATATTGATGACTGCCTAATGTGGAGTTCTTTGAACACCTGAAAAACGATGAATGTAATATCAAGTTCACCTTTGAATATAGCATGAGTCGGATTACTTTCCTGGATGTGGAGCTATATATCAGGGATAATAAGATTCATAGCAGACTTTTTCGCAAAACAACTGCGTGCAACGCGTTGTTACATGCCTCTAGCGCCCACCCTGCACACCAGATCAGGGCTATCCCCTTTGGAGAACTAATACGGGTGAGACGCAACTGCAGCTATGACCCTGAGTTTGAAGAATGTACGACAGGAATGATGGCTCGCTTCAATAGGAGGGGTTATGACAAGAATACACTCACCAGGACCAAACAAAGAATACATCAGATCAAAAGACAGGACACATTGAGGGAACACAAAAAGGTTATGAAGAAGAATAAAAAAATACGCATGGTCACGAACTACAACACACTATCGGGGATACTTGTGCGCAGCCTTAGCAGGCACTGGCACATTCTGAAGGCAGACAGATCCCTATCTGGATCAATTACGGAAAGACCTTACATCACCTAGCGGAGAGGGGTCTGCCTCAGAAACTTACTTAGTCCAAGTTATCCTGGGGCAAGAACGACAGTTAATTGGTTGACTTCACACACTATAGGATTTTACAGATGTGGTCATTGCAATGTATGCAAGTGGGCCTGTAACAAGAAAACACATTTTGATGGCCCTGGCGACAAAATATACAGAATTATGTGTAACATCAATTGTAATACAAAAATTGTTGTATATATCACTGAATGCAAGTGCAGTAAGAAGTATGTGGGCAGCACCATCAGAACCCTATGAGAGAGAATTGGGGAGCATATTAGAGCTGTTAAGCAAGGAGACATGAGATACCCGATTGCAGCAAATATAGCGCATTGCCCTTCTCAGAACAGGAATAGAGACTTCAAATTTTATGGGATTGATCAGACTCTGAGGCACCCTAGGGGGGGCAACAGGGAATTGGCATTACGCAGACGAGAATCATTCTGGATTCTAAGACTAGGTAGCACTGAGATGGGGCTCAATTTAGATCAGGAGCTACATTACTTCCTGGACAGATGAATGTCATTATTGGTTGGGTGTTGATCTGATGTCTGTTATATGATAATGCATAGAGGTTATGTTGGTCAATAATACAGTCATGTATAATGATGAATAGGTTTGAACTTTGCATACTTTCTACATACATGTTTTAATTTGCCTCTGTTTCATTGAGGAGTTTGAGGAGATGTTATGATATGGCTGTTTCTTTTTACCCTTTTTTGACATCCACTTATTTTAGTTATTAACAAAAAGATTTACCCTTTTTTCTTGCTCATGTTAATTGTGTGAGCACACTTGGGATTAGTTAATTTCCATTACACATTTAAGGGAACATATATTTTTGAGCATGTTGAGAAGATGGAGAGTGCAATGCATACTGATTATGACCAGCACTGTGCTGTTGGTGGGGCGATCGTAAATGATCTTTAGTTTTTCTTGACTCTGAGCAAGAGGGATCCAAATAGGAGCGATATGCAATATGGTTAAGATAGGCAATGTGATACCTGAATAATTGGGGGATACTACGTATTGACAGGAATTAGCAGGTATTGCCACACATTTCTCTTTAAATTATTAGAATTGCGTAGTCATTTGATGTTACCTACTTATGTAGTATTATAATATGTATTCACATATACATATGATTTTCAGTTGTTCCCAGTGGCCTATTAGTCACTGATTTTTATACTTATTCTTGGTGCCACTTATTCTGGTGGCATCTCGCTTATATAAATGAATAGCATCAGGTCAAAAATGAGTATCCCTTATGTAAGGATCAGTTTGATCAGAATAACAGATATACTGTGCAGCACTCTTTACCCGCATTTCTTTGTGATATGGCTAATGTGGACCTTAGCAATGGTCACTATTAGCTCAGGCTGATCCTCTTGATTCTAATATAACGCCTTAGTAAGTTGCAAATTACTAGATTTAGAGGTGCACAATCTAATATGGCGCCCGAGGATGTTTCTATCGATGGCTTATTAGGCACTGTAATATATACATAACTTCGGCGGTATTTTGTGTATGGCAACAAATATTTTGCGGCCAGAAATGCTTGTTTAACCGGAATATCAGGGGATAGTGTTTACGGAATTTCACGATTGGCTATTACTATGGCATGTCAGATGATTTACTCCGTTCTAATATAGCGCCCAATATGGAGTTCAGAATGCTTAGACCGATCGGTACACACTTCAAGATGGCGCCCATGGATGGGGGACAGAGTTGATTGTCCTGTCTCCATGCTGACTGGTTGCAGAACGTGGGAGTTATTTAAATGCCGGACTTTCAGGGGACCGCGTCTCGTACTCGATTGGCATTTTGGAGATGGACTACTTACACTAAATCGGTAAGGATGGGAGAATATGGCTATACTATGTAGCACCTTTTGGCTAAAATTTTGGGAAACGTCAAGTTTATGTTGGGCATTTCTATTTACAGGTACGTGGTGTCACCTCATACACGAGGATGCCTGGAGGTGTCTTACCTGTCTGTTTCCCCACGCTTGGTAAGCGGAGGGGTGGCCTTTTGATATTTGAGCCTACGCTCGTGATTACTACTTATGACTGCGTGATTATTGTTCGTGATTGTGTGATTAAGTGAGATATAAATTATGCGTTTGTGGCATTGGGGGCTTGTGTTTTTTAATACTCTAGTAAAGATGGCTATATCTTAAGGATTTATAAAGGATATAGAATACTATGCAGGCTTGATATGCATTTTGAGCACTCTATGTGACCTTGGATGCCACACGTGTGGATGATACTTCACCATATGGGCGGATTGCTTATGAGTGTGTTAATAATCAGTTTACCCCAATACATGGTGCAATTGATATATGTTGGAAGGATGTGTGGTTAGGGTTTGACTCTGGACCATATCGGTGAGATAATATACATTTATATATATATATATATATATACATTTTTCGGTTTCTGATTTTAGAGATAATGTGATCGGATTAGGATCACCGGCAAATTTAAATTTCGGATTTTTATCCTTGATTGTGGAATATCGTCTTATATGCGTGTGGGATGGAATTATCACCATATGAGAAGTAGGTGATACCGTGGTTAGATAATTTTTTTTTAATTCTCTAAGGATGGATGGATTTGGATTTTGACTACTGTTGCTTTCATTTCCCCCACCTTAGATCTTTACCAGAGACAGTGGAGGTATTTGGCGACGTTTTATTTATGAATGACCTATGGATTTGGTTGGTGTGTATTGCACTTTCCCGTTTTTCTTTGGTGCTTTCCCGCATATTATTGATATGCGTTCTTTTCTTGAACCACTTAGGCACTATATTCACGCACATTGTTATTTTTCACCGCTAAAGAGCTTGGGGTATATTGGGGTTCCTTCAAATCATCCGGATTATAAGACCTTCTCCACCCCCTGTTTTCTTCTATGTTGCAATTGGGTCGTGAGGGATCCACACGTTGCATGTATGTAAATTTATCTCTAGTCTGTGATTGGAGCCTTACTAAGTCACGGTGAGATTTATTTACTTGTTAGTTGTACACCAGTTTCTGTATGGTGTTACAATGGCCTCTTTATTTATTATTTGTTTTACTTAGCCTTGAAAAAGTCGCGGGACAATTTCCCTGTGTGGCGACGAAACACGTGTTGGCTGGCTAAGAACTCTATAAAGTAACAAGAAAAAGAAAAGAATAAAAGAAAGACAGGATTACAACTACGTTGTTTATAATTTGTGTACACAATTTCACATTAATTATTGTCTTTACCCTGTGGATGTGTGCTGAGGATTGTATATACCTGTTGTGTTGGCCTCGGCCACAGTTTGGGGAGGTTGGTGGTTCTCTCCACCTTACAGCACCGTCATTTGATATTGTCCGATTGCAAATACATGTGTGACGTTTCCTGAGTGGCGCCGGTATACCTAGTTATATACCACCAATGATTGTAACCATGTGTGCAGTACTGCATGCATTATATGTGTAGTACTGCATGCATTATATGTGTAGTGCTGCATGGATTTGGTGTGTAATACTGCATGCATTAGGTGTGTAATACTGCATGCATTATGTGTGCAGTACTGCATTCATTAGGTATGTAGTACTGCATGCATTATAGGTGTAGTTCTGCATGCATTATATATGTAGTACTGCATGCATTAGGTGTACAGTACTGCATGCATTAGGTGTGTAGTACTGCCTGCATTATCTGTGAAGTACTGCATGCATTAGGTGTGTAGTGCTGCATGCATTAGGTGTGTAGTACTGCATGCATTAGGTGTGTAGTACTGCATGCATTAGGTGTGTAGCACTGCATGCATTCGGTGTGTAGTAGTGCATGCATTAGTTGTGTAGCACTGCATGCATTAGGTGTGTAGTACTGCATGCATTAGATGTGTAGTACTGTATGCATTATATGTGTAGCATTGCATGCATTATATGTGTAGTACTGCATTCATTATGTGAGGTACTGCATGCATTATGTATGAGGTACTGCAAGCATTATATGTGCAGTACTGCATGCCTTATATATGTAGTACTGCCTGCATTAAGTATGAGGTACTGCATGCATTATATGTGTAGTACTGCATGCATTATATGTGTAGTACTGCATGCATTACGTATGAGGTACTGCATGCATTATATGTGTAGCACTGCATGCATTATATGTGCCGTACTACATGCATTATATGTGTAGTAATGCATGCATTTGGTGTGTAATACTGCATGCATTAGGTGTGTAATACTGCATGCATTATGTGTGCATTACTGCATGCATTACGTGTGTAGTACTGCATGCATTATAGGTGTATTACTGCATGCATTGTATGTGTAGGACTGCATGTATTAGGTGTACAGTACTGCATGCATTAGGTGTTTAGTACTGCATGCTTTATGTGTGCCGTACTACATGCATTATATGTGTAGTAATGCATGCATTTGGTGTGTAATACTGCATGTATTAGGGGTGTAATACTGCATGCATTATGTGTGCATTACTGCATGCATTAGGTGTGTAGTACTGCATGCATTATAGGTGTATTACTGCATGCATTGTATGTGTAGGACTGCATGTATTAGGTGTACAGTACTGCATGCATTAGGTGTTTAGTACTGCATGCTTTATGTGTGTAGTAATGCATGCCTTCGGTGTGCAGTACTGCATGGATTAGGTGTGTAGTACTGCATGCATTAGGTGTGTAGTACTACATGCATTAGGTGTGTAGTACTGCATGCATTTGGTGTGCAGTACTTCATGAATTAGGTGTGTATCACTGAATGCATTAGGTGTGTAGTATTGCATGCATTATATTTGTAGTACTGCATGCATTTGATGTGTAGTACTGTATGCATTATATGTGTAGTACTGCATGCATTATGTATAAGGTACTGTGTGCATTACATGTGTAGCAGTGCATGCATTATATGTTTAGTACTGCATGCATTATGTATGGGGTATTGCATGCATTATATGAAGTAGCACTGCATGCATTATATGTGCAGTACTACATGCATTATATGTGCAGTACTGCATGCATTATATGTGTGATACTGCATGCATTAGGTGTGCAGTACTGCATGCATTAGGTGTGTAGTACTGCATGCATTATAGGTGTAGTACTGAATGTAATATATGTGTAGTACTGCATGCATTAGGTGTACAGTACTGCATGCATTAGGGGTTTAGTACTGCATGCATTATGTGTGCAGTACTGCATGCATTAGGTGTGTATTACTGCATGCATTAGGTGTGTAGTACTACATGCATTATATGAGTAGTACTGCATGCATTAGGTGTGTAGTACTGCATGCATTACCCCCAGGTCCCTCCAGTCCTCGTCCCATTCCTTAACAAAGTGGAGATGACCATCTCCGCGACAGAAAAAAAGAAAAGGAGCATGCTGGGATACCCAATCCACTCCCTCCCACTGGGAGTACATAAGCGGTACCAGCCCAGCATGCAGCCTGTTCTTTTTTCTGTCTTCCGACAGAATGGGACGTGTTGGACTTACCTGCTGGTTGCTTCAGCTGGACATCTCGTCGGGGCTGCTGGGCTGTCCTCGCTGTCCTCTTTCCGCGTTCTCCTGGCCTGCCGGGCTTGCCAGGAGTCGCGTTGGATTTCGCCCGGCCCTTTGCGGCTGGGGCGCCGTTCCTCCCGGTCATTTCCGGGTTGCAGTGCGCGTCTCCCTGTGGCTTGGCCGGTCTGGGGACGCGCGGCTGCGGCTGTTTGGCGGGTCCAGGGACTCTGCTGGGCGATGTTCCTGGTCCTCCTGCCTGGCGTTTGGTTTCCTGCCGTCCTCCTGGTGCCCCTGCTGTTCGGTTGGGTCGCTCCGGAGCTGGCCTTGCTGTGGCCTCGGCGGCCGTTTTTGACGGCTTGCTCCTACCGGCGCTGGTTCCTTGGTGCGCGCCTGGGATGGCTGATGGAGGGGGCGGTGAGCTGGTGGTGCGCTCTTCCTGCCCCCTTGGTGAGTACCGCGTAGCGGTTTTCATTTTGCATTTCCACTTCCTCTGGCTCGTTGTGAGTTGCGTCAGAGGAGTATTTCGTGCTTTGCGGCACTGACCTAGGAGCGTTGGTGGCAGTTGGATGGTGGCATGGGACCTTGATGGGAATGACGGGACTTATGGGAGTCATTACTACGCACCCAGAATCTGGTCCATCCATTTCGCGGTGTGACGGCTACCACTGTTTCCTCTAGCGCCTTGTGCCTTCCATCTTCTCCCCTCACAGGTGGATTTCGGCCTCGGGGCGCAGACCTTCTGCTGCGTTGATGGTATCCGGGTGGTGGCGTGGGCCCGTGCCTGTCCTGCCAGGTGGTTGTGTGAGTCGTTGCTCCGCCACCTGCATCCCGCTCATGCATGTTCGAGTCCTGCTTCCCCATACGTTCCTGTTGCAGGTCCATATGCCTCTTTTCTGCGGGTTGTTTGTTCACCCTACGACCATTCGGGCCTGTCCGCTCCTGTTCTCGTCTGGTCTCCATATTTGGTGTGCTTCTGCCCTGGTTGGTGCCTTGGTGGGGGACCTCCTTGGGGTTCCTGGTGCTGTTGGTGTCCGGGTGCTTCCTTGGTTGTCCGGCATTTCTGTCTTGACTTCCGGTGCCTCCTTGTGGGCCCCTGGTCTTGTCTACTTTTGATGGTGGACAGGGTCCGCTCTGGCTCTTTCCTGGTTGGGAGTTCGCCTGGGTGTTCTTGGGTTGATGGGCATTTGCTCTTTCCCTGGGGTTCGCTTGCGGCCCTGGCTGGTATGTCTTCCCCCTTGCTTCTGGTTGCTGCCGCCCTGTGCACCTGGACCTCTTGGGGTTGCCGGGGTTTGGTCCCGGGGGCCTCCTTGCGGGTTCCTTGCTTTCTTCCAGTGCTGTTGGTTCCCCTCCTCCTCTGGTCTCTCCAGGTGCTGGTGGGTTCCTGTGGGGGCTTCTCTTTGCTGACTCCTGTTCCTGCGTGCTGGCCCTCTGTGCTTGCTGGTTGCGTGGGGTATGGGTCAGTTTATTGTCTCGGTCCGGGGCCCTTGTGTCTCCGGCCTATTCTCTACCTCCGCTGACCCCTGCTCCTGGGTTCTTGGGTTCCCTGTCCTGGGCCGTTGTTTCCCCTGTCACTACCCTCTTTTGGGGGTTTTGTGCCTGGGGGGGGTCCTTCGGGGCTTCCTCCATGGGATGTGTGTTCCCGGGCCTTTTTTGGCTTTTGGCTGGCTCAGCGCTCGTTGCTGGTTGGCGTCTGTGCTGGGTTCGGTCCCTTTTGGGACTGCTGTTGGCCTGTCCCCTTGGTGCTTGCCGCCCGTCGGTTTCTGGCTTGCTGGGCTTTCTTGCTGTACTGGACTGCGGCCTTGGCTTCTGTTCTTCCTGCTGCCCGCCCTATGGTTTGGCCGGGTCAGTCCTGGTTCCTCCCGGGTGCTGTCTGCTTGCTGTGCCTTGGCTCGCTTTGTGCTGTGTCTCCCAGGGTTTGTTGGCGTCTTCTTGTGGCCTCTTTGCTCTGTCCTCTGGGCCTCCGGCCGTCCTGCCCTTCGGGCTTGTGTTGTCCCTGATCGGCCCTGGTTGGTGCCTGTTTGGGGTGCGCCTGGGTTTGCCTGTTGCTCTGGCCTGTTCTGGTCGTCCCTGGCTCTCTTTTTTTTTCGGGGCCTGCTGCCTTGCAGTTCTTGGGCTTCCTTCGGCTACCTGCTGCCCGTGCGCCCGTTGGTTCCTGCCCTTTGTGGGTTCGGGCCTGGTGCGTGAGTGTCTGCTGAGTCTCTGTGGCCTAGTGATTCTGGTCTCTGGCTCTTCCTCTGCTGGTTGCGTGTTCGCATCCTGGTGTTTCCTTGCTTGTGAGTCATCAGTCTTGCATTGTGGCGTTGTTCTTTGGCCACCTGCGCTGTTGGGCGCTTGTTGCATCCTTCTGGGTGTTTTTGCTTGCCCCCTGCTGGGGGTTTTCTGCCTCTGTTCTGGTGGGCCTTTCGCGTGTTGGCTTGTTGGGCTTGCCTTCGCTCCTGCCGCCCCTTTTGCTCCTGTGGCGGCTAGGGGTCGTTGGTCTTCCTTGGCCTTTGCCTTGGGTGGCCCCTTGTTCTTTGGGTGCCCGGCTCCTCGGCCCTGCCCTGTCTGCTGTGCCCTTTCCCTGCTTGTGGGTGTTGGGTGTCGGCCTCCCCTGATATGTGGGCCGCTTGGTTGCTTCCTGCTTGCAGTTGGCTTTGCCTCGGGTCTGGGGCTCTGGCCTTTTCCCTTTGGGGGGGCCTGTTGTTGGGCCTGGGCTCCCCCGCAGGCTCTTTTCGGCCTGTGGTGTCTGTCACCCTTGCTCTCTTGTTGGCTCTGGGTGTTCCTTCTCCCCTGGTTTGTGTCTGTTCCCGCTCCCCTGTTGGGTGGTGCGTCTTTGGCTTCTCCGGGCTCCTCTCCTTTGGTTTCTGGTGCCTGGGTTGTTCGGGTGCGCTCTTGGGGCCTGGGCTCTGCCTCTGTTGGGTTTGCCCTTGCGGTCCCTGTGGTTGGCCTCCCGTTCCCTTGTGTGTGTGGGTCGCTGGTGCGCCTCTTGGCTGGTTGGGTCGGGCTTTGTACTGTGGGGCCCTTGTTGACTTGGGGTCCTCTTTTGGTCCCTGCTTGGGTCCTTGCCTGGCCTCTCGTTCTCTTGGATTTTGTCACGGTCCTGGGCTGGTCTTCTGGCCTTTCCTGTGCTGCTCCTTTGCGGCTGGATGGGGCTCTGGGTCCGATGTGTGGGCTGCTGGGCTCCCTCCCTCTGCTGCTCCGCTCTTTGGGTGTCCTGGCTGGGGTTGGCTGCTGTGCCTTTCCCTGTGCCCCTTCTTGTTTGGGGGTTCTTTTGCCTCTCCTTCCGGGTCCTGGTGGCGCCGGGTTGTGTGCCTCCTGGCTGGCTGGCCTGCCGGTTTCTCCGGCTTGGCTTCTTGGCTGTTTTGCCCTTCTCCGGCTCCTCCTGGGGTTCGCCTTCGGTGGTTCCTTGGTGTCTTCCTTTCTCCTCCTGGCGGTTGGTCGGCTCTTGGTTGGTGGCGTTTCCTCCTTTCCGGTTCTGGGGTTTGGTTTCCCCGGTTCCGTGTTGGGCCTCTGTTGTTGTGTTTCTTGGTTCCTGCGGCTCTTCTGTGTCTCGGCTGGGGTTGGCCTTTGGTCGGTCCTGCCCTGTGGCCCGGTCCTTCTGTGGGTTTCTGGCCTCCCGGTTCCCCTGCTTTCGGCTAGGGGGTTGGGGCCTTGCTTTGGTTCCCTGCCCTCTTCTCTTCCTGGCTGTTCCTCTGGATGGGTGCCTGTTTGCTTGTCCGGTTCTCCCCTTTGCGGCTCTGCTGTTGGCTTCCCCTGGTGTCTTGGGGTGGTCCTGTGGTGGTCGAGTCTTTCTGGCTCTTTTCTTTGGCGAGCCTCTTCGGTTTCGTCTTCCTTCCCTCGCTTTTGGGTGTGGTCCTTTGTGGGTTCCTGCGCCTGTGGTTCGCCCTCTTCCCTGTCTTGGGGGGGTTCGCTCTCTGTCTTGCCTCTGCTGTGTTCCTTCCTGGGCCTTCGGCCCTGCCTCCTTGTGCGGCCTGTTCTCCTCTGCTCTTGGCCATTGGGCTGGGTTGGCCTGTTTGGTTCCTGGTTGGGTGGCTGCCTGGTGGTGCCTGGGGCCGTGGGCTTCACACTTGGGGGTTTTCTCCCTGGTCGGTTGCCCTTTCTGGCTCTGTTTCTCCTTTTGGGGCGTGCCCGCTTCTCCTGGTCTTCCTTTGGTCGTTCGGGGGGCTTGGTTTGGCCCCTCTGGTTGTTCCCTTGGGGCTTGGCTTTGCATAGGTGGCTCCTTTCTGGCTTGCCTAGGGGGTTTCTTGTGTTTTTTTCTGGTCGTCCCCTGCTGGTTTTGGGGTCTCGGCTCTGTCCGCTTGGTTGGGGGCTTGGTTGGTTGTGTGCTCCTCCCTGCGTTTTTTCTCTTTTCTGTGGGCTCTTTTGCCCTGGTGGGTTGCCGTTTTTGGTCTGGTGCCCCTGGCGTTGGTGGGGTTCCGGAAGGCCGGGTTTTCTGCTTTGGTATTCTCCACTTTGTTAAGGAATGGGACGAGGACTGGAGGGACCTGGGGTAATGTCCTATGCTACCGGTAATCTTCATTACTCCTGGTCCCGTTGTCCTCGTCCCATTCCTTACTTCCTCCCTCCCTGCCTGGCGGCCGGCCTTCCGGTTGTTGGCTTGGTATTTTCAGGCTGCATGCTGGGCTGGTACCGCTTATGTACTCCCAGTGGGAGGGAGTGGATTGGGTATCCCAGCATGCTCCTTTTCTTTTTTTCTGTCGCGGAGATGGTCATCTCCACTTTGTTAAGGAATGGGAAGAGGACAACGGGACCAGGAGTAATGAAGATTACCGGTAAGTAATAGGACATTATGTGTGTAGTACTTCATGCATTAGGTGTGTAGTACTGCATGCATTATGTGTGTAGTATTGCATGCATTAGGTATGTATTACTGCATGCATTAGGTGTGCAGTACTGCATGCATAACATGCATAACCTCTAGTTGATGAATTTAGCTTCTGCTGTAGATAGATGACAGGATCTGGTAAACCTGCTCGGAGTGTTGATGGCTGACGTGACAGTTCAGATGACATATGTGTAATTTTAGGCTTACAGATTTGCATTCCGGTTTATTACCTCAGTTGCTCAACCTTAGGCGGGAGAGTAATTAAAGACAAAGTTTATTGAGTATGAGTGATTGGAAACATGATCATACAAGCATGAATGCATAATTAAAATTGTCAACAAT
Organism: Calotriton arnoldi; assembly: GCA_963921515.1. Classification (NCBI taxonomy): domain Eukaryota; kingdom Metazoa; phylum Chordata; class Amphibia; order Caudata; family Salamandridae; genus Calotriton; species Calotriton arnoldi. The sequence goes on along the minus strand of CAWUFW010009000.1, from coordinate 640,689 downwards.
GCAATAAAACAGAACATTCATTAAAAAGAGAATTAGACAGCATCTTTTGCTGTGGGGTAGGTTTAAATGAACTCAAACCCACACAGTAAACTGAGCAATGGTGCATGTATTTTATGTCACGACATGTCCCGATATGGAGTGCTACAAGTGGGATGAAAGAAGTGGACAGGAGGGTCAAAAAGGGGCGTGGTCAAAGAAGTATAATTAGGAATCCTGTCAAAGGGGTGGAGCCTTTGTTATCAAGGGCGTGGCTTCAAATATGTGAACCAAAGTCTTGTGCTTTACACAACATGCCAGCATGAGCATTATTCGGGTGCCTCTCCGTGAGTTTTTGGTGATTGCACGCCAACGCAAAATAACGAAGATATATACCTAGAACTAACCAGATCTATTGCCTTTGCCAATGCTTGTGGGTAGTATCAGATAAATTAATAACATCAATGTTTTTGTTGTGAATATTCAGAATTAAAAGAGTTTCCATTAAGAATATGTCAGACTGAATTAAACATTACTAAGGTCTGTGGAAGGAGTAGTGTCCTTTAGAGTGTCTCGAGCAATCCAGTTTTACCCCATAACACCACTTTCTTCTGCAGTCCTGCAGGTTCTTTTTCTCCTCTAAATCTTTCTGAAATCCTCTATCTGCATATCTAATGCTTCATCTCTTTTCTCTTCAGCACTGTATTTTTAGTCTTCCCTTCTGTACATACTTCCTTTCATCTCCTCCACTGCATCCTCCCCTCCATCTACGCATACAGCCCACCCACTTGCCAATCAGCACTTCATTTTTGTTTCCTTTGGCAATGTACCTGTTTGGACAATCGCACATTTCCTTAGAGCCCTTTCCCAGAATTACAGTTCGCACATATGCGATCATCGCTCTGGGCCCACTGCAGAGATGGCAAGGATTGGATGGACATGTCGTCTGCGCACCTTTGTGACCCACTGACACAGTAAGTAACTCTTACTGCCCTCAATATCCACTTCAAGAGCCCTCAATTGTGAGCCTGATTAAACAACCACCCGCAATCTGAACTCACTCATACACCTAGAAGGGACTCAGTTCAAACTGTGCACTATACAAGGGTCATATGTTGCATGGATAAAAGAAACACTAGAAACACAACTTCTTGAAAAACTGAAATACTCTGAGGGGATGCATGACAAAGGACCTGCGGAACACTAGGCAGCAAGTAGGCATTCGGTAAAGTAACACCACTGGTTCATTGCGGGGATATTTCGCTGCTGGCACACCAGCCTGCCCATAGCCTAAGAGACTGACAGAGAGTTAACAGATGCCACCTGGAAGCCGTGCAGAGCGGACTCCCTGCTGCCAGTCGTCCGGCCCACTAGGCGGAAGGACTTTCAGCTGCTGGGAAGCGCAGTGTGTGTCTGCTGATCGCAGTGCTTGTCCCCCTCCTGCTGCTTCTAGCCGCGAGCAGTCCCTCACTGCCGCAAAGGACTGCCGAAGCAGTTGCTTTTGTAAGCAGGGCTGGACTGGGAACCCAAAGCAGCCCTGGCAATTTTGTCGGACCGGCCCCCGCCCCTGGTGAGTGGGGGGCTGCTAGCGTGAAGCACTGATGCTTATCAAAACCGCACCCCAGCATCGCAGCAAACCGGCTCGCAGTAACAATACCGGCCCCCACCGTTCCAAAACAGGGCCCCACTGCTCCAAAACCGGCCCCCACCCTACCAGCCTCCCCGGCAAAAGCCTGATGCCCTCTGCGGCCAGCCCGGCCCTGTTTGTAAGTCTCAGACCAGTAGCTTAGCAAGGATGCCATGGGCCCTGGTTGGGGTAGTAAAATACAGCAATTATCAGAGTTCAATTGGGCCCCTCAGGCGTAGAAAGATCACAATTAGTTCAAATAGGTTGACGTGGTGGAAGCAATGTTTCTTTTAGTCCTGGCATGTGTTTAGGTGAACTATCTAGCTAATGAACAGTTGTAGTACTTCAATGGCACAAACAAAGTCTTACTTTCTCAGAATTTGCCCACAAGGATGTGTGCAAGCTTGCCTAAGCGAGTCTGATTTCTGAAGACTAGCAGAGACAAAGTCAATAGGCTTGGCTTTTTGATTGACTGGCAACTTTTGAAGCTGTGGTTGTATGCATTGGTGAACGGATGAAAGTGAGAATGAGCAAGTGTAGAGTAATGAGTGAGTGAACAGATGAATAGGGGGGACACTACGTGCATGGCTAAATGAATGAGTTTGACTGAGTGCACAAACGGATGAATGGCAGAGTGAATGTGAGCATGAATGAATGGAAAATTGAGTGAATGCATGGAAAAGTGAGTGCAGTGGGGTGAGTAAATGGATGGTGGCTGAATGGATGAATGGGTGAGTATGAAAAAAAGAGTGATGAATGAGTAAGTGTAAGGATTGTTGAATGGATAAGATGGTGAGTTAAAGGCCAGGATGTTCGATCGAGATTGCTGTGGTCCACCCATGGCAGGAGGTTGCTGTCTTCTTGCTACTGGTGATCACTCATCCATCCACCCATGTACCCAGTCACTCAACCATTCATTCGTCAATGCACTGAGTCACTCATCCATTCTCATTCCACATTTCGTTTTGGCAAAATTAAGGAAACAGCCTCACTTTGCAGGTTGATCAAGGATACAGAGAGATCAAAGTCAGGGAGAGGTCATGGTCACAAACTTTATTCCACCAGTAAAAGCATGACTAAGGTCCAAACCCTGAAGTCGGATGCACTGGCCTTGTGTCCTTGATGTCTGATCGCTTTTTAGCACACAGTCAAAGGTACTATGTTCACAGCACCATTGGCGGCTGCCATGTACCAAGGGTGGTGGGGCGGGCGGGGGGGGGAGAGAATTGGGCAAAATAAATAAAACACTTACCTTGAGGCGCAACGCGACGTCTTCCTCCACCAGTCGTCTCTCGTCCAGGCAGGCTCCAACGGGTGACCAGGAAACTGCACTAACCAATCCTGGCGCTGCTTTCACAGTATGAGAGCAGCGCCAGTATTGGATGGAGCAGGCTCTCTCAGCGCTCCTAAGAGTTCTGGAGGCCTGCGCTTTCTCTAACCCAGCTGTCTAAGACAGCTAGTTTAGAAAACGTCAAAATGCGCATGTCTGGCTGGCCGTCCCAAGACGGCCGGCCAAAGAGACATGCTCATTTTTAAGCGCACAGCTCCCTGCTGCCACTCGGCAGCACTGGCCCTGCCCTGTCTTATCACTCACTTTAGGACGGGTCGGTTGCTGAGAAATAAAATGTTTAATAAATAAACCTTATTACCATTTGTTTTGCAGCTCTGGCCTGTGGGGCGACGTTCCTCCGCTCGAATGGAGGAGCTGACCCTGCATGAGCACAAGTCAATGTGTAGTACACAACAGAGTGCTTACAGGCCATTTCAAGTGCACATAGCCAGCACTCTGAGGCAGTTCCTGTTCTACAGGAACCTGTTACTGACTAACACAAAGAGACACCTGCCAGTGACTAGGATACAGACCCCTTCACCAGTGTTATGTGTTTATAAGCATTATGTAAACACAACAAAGATCATTCATGGCTCTTTGTGAAGTGCAGGTGTGGACTAACTTAGGGCTTAGGAAATCGACTAGTAATGATGACTCACGCATCTCTCTCATCTTGCCTGAAGGTAATGTGTCAGATGTTACAATGCCAGCGACTGTCAGGCATATTTTTTATTGTTGATGTGAGTTCTGGCATCCTTTAACCACAAGAGCACACTCAGAAGAAATGCACACTTTTATTGTAAGCCAACTTTAGTGCAAAAAAGATTCAATACAATAATTACGGAAATCAATAAAATCGTATTGACAGAATAAGCAAGAAAAAATAATAATAGGAACATTGGCAACATATTATATATGGTCTATTTTTAGAATCCTGTCTACTCTAGTTTTAAATCATCAAAGGTATTGCCATATTGAGGGTCACTATTTCACTAGAATAAAGACAACTTCATTTATTTTTGTCGATTGTCAAGCCTGTCAGCAAAACCAGGCTAAGGTATGTCTCTATTGGAAAATATGCTATCAGACAAAAGGCCTTACTTGGCCCTGAATGATTTGCATATTTCCCAGCCTGCCAGCGGCGGCTCCTCCACTAGGGCGGAGGAGCATCGCCCCACTGCTTTGCGGGCGGGAGGGTGGGCGGGACTGCTCTGCAACCAGGGCAGGGGAGGAGTGGTGTGCCCACTCCTGAGTGCGCAAAGACTGTTTGGTCGGCCCACTGGGGCCACACAAACCAGTCATGCACACTCTGCCCTTCTCAATGCAGGCTGCAATGCAGCCTGCATGGAGAACATTGCCTCCCCATAAGCCGCTGGCTGGGCGGCGTCCCGACTAATCACAACGCTGCTTGCCGCATTGTGATTGACCTGGGGAGGGAGCCTGGCTGCCTGCTTCCTGTTCGTGCTGGAGGCAGGAAAGCAGGAGAGCAGGAGCAGTGAAGACGCGGGTCTCGGCTGGCGGAAAGGTAAGTTACATTTAAAAAAAAATTATTTTAAATTAAACCCCCCACGAAATTTCCCCACGCGCCCCCCTCCCAGCGCGCCCCCCGCCCTCCTACCCACGAGCCATGACGGCCACGACTGCAGGCTGCTCTGTTGGATTGATCTCGATTTCGAGGTCATGAGCTCTCTCACCGAGAGGTCTGGGACCAAGTATTCTCTGCCATCCTAAGCATTTTTTTGGAGGAAAAATTAACCTTGTAATCATGATGTAAGGTGACAGAAATAAACGTGTTTTTTTTGCAGTCATGTTAAAATTCAGAGCTATTCTGCTTTCTCGTAAGCACCGTCTATTCAAAGAATGCATGAGTATATGAACTACAATCTTAATCTCAAACCAGAAAATAAATATATTGCATCTAATGCATTGTTGTGAAATAATGAAAATAAATGCCTCATCTATTGCAAATGACTAATGGCTTAAAGGGTTTAAGCAAATGAGCAAAAACATGATCTAGATAGGCTCTTAAAAGAGATATACGAAAAATGTAAGACACCAGGGGGCATATGTAAAAGCCCTTCTCGCCACCAGAGTGCCAGCTTTTTTGATGCTCCAGTGGCCTAGCGCCATTTTCTATATTTACAAGCTAGCGCTAAGCCACTTAACGTGGCTTAATTCCACCTTGTAAATATACCCCTTTCCGCCACAGTCCTCTGCGGCAAAGGGGAGTGCAATGTGTGTTGCAGTGGGGTTCCGCCGCAACATCCATTGCTTTTTGACGCTGCCCCAGATTTACAAGGCTGAGGCAGTGCCAAAAACAAACAACAGGGAATACTTGGTCTTAGAATAGCGATACGAGGAGAAATTATTAATTTCTCCTAGTTTTTTGCACACATAGAAAGTGCAAATCGCCATTATTGATTGTTTATGTGCAGGAAGGTGTCCCTTCCTGCACATAAACAATTGTCCTGCATCGCAGGCACCCTTGCAACATGGCGGCAGCGTGCCAGCGCTGGCGGTAGGAGGCTTTTTTAGCACCAGCACTTGGGCAAACAGAGGGGTGCGCCGTATTCTTGTGAATACGGCACATCCCTGCATTTCAAAAATGTCGGAGCACGGTGTTGCCAAATTTGGCGTAGCACTGCGCTCAGCATTCTTTTGTAACTATGCCCCCAGGCATCTGATCAGCTGGAGGAACACAGACAACAAAGGAAACAGTGCCTTACAGTACGCTGTATTATAGGTGCACTTTGAGTGCTGGGTACTATAGGGAGTGCTGGGTGAACGAGGTGCAGCTCTTCCATTTTGCCACTTGCAGCTGCCTCTCTCAATGTATACATTGGATACATACATGATGTCATGGGCATCTCGGTCTCCCATGCCCAGCAGATGGTGTGTTTTGCCTCTGAACTCCATCTACACAGCTAAGATGTGTTTGGATGGGGTTAAGTCCATTTGGCAACTGGATATCTCTCCTTCCAGGCTGAGACAGAGAAGGAGCAGTTTTGTGTTACCTCTCCCTGGAGGGCCCACTCCTTGGAATTGACACACCAAATTGTGGTACTTGGATTTGCACACAAAGAAGGGTGGCACAAGGGCCTCTGTGTAGGTGGATGATGAGCTGTCACTACTAGCCAACCTGGCAGTCTGCAGAGAGCACCTTCATACACAGTTTGTGTCAAAGGGCAAGCTAGGAGGGAAGGTGACGATGTAGTCCAGCAGTCTAAGGGCCTAACTGGTCCTACCGCCCTATTACAAGTTGGGCGGTCGGACTGCCATGTTGCAGCAGTCTTGAGGCCGCAACATGCTTGGCTGTGCTGCTGCGGCACCACCAAGCATATTACGAGTTTCCTCTCTGCCACGGTTTTCATGGCGGTGAACCCACCATGAAAACTGTGGCAGAGAGGAAACAAAGGGTGTCCTACAGGGTCCCCTATTGCCTCAGGACCATGGGGTGCATGCAGAGGGGCACATGTTGTGCCCCCCTGTGTGCAATCACCCCCTTTCCTGCATGGCATGGACTTTAAATCCATGCCGTGCAGGAAGGGGCTTTGGCATTCCAATTGCGGTGCCTTTTTAATAGGCACTGCCGCGGGAGCGCCAAAGGACTGCCCGCCAGACCACGAGATTACTAGTAATCTGGCGGGTGGCTGGTGGTCGAGTTTGGCGGTCGTGGAGCGGGGCACTGGCATGGCGGCCCGCTCCATGACGGCCAAATTCGTAATCAGGCCCTAAGGCACTGAATGAGGTGGGGCAGCTGGTCATCTTGTTAAAAACCTTGGTTCCACACTTATTAGACGTAAAATTTAATAGGGAGGATGAAGTCCATGTGTCCAGAACCTTCTGAATGAAAGCATCTGGCTGAAGAAGCATGCGTCTAGTAGCCTTCAGGGTGTTGCGCAACCATTTTCTCAGAGTATCTTTAGGGATGTGCTGACCGTGCTTTGGCATCACATCTTACTCCACTCCCCACCTGCTGCTCTGGTATGAGGCAACATCTGCATAGCTTAATCAGTGCTGAAACGAAACTGGAGGGGGCCCCCTTGCAAAGTACATAGAGAGGCCCCCCTCTGGAATCAATCAGGAGCACTCAGGCCAAAGTACTATGCTGAGGGGGCCCCTGGAGCTAGGGCCCCCCGCTCCTCGGGATATGCAGGGGCCTTTGTTACGCCACTGAGCTTCTTTCGCTGCTCCCCAGCTACAATGATTCAGGACATCAGATGTCCACTCTCATGAGCTCTGCACCAGCGTCATCCTGGCAGTACTTATTTTGTAAAAAAAACAAGTGCCAGGGCTCTCGTCAGGAGGCCACTGCGGCTTCCACTACACATTGCCCCTTCTATCCTGCCAATGATAGTAAAAACACAACTACTAACAATCACACTCTTACAAGTGTGACAATTGGGACTATTCCAGGCCTCCAAAGCTATAAGAATGATTTGGGCTTAAGGTAATAGTCATTTTTAGAGTATATTGAATTAATAATTGACTGTTGTTGTGGCCATCTCTAAATTAGTTAGTAATCAAATGAGGTACCCTCAACACAGGGAAAAGTATCGTATGCTTGCAGGAATTTAGAAACCCACCCGGGTTTCCCCTGGGTGGCATGCTTTTTCATTGGGCCCATCCTTGCCCTCTACGGACAAGGGCGTGCTACTACCTACGAATACGTGGGAGCACTAGTTAGTAAAAAGATTGGGTGTCCATAAACACCTAACCACAGAATGATTAATTTGATAAAGGGAGTGGGTTTTTTTACAGCAAAGGTGAAGAAAAAATGGTTAAAAATACCAGATTAGTGGGTCTAAAAACAAATTTATTTCCTACCCCCAAAATGGTATGCTAAAATCTGGGGATGTGTGGGAGAACCTTAGGCACTAATACCTGTTGTTTCCCTTATTTTGGTCGACTAGTTTCATGCCTTTCCCCAAGGCATTTCATCAGGACCTAGAAAGGAGAAATGATGTTCCCACTCCTAGTGTCACACTGTACACATCAATAATCAAAAATACAAAAATGTACATACAGTAACAAATTGGCCTGCGTTTAAATATCAAAAAGACTTAGAATGCGACCATCATTGGGCCCCATGAGTCCATCTGGGAGATTATGGAGGGACGCCTGTAGTCAAACCTCCGTCAAAGCTACTCCCTCTCTGTGCACCTGACCGCTCTCTAAATTAGCCACGCAGCGCCACCTTGTGGCAGACTATCATATGCGCTGGTGTTGACAATTAAGTGCCGGTGCTGAGCACTGGAACCCACCAGCACAAATTAAGAACTGCATCCTGGTGGTACTTGAAAAACCTTGCATTCCGTAAAGAACTTCTTGCAGAAACTAAGCCATCCAGCCTAGCTTTTCTGTGTGATTTGAACCATTCAATTCCTGTCTACTTCAGCAAAGCCCCTCGCACTTGCACCACCCTTAGAGACAAGTGTTGCTTTAACTGCAGTATAATGAACCTATGATATCTCACACAAATTCCGCAAATTCCGCGAGCGGAACGGAATTTACCGCCCAGGCCTACTTAGCATTGATTTACCAGCAGAATGGCAAGTACAGAAAGAAATCTACCATTGAGAGAAGGAAATGAGGAACTTGCAAAGAAGTCAGACTTATAACATAATAGCAGATCCTTTTCTAATATACTGCTGATTTGCATCATGACATCCAATTAAAATCATATCGACGCTGGAATGTTTGGAGTTTTTGTAATAATAAAACGGAACAAAATATTCAGAAGCTTCTATAAATATCCTCAGGCAACCTTGAAAAAAATGTCATACATGTTTATAACATTTTTGCAAATTAATATTTTGCTAGAGGAGCTAATAAAATATATCGTTTTTGTCTTTGGCACAAATATCCTTAACGGTTTTGTTGCTCTTGAGATATTGCAAAATCAAAGTTCATGGCAAGTGGTTTCGTTTTATTTGCTGTTGAAACACGGATTTAATTTTGTTTTCCATCACATGATAGATTGGGATTTTTATTATTCTGTAAGAGTCAGTGGTAAAGCTCTGGAAATGGATCCATGGAGAAGGGTGAATTTATTTCCGTGCAGGAAGTCTTTTATGGTTACACATGGAGAGCAGAGTGCATCAGAACACTCTTCTATATGTTCACAAAGAGCATCAATGTTATGGTATTTGCATTTGTATAGCTCATTGTAGTACTTTTGGTAGTCCGAGTGACTTTCCAACATGTTTTTACATTTCCACCGCAGACTGGATTCTTCTTTGTCGGGGCATACAGTCAATAACGTGAACGGGATTGTGTCTCTTTTAAGAAACTGTATTAACTTTAGTAGGTTAAAAGATGGAGGGATATATTTAAAAGAAAATGACGGAGCGCGGAGCAGCGCCAAATTTGTCAGCGCCGCGCTCCGACATTTTCAAAACGCAGGCATGCGCCATATTTACTACATTACGGCACACCCCTGGGTTTTCCCTAGCGCAAATATTGAAAATGGTGCTACGCCAACAGAGCGTAAAAAAAAAGTGACACTCCGGTGGCGATAGGCACTTGTAAATATGCCCCAGAGTCTGAAGGGCATACCAAGTTGCATATGCAACCTGTCCCACACCTATTCCCCAGCAGATGTGTAGTGTACTTGTGGTAGATGGCTGGCACAAGTTTGAGCCCTAACAGCCTATTACTTGCACATTTGAGATTTGTTGGACGTATGCTCAGAATTACGTTTAATATGTCCTTTAGCAGTATAGTATGTAATTACAAGCATTTGCTATGCAATAGGTTTCGCATTACTGATAGTTTGAGGTATTGGCATTGCAAATAATAATGCAAAGCCAATAGCTCATACTTTCAGTAATGCGAGACCTAGTGCATTGCAAATGCTTGCGTAGTGAGCCAGGGACCAGAATTGTATGTCTCAGTGCAGTACTGCACGCTGCTCCTACAGGTCCCTAGTGAGCAAGGCACCAGCACTGCATGTCTAGGTGCAATACCGCAAGCTGCTCCTAGAGGTCCCTAGTGAGCAAGGCAGCAGCACTGCATGTCTCAGTGCAATACCGCAAGCTGCTCCTAGAGGTCCCTAGTGAGCAAGGCACCAGCACTGTATGTCTAGGTGCAGTACCGCAAACTGCTCCTAGAGGTCCCCAGTAAGCCAGGCACCAACACTGCATGTCTAAGTGCAGAACCGCAAGCTACTCCTAGAGGTCCCCAGTGAGCAAAGCACCAGCACTGCATGTCTCGGTACAGTACCGCAAATTGCTCCTAGAGGTCCCTAGTGAGCAAGGCACCAGCACTGCATGTCTACATGCAGTACCGCAAGCTGCTCCTAGAGATCCCTAGTTAGCAAGACACCACTGCATGTCTACAAAGTTGATGTTTTTGGCATTATAAATGGCAATATTTTTTACCTAGCCATGTTGCAGGGTTCAATACCATATGTGGCCAAAAGGGGACCTCATTTGGTCAGATATGGTACTGCGCCCTGCAGAAGATATGGTAAATCCACCCTACGCATAATGCATTGCATGCAAGACAGTACTACGAGTACATTCAAATAGCTATGTCCATATATACAATTAGAAGCTTTGAAATGTGACAAAAGAATTATTACATTAATTTCGGATTAGGTTGTACTCTGTGTGGAGCTGATGAAGGGAAATTTATAGACGGTCTCAGATAAAAGTGAGATGTTCTAGTGAGTGAAGTAACCACTGATAGCCTAGCTTAGGACCAAGTGTGTGTCCTGCCTGAAGCCATTTAAGAAAATAGTGCCATTAGGCTGTAATTAAAACCTAGGGAGTAACAACACATGTAACAGGGGGTGTCCTCATGGGAGGTAACAAGAAGAGACCAGGCGGTACAAAGGAGGGACTACTCAGCCTATTGACCAGTGAAAAGCTACCATTTACAAAGGACAGGGACAGGAGCCAAAATAAAAAAGATGGGCGGAATGTGGGCGGAGCTTTATGCCCATATCCTGAATACAACATGTCTCGAAAAAACAGCGCAAGCGCTGTTTAGGCGAGGCCTAAAAAACTGTGTTATACATGGCTTCAATATGACGCCTGTATTGGGAGTGAGATAATTGAAATCTGGATATATACTCCTGTGATGTTGGAACAGTGAGTAACCAAAGTGCTTATTGTGTGTTGAGACATCACAAGTAGAAGCCTTCCCTTCGCCATTGTCCTGACTTCTCCCTTGTTTTCCAGAGACCTGAGGGTGTTGCTGAAGGTTGTATGATAGAGGCATGCATGGCTAAACCACGCGTGCTTCTACAATGCTGCCCTACCCATGAATGAGTCTGAACAATGCATTCCTTTACTATGCATGCCCTTACCACGCATGCCTTTACCAAAGGCATGACTGGTAAAGGGATATATGTGGTAATGTTCACACCCGAGCTCCCCCAAGCCCCAAAAACTACCCTGACCCCCCCGAGACCTAAAAACTACCTCATCCGCCCGAGCCATAAAAATTACCCCAACCCCGCTGAGCCCTAAAAACGACCCCACCTCCCCCGAGACCTAAAATCTAACCCGACCCCCCGAGCCCTAAAAACTACCCCAACCACCCTGAGCCCTAAAAACTACCCCAAGCCCTAAAAACTACCCCGATCCTCCGAAGCCCTAAAAACTACCCTGAGCCCCCCCCCCGAGCCTAAAAACTTCCCGACCCCAAACGGAGCCCTGAAAACAACCAAGACTTCCCAGACCTAAAATCTACCCCAACCCTTAAAAACTACCCCGCCCCAAACCCTGGCCCGAGCCCCACTTACCTCACTGTGTCCTCTCCCGATCCTTCCTCTTCCTGTGCCTGCCCATTCCAGCATCTAGACCGCGCATATGCTTTATGTGTGGTTAAGGCATATGTGTGTTTAAGGCAAGCGTGGTTGTGCTTGCGGGGAAACTGCACGCATGGCTCTGCCCGCATTGTAAAGGCCATTTCCTGTTGGTGAAATGGCATTTGGCAGCCTCATCTACCTTCTTCCGCCTATGCTGTGTCTCTGCAGCCCTAATGAAGGGAGAAGAATGCAGATGGTGTTGTGCCTCCACCAACCACATTCTTCCACCATGCCCCCCTTCAACGCAGGTCTCTGCAAACCAGTGCTGGCAGTATAACGCAACCAGCATTGACAAGCGTCTCCAACAGAGAAGTTGTCAGCACGTCGCTCTATCTTCACTCTCTATGTGAGAGTGGACAGCACGATTTGGGGGTGGGTTGCAGGAACCTACGTGATTTTTCTACTTTTGGATATGGGCGAATTTAGGCAATTTTTAGAGGCTGGTGGGCATGGGTGGCAGGAGTTCACTTTATTTTCAGTTTTAGTGGGCAGGCTGTTACACATGACTCCCCCATCACTACTCTGCTCCAGCATAAATGGTGGAATCAGGGGCAGATGGTTTGGGAGACATATATGACATTAAATTATCGATAGCTAAAATTTTAATAATAGTGTTATTTTGCACTATGGCGTTCTGACAGACATCATAGATAGCACAAACTTCTCTCTTGTTGTCTAGTTGACGTCACTAAGGGCCTAATTAGGAGTCTGACAGTCCGAGGACCGCCAGACTCACGGGGGTGCGGCGGTGGCACTCCAGCCACCGCCGCACTGGCAGTCGGACTGCCCCATTACAAGTTGGGTGATCGGACCGCCATTGCACTGCCGCAATTGGCACGTTGGCTTTGAGGCTGCAATATGCTTTGCAGGGCCGCCGCGGTCCCACCAAGTATACTAAGAGTTTCCTCTCCACCACGGTTTTCATGCCGGTTCCTCCTACATGAAAGTTGTGGCAGAGAGGAAACAGAGGGGGCCCAACTGGGCCCCTGTTGCCTCTGGGCCACGGGGTGCATGCAGGGGGGCACATGTTGTGCCCTCCTGTGTGCATGCAACCCAGTACCTGCACGGCATGGAATGCACCAGTCCATGCCGTGCAGGTACTTCCTTAGATGTTCCCATTGACGCTCTCATTTTGGTGCCTATTCCACCCTCCAGTGACTGAAAAAGTCATAATGTGGAGGGCGGTGCGCATACGGGTATGGCGATTCTGGAGCGGGGCGGTGGCGAGGCTGCCTGCTCCTGGACCGCCAAACTCGAAATAGGGCCCTAAGAAGCTATTGGTGAAAAATATGCCTGTTATTAACAGTTGCCCATACACAATCCTTTGTGTTTTAAGTGGATTCCCTATCTGTCCACTGATGTGAACAGGCTTTTCAAAATGCTTTTATATACACCTTGATCTTTGCATTCATTTTATATATCATGTTGCTGAGAACCCTTGGTAAAAAGAACCCCCCATTTAGTCTCAGTTTCTCATCTATAATTCTGTATTTGATGTCTTTCTTTCTGCTTGGTTTTAGTAGGAAAGAGGGCACAGAAGAGCATCGGGCTGGACAGAGCAGTGGACTCATATCATTGAATAAAATGAGCGAAGGCAAAAATGTGATTGGACAGTTTGTCAAAGACTAGCTAGTGTAAACATAGTGGCATATTTACAATGGGATATCACCACCAGAACGTCTCTTTTAGCAACGTTCTGTTGGCAATATCCCCTTCTCCTTATTTACATAGTGGTGTTAAGCCACGTAATATGGCTTAATACCGCCTTGAAAATAAGGCCCCATTTCACACTTCACTTAGGGCGAAAGGGGCATGCAATAGGTGTTGCAGTGGGCGTTCAGCCACAACACACATTGCTTTTTGACCCTGCCCCATATTTACAAGGCTGGGGCAGCATCAAAAACTAAGACCAGGGAATACCTGGTCTTAGACTGGCGATACAAGGAGAAATTATTACTTTCTCCTCATTGTTTGCTCTTTCAAGATCGTTTATGTGCAGGAAGGTGACCCTTCCTGCATCCAAACAAATGCCCCTGCAGCGCAGGCACCCTTGCAACATGGTGCAAGGGTGCCTGCACTGGCGCTAGGCAGCTTTATTAGTTCCAGCGCTAGGGCAAACAAGGGTGCGCCGTATTTTTGTAAATACAGCGCATCCCTGGGTTTTAAAAATGTTAGAGTGCGGTGATACCAATTTTGGCGTGACACTGCGCTACGACATTTTGTTGTAAATATCCCCCACTGTCTCTTTTTTGCGTGAAGGGTGGAATTATTGAGACAGTGCAAAGGCATTTGCCAATAAGTACACAATTGGCCCACTGCAAGCATAACGTTTCCTGGATGTACAGATACTGAGACAGTGGGGTGCTATAAAGAGGGTGTGGCACACAGGCACAAATGGAGAGTGGTGCAGAGAAGAGTTGTGTGGTTGGCAGGTTATGGAGATGGGTTTGAAAGTGAAACACGTGGAAGAAAGGGAAAAAAAATCATTCTGGGTGCAAGTCTGCACTTGAGTGCATATCTCAAAGTTTACAGATGCGCTGTCTGACTGCTCTGTCCTTTTCTTCATGGCTCATTGAGGAGGGAGCCAATGCTCGTAAAGCCCTACCCACATCCTAATTATTTATTCATAAGACACCCACTTAGTGAGGGAGTTAAACAATTAGGAGATAGAAATAACCGGAGATTGAGTCAATAAACCGACTACACATTTGCTTGGATTTAGAGAAACCACATCCATTCCATATGATTATTAAAGCATTATATATACTATAATATTTTTGTGTCAAATTCCCCGATTAGAGCATACCTCAAAAGTGTATCTGATCACATGGTCAAAGTATTGTGTCATTAATAGTTAGTGATGGAAACAAATGAATCCCAAAACTTCAATGATGGATATTCTACTAGCCTTAAAGTAGACCAGACCCCTGACATTTTAAGTGTAACCCTGGGCTTCTAAACATTACCCTCTGCAATCATACATTGGGTCCGCCCATCTACCAGTTGTGTTGGTGCTCCCTATTCTTGCTTACATTCATTTGTCCAATCAGGTGATACCTCAAGGAAGAGGGTGATGGTTAGCCTCTGATCACCTGTGATTCTGCTAGCACCAAAAATCTAGCCACAGAGCAGACCTTTAAGGTTATGTACACAAGTGCACCGTGAAGATGTCATCACTCTAACGGCAGAGCTACGCTGCAAAGGGTGAGGGGTATGTTGTCTGGGGAATGCAGCTGTTCTCCTCTCCCTTTTGCCTCACCTAGGGGTGGGTGGACCTCGTGGAGTTTCACTCAGTGGAATTCTGTGGAATTACAGAAAAACTCCGCGAGATTCCACAGAATTCCCCAATAGGCAGAAAATATGCCGCTTGATCTGCTCACGCTGCAATTTAGCGCCGTTAGCACGAGCAGACCTGAAAATCTGCGCAAACAGCTCCATGCATTGTACAAGAGCGCTTGGCCATTCAAGCTGATTTTCCTGCCGGCTGAGTAGAAAATGTACTCAAGCAGCAGCAAATCTACTCGAACAGCAGCCCTCTGACTGTGACCACTTGTGAACACCAGCAATCCCCCACGTTAGAAAATCATGCAAGGGGGTACCAAATCTCACTCGCACTCCCCAGATTGCATATTCTTGAGCCTCATGGGAGAAAATTTCCGCCATGCTATATATTGGTGGAATTTGGCCAGAACTCTGAGTTAAAAAGTAGCGAAACATTGCACCCACCCCCAACCACACTTAAGGGGTATTTCAGTTTAGTTACAAAGGATGATGGAGCATTGCACGCAGCCTTGTAAAAATGGGGAATAATGGTCTGTTGAAGCTTATAAAGTTAACAACACCCATTATTTCACCGCTGCACAATGATCTAAAGAGAAGCGCTTTTGTGGCGGGAGGAAGCTTTCAGCCGCCAAATTTTGCATTCAAAATGCTCGTGATAATTTAAGGGCATATGGGAGTGGAGCTCTACCCATATTTATTTTGATGTAGATCAAATTAATACCGTGAACTTGGATTTGCAGTTCAGTACAAGAACATATAGGCAGCTCATCATTTCCTGTTTGTCAACAAATGTGCAAAACAATCTTAAAGGATATGGAAGAGAATTAAACCTAGAGGCATATGGAGTTTACATTAATTTGATCTGATTTGATTTTAAGTTATATAAAGCGTAAAAAAATACCCTCAGGCGTCTTGGAGCTATTACACAAGCATAATCCTACAGAGTTTCTAATTATTGGCCTAGCTGTACCTCACAAAGTTTTCTATTTGTTCCGGGCCTGTGCATCCCATTAATTTTCCCTTGTAGGTGTTAGTTGGCACCAGACACTCATGGCCATTCTGTATTTGAGTGCATAACTTGTTTGTTCCTGTGAGTACGCTTAGGCCATGTTCTGGGTAGCGTGCCCATTTTGTATGCAAGTGCATACTTCATGTACGTTTGACATGTGATTGACGGGACAGCAGACACTCATGAGAGACATTCATGTGAGGTCATTATGTTCATGTACAGATGCTGAAAATAGGGACCAGGTAATAAATAATAAAGATAGTAAATATTTTTTTTGTACTTGGCCCTCCTTCCTAGGATAAAAATGCACTTTGGGTATTTTCCCTAGTGCCCATGAGAAATATGCGTGCATGAGTAGGAATAATTATGAAGCTTTGCAAGCTTTGCACACCCCTCATGAAAGTGTCCCTTGCAAGATTTGAGCGGAAAAATGTATAGGTATCTGATCCAGGCACGCAACGCCCATTGGGCTGAAAGGGCTTCAGCCCCCCCTCCCCCCGTCGTGTGTGGCAGCCCGGACTGAGACAGCTTCCCGGGCTGGCGACCATCTTATTGCAGCCGCATCTGAGTACTTCACAGGTCTTTAAAAGACCATGTACTTGCTAACGAGGCTTTGTTGTTTTTTCACCCCTTCTTAGAGCCCCTGCATCTCCACTCTGACTATCGCTGGCAGAATTAGCCCCCCCGAAATTTTTAGTAGCACCCCCCCGAAATGTGGCTCTAGTTGCGCCTCTGATCTGATCTGTGAAAACTTGTCCATTGCTCGTGTCTATTTAGTATCTTTCCTAGGTCCTTTAAACATGCTTTTATTGTCATGACCGCCGGAGCCCCCAAATGTGCTCTGCACATTGTTGTCGCTATACCTGAAACATCATAGTCATACACAACACAAGGGGGAAGTGTCGTAGCTAGTAGGAGCAGTCAGGAATACAGTAGTCACACATATAGCTCGAGGCACACACAGAGGTCAGGCCAAACATGATAGCGTTTAGGTTATCAAGTGCTTAAAGGGCCATTTGTCCAGAGAATTCTATGTCAGGACAGGAAACGAGGATTATGCTTTCCTTCTACGCTTTAATTACTTTTCTCAAAACACAGTAACCATTAAAGCAATAAAAAACTACCTTTCCCATGAACACTAGGGAAACAAAACTATAAAGTGTTCATACGTCCTTCTTCAGTATCTGCAGCTAGGGCCCAAAGTAGTTCTCTGCCGCTGCCTGCTCTCCCTCTTTCTTCGCTGTTCAGCAGCCAGTTAAGTCGTGTTTCATTTCTCCTGTGTAGCGTTATTTTCTGTTGGCGAGTGGGGAATTGTATTGGCATTTATATATCTATATCGCTATTTTACTGTGGTTTAATCTTGGGCGCACATGCGCTTTACTTTTCAGATCCCAGTGGTTTAGGGACTGCCTTGGCGCTCCTTACATGACTGATGCCCATCTGTTTGACCATGGTGCGGTCTGCCGGCCCCTAGAGGGTGCAGTGCTTCACGGGCCCTCTGGTTCCTCGACGCGCGTCTGCTGCACACAGGGAGCCAGGCACACGTCATCGGAGCCTGCAACTAGTGAGCCTTGCCCCCGCTGCTCAGGGTGACGTCCAGAATTGTGTCTGTATTCATCCAATATTAATTTTGATGCCCCGGTGGGGTTTGTATTGAGCTATATTTGATGCCCTGTGGGTGCTGTATTAAATTGTTGGCCTTTGAAGGCCAGTGTTGGGACACAGTCCCGAGCAGCTTGGTAACCCTCCAAATCTGCATGTCTGGGTCCCCAGGGATGGGCCCTCATAATTGTGTGCTTCTGGCCACCCACGTAGCATGGGCTCCCTCCCAGCTCCATACCTCTACATCTTTATACTGTACCATCCGCCTGTTGATTTTGCCATCAGGCTCTCTGCTACTGCCCAGGTGCCTCTATATTTTGGCTTTGTGTGAGCGCACAGCACTTTTGATCACTTTTGACACCATAACTCAAGCCACCTATGAGGAAGAAGACGCCTTGTCATTCCTGCAGTGGGAGGATGACTTATGAGGCCATTGACACCTCAATTTGCAGGGCAGTGAATGGCCTCATGGGTCCTATGGAGCAGCGCCTCTCTGCCAAAATAGCAAGGGAATGTGCCACAATTGCCCAGAGTTCTGCCCTGGCACCATATACAACCCCCAAAGACACTCCAGCTGAGGCCCCCACCCCTCAAGAGGCAAAGCAGCAAAGGGGTGGATAAAGATGTGCTTGAGCGTCTTAAGCGTGCTTTTCTGGTCAATTCTTCCACTCAGGGGGCTCCAGCAGGGTCTTCAGAAGCCTATCCCAAACCTCCCTGCCCTGGCTCCTCAGATCAACAGGATGGTGACTCCCCAGGTGACTCGGACAAAGAGGCGGGCTCTGCCAGGTCTTGGCGCCCGGCCTCGGACTCCATCCCCACGCCACAGGGGGATTCAGATATGCTGGACCCACATGATATAGTCCATCCCAGGTCGTCAGAGTGGGCCCCAGCTGAGAAAGTGGCGAAGTATGTGGCGAAGTGGCTTTTCAAACCCCTAGAGAAAGATGCCCGCAATCACCTTTGGCCCAGCGTGCTATAGGCTTCATGGGGGAAAGCCAATTGTGCTCTGTCCACACAGTGGCACCGCTCTCTTCTGGTCAAGGTCTACCCCAAACTGGAGGACCTTGCCTCTTTGGAGGCAGGAGCGGTTGCTCAAGGAGAGTTGTTCGAATTAGGGAGTTAGGAAAATTTGTAGCGCAGTTTATGTTGCTGGATAAAGCACAGACTAACATCAAACACGTCTTCACACATTGGGTTAGTCCACAGGTCCGGTCGAGGCATGGGCCGCTCGACCGGACGCTCAACCAGAAGCTTTTCCTACCCAGCTCCCTCCAGGGGGCAAGGTGTGGCCAATACCAGACTAACCCACGCTTCCTCAACTTCTATCCTACAAGACGACAACGCTTCTGTGGTCGTGGAGGATTCAAAGGCCAAGCTGGCGGCAATGTCGGAAACAGTGAGCGTTCTCCCATCAGTACAGATAAAAGTAGAGGAGAGGCTAGCGATGTTCCTTCCGGCCTGGGCGTCAATCACCTCAGATTGGTGGGTCTTGCAGACAGTACAGGGGTTCCACATAGACTTTTACGGTTCCCCATGTCAAGTGTCTCAATCAAGGTCTATTTGTTTTTCTGCTTGCGATGCAGCACTCATCGACAAAGAGGTTCTGGCCCTCCTTCACAAAGATGCATTTGTCAGACTGTGGTGCACCCTCATGGGTTTGTCAGCAACCTTTTTCTGGTCAACAAGGCCGACGGGGGGCGCAGGCCTGTGATCAAGCTCCGAGACTTCAACGAGTGGCTGGAATGCATTCATCTCCTCAGGGACGTGCTGCTTCCATCTGATTGAACAGTGCGTCTGGACATGAAGGATGCGCACCAGTCAGTTCTGATCTTTCCCCCACACTGCTGGGTCCTGCAGTTCATGTAGTGTTCCCAGACCTTCGAGTTCATCGCCCTTCCCTTCGGTCTGTTGTCAGCTCCCTAGTGCTTCACGAAGGTACTAAAAACAGGGATAGAATTCCTCAGAGTGCAGGGAATTCGGATGAAAGTGTATCTCGACAATATACTCATTCTGGCCCAGTGCACCAGGAAATTGATAGGGCGCCTCCAGGACACAATGAACCTTTTACAAGGCCTGGTGTTCATGATCAATGAAAAGAAGTCTCTCCTCACCACCACCCAGAGAGCGACCTTCTTAGGGTTGTTCATAGACTCCACTTCCGCATCCCTGAGTCTTCCATCAGGGAAGATAGCGAAGATAAGACACGAACTTCATCAAGCATTGGTCAAGCCTGCCACTTCGCTCAAACAGACCGCCCGTCTTGTGGGGCTTCTCTCTTCATCGATTCAAGTGATCTTTCCCGGGCCTATTCACTAACGGGCCCTACAATGCCTCATGGCCTTCCATCTGAGGAAGGGCCTAACATACGCTCAATCGGTTGAGCTCTCAGGTGAGGCCAGAGAGGAAATACAGTGGTGGCTCACCCATATGGAGGCCTGGAATGAGACAGCGATCTTTGGCTCCGCCCCCAATCTGATGATAGAATCGGACACTAGCAGGTCTGGCTGGGGTGCTCGGTGTGGGGAGTTCTCCACAGGTGGAAGCTAGTCACCACTAGAACAGAGACTACATATAAATTGTCTGGAGATGCTGGCAGGGTCGTTCGCGGTACAGTGTTGGACGAAAGACTGGATTCAAAAATCTGTCCTGTTAAAGAAGGACAACGTCTCCGCAGTGAGCTACATCAACTACCTGGGGGCACCAAGTCTCGGGCCCTAGTGTATATGGCGAAGGAGTTCTGGACTTCCTGCCTAGAGAACCAGATCTCTGTCACAGCCGAATATCTCCAGGGCCATGCGAACCAGGTAGCGGACTGGTACTCCCGGCACCTGTGGGATTCGATTCTGTGGAAGCTGGACCCTCAGGTCTTTCGCACTCTGATTGCGGAATGGGGTCTGTTCTCGATCGACCTGTTTGCATCTCGCCGCGACCATCAGCTGCCACAATTCTTCAGCTGGAGACCAGACCCACTAGCATAGGCAATGGATGCAATCCTCCAAGACTGGAGTCAGGAGAAGGGCTATGCTTTTCCTTCTTTCTCAATGATCACTTGGGCGTCTGCTCAGGTATGCAGGCAACAGGCGGAGGTGGTCCTGATAACTCCCATATGGAAGTCTCAAGTATGGTTTCCAGTGCTTCCGGAACTTTCTTGGGGTTCTGCTGAATCCGGATCTGGAACTGCATTGGTTGGTAGAGGAAGGATCTCTACACCTGAGGGTGTAGCTTATTACAGGCAACGCTGGAGACTCCCAGGCCTTTCGCAACAAGCTGAGTGCCTCCTCTCCAAAGCGTGGGCAGACAGTACCACCAAGAGCTATCGTTTAGCCTGGACGAGATGGATATGTTGGTGTCTGCGACGGAGTGTGGATCCCGTGGGTGCCATCATAGTCCAGGTGCTCAATTTCCTGGCATTAACGCTTTTCAGTCTGCAATTTCGGCGGGGCACTCCCCCATTGATGGGGCTCCAATTGAAGAGCACCTGTTTGTGTCAGGTTGCTTAGAGGGATTTGTGTCTCTGTTCTGCCTGAACCCCGCTATGCAGCACTTTGAGACGTTAACCTAGCCTTGAAACTTTTCTTGTCATGTCAACCAAATCGTTTTTTTGCCCTGGAAAGAATTCTCAGCCAAGTTTGTGATGTTGCTTTGTCTTGTCTCGTGCAGAAGAGTTTCAGACATGTGAGCCTTAGATTTAACGGCCCTGGTGTTTTCTCCAGTGGGGGTATTTTTCACTGTGAGCAGACGGACAAAGTCCAGTACTCGCACAATTTCTTATCCAGCTTTTGCAGAATCCCGCAAACTGTGTGTGGTTCAGTGCTTCAAAGTATATAAGCAAATGACCGAGGAGGTTCGCCCTCCAGGAGAAGGACAACTTCTCATTGCACTGAGAAAATCGTACAAGGAGGTATCCTCACCCATGATAGCCTGTTGGGTCAGATGTGTGATGCAAGATGCTGGTATATACACCAAATTCTTTGGAGCTCATTCAGTGAGAGGAGCTATTTTTTTTAAAGCGTTTTGCCTGGGAGAACACTTGGAAGACCTTATGCATGCAGCACACTGGTTGACAGATTCTACTTTTAAGAGATTCTACTTGAAGCCTGTTATATTCCCGAGTTAGGCCCATGTAGCGAAGCAGCTTATTTCTTACACTGTCCTCACAAATAATATTTTCAGCTGTGACCTTTTGCACACATTTGCACGCATGACAATGTTGGATTAGTGTCTCTGAAACTAAACTTGTTTTTACATCTAGCTTTGCACAACATTATCACAACGCCCTGAACATCATGTACAAGGTCTCGTTTCGCACTACGTGCAAATGTCATCACTATCTTCATCCAAGCGACAGGGCTATCTATATATCTGATAGAGCGAAATGTTCTTGTGAATTGTAGGGGTGCATCATAATCACTGATAGTCCGCACCCGCATGTACTCAGACATATATTCGTATATATTCAGTTGTATATCCATGCATGTTTAGTAAAGAATGAATAGTTCACTGAGATAAAGTGAATCAGCAGTATAATTGTGTTATGATAATCATGTAATGTAATGCTTATTGAATTGTGTGAACATAATGCATAGAGAAATTAGTTCGTGTGTAATTCAATTGCAGTAGTTTAAACGTGCACCATATTAAAGTTGCACATGTAATTCATTGTTTGCATATGAATTGTAATGAAAATGCTTGTAGGGAAAAGTAAGATGTGTGTTTAAAAGTTATATGTAAAGGCCTGACTACATATATGCTTAGGGAAGGCCTGGTTTATTCTTATGTTAGCTTATTTTGTAGGCAGAGAAAAGTTTCTCTTGGTAAGGCTCTCTGGGCACAAACGGTAGATTTAATTTGAACAGTAGAAGGTTTCTGTTGAACGTATCTTTGTTGCAGGTGCAAGGACACATGTCTCGTTAGTAAAGACTAACTCTTTGTTTTCAAAAGTTAGAGAGATGGGAGGCATGGTACGGGAGGGCAATGGAATTTAGGGATGATACTTTCAGCGGAGAAGGTGCCTGGGACTCAAGGTCATCGCAACCGTCCAGGATGAAGTAACCGTTTCGATGGAAAAGTACAAGAAAGAAGACCTGGCCAAGGAGGCGTGATTGAGGCATGAACAATTGTATTTGAGTTTTTGTATTAGGGATAGTGCCCTGAGGGAGGAGGCCAGAGAAGAGGTAGGGGAGACCAGAGAGAAGGACAGAGCTGAGCTTAGGTATTATGTGATTGCACTTCTTAGGAAGTCTTCACAGCTGACACCTTTATTTCACTCTTGCCTGGGAAAAATCGTTATGCAGGGATGTCACTAAGTGTTAGTGTAGGGACAGCAATTGATTTAAAGCTTGCTTAGATAAATGAAGAGCAACGTAGAAATTGGAGCAATCATAGCTTGGTTGATCCTTCTAGAACTATCTATTCTCTTTATTCTGAGTCGGATGAGACTCCTGCGTAGGTTATTATTTGTATTAGTGCTCATCTATTTCTTCAACCTCGTGTTGAGGTGCTTACATGTCCAGTTATTTTTGGCGATAATAAATTCTTAAACTTGAATTCGGAGTCAGTGGTCCTTTCAGACAAAATGAATGCTGTTATATAACCAGATGAGATTCTCTCCTTTACACTATTCAACAGGTAAAAAGATCTTGGCGACCAGAAGGTTCTTATAGATAATTAGATAAGAATCGGCGTTATCAGTTGGTAGCAGAGGATGGTTACCTTTGATGGTAAGGGGAGATCTAGAGCAAGATAGGAGATTAAGTTGCCCCATAGAGCCCGAGTGACGCAGATCCAGAGGACCGCGGGAGAAAGATGTCGGAGGTCGTTGAAAACTGACGGAGAGTGACGGTGCGGCGGAAGTAGCAGTTCGTGGTAGAGTGAGTATGAAAAGAGTGGTGTTTGGTAGATTGCGGTGTTTTATTGTTGTGTGATGTCTTGCGGAGTTGGAACGAGAGTTGTGTGATAGAGAACCGGACCGTGAGCGCGCGCGGGACCGGGAGATTTATTGTGGTGTAGAATACACCCAGAGTTGAGAACGTTGACCAGAGGTTGTGGGGGTCACGAGACGTCATTGACAGACCCACTGAAGATAGGGAACACATGTGTGAGTGTGTGAATAACCAACGCAGGTCGTAGGTTATTGTGTGCAGAACATCGAGTGATTGAATCCTATCGAGTGTGTTAGAGGCGATTGTCCGGTCGTTTCGCGGACAGACGGTTGCCAGATTGAGGTCAACAAGCTCAAGAGGCTGATCGGTCATTGGTAAGGCTGACGGTCAGAGAGGTAATTGTTCGGTAGGACGGACATTATTTCAG
Organism: Calotriton arnoldi; assembly: GCA_963921515.1. Classification (NCBI taxonomy): domain Eukaryota; kingdom Metazoa; phylum Chordata; class Amphibia; order Caudata; family Salamandridae; genus Calotriton; species Calotriton arnoldi. Next base: position 616,736 of record CAWUFW010009000.1, on the reverse strand, counting down.
AGTATGATTGGGACAGGTGCGAGCGAGAACGAGTGAATTAGAAAGGAGGGGAACTGCTGCGAGCGGAGGAAAAGTGACGTCAGACAAGTGCCGCGCTGCGATAGGCCGGTTGCTGTGAGCCGCGCTGGCATTGGTGGATTGAAATCAGGAAGTAAAAGCTGACATTTTGAGTGCAAATACAAAGTTGATTCATCATGAAATGTTTTAAAGTTTTACGGGAACTGTGTAGAGGTGATAGGCATGTGGTTACTCGGGAAGGAGAGGAAGCTCCTCCCGAGGATACGCCAGCACATTATATGGCAAAGAATGTAGGATTGCATACTATAATATGGCTTGAGAATTGGCATAAAATGACAGAAGGAGAAGGAGAATTGTCTTTCCCACGCTATGGTACTTTCAGGTTAGAGGTGTTGTACCAGCTAAAAAGTATAATGGCTTCTTTATGACCACTACCTAGACCAACACAGTTTGAAGCGCTACATGCGTGGATTAGAGCAGCGTACGATAGGAGGAAAGACAAGAGCCAGGAAAGGGTAAAGAAATCGGTCAGGGCATTTCAAGATGCAAGGTGGGATGCACTGGAGAAAAGGTGGAGAGTGGAAACAATCGAGGGAGATAAGTTATACCCATTGCTAGTACAAAATGGAAAGATTATAAGAATCGATGAGGACGACAGTGATACAGACGACAGCCTGTTAGATAGGTTGTTGGCAGAGAGGCCACCACCATTTAATCCAGATTCAGAAGAGGGAAAGCCGACCCCAGCAGTAACAATTGATGGGAGCCAGAATCAGACTAGCATGAGAGTAGTGGGAAGGATTTCCACAGGAACAGAAGGGGCAACAACGTCTATGATAACACAGCCTCCTGTTGGGAGCACAAGATTACCGGACTCCTTGACAGTACCGGTTACCATTGGCCCTATAGTACCGGTATATGACCCAGACCGAGTGAGAGAAGGGAGCTCCGTACAGATGGGAAGGGAAGAAGTAACCAGCGAGAGCGGGAACGGGTTCGGAGTACGAGTGGTTCATTTCCCAAGACCAGGGGAGACAAGTACGCCGTTACCGGCTACGGCAGACTCTTCCTTTAGACAGGAGGAGGAGAGACCGGTCAGACCGAGGTCTTTGCAGGAATCCAAGTCAGCTTTGAGGATGTGGACATCAACAGTAACAAACCAAAGTGATAGGATGCTAGGAGATAGGGCACAAAACATCTCGGAAGATAGACCAAGTTCCAGGAATATGATGGAAGGGAATAGGTCACAAGGACAGAATAGTGACTGTGATGAGCGGGATGGTTCAACTTGTCGAGAAGTACTGAGGAGTGCAGTACAGGCAAGGTTGCTAGACGTAGTAAGGTTGAAAGCAGAGGTAGACGAGATGATCAGCGGGGGTCTGCCTCTGGAAAGGATAGAAATTTATGGATCAGATGAGCTGCTGTTTGTAGCAAAAGATGTGACTCGAAAAGCTAGAATGGCACATGATAGATTAAAGGAATTGGCCAAAAGATATGAGGTAGACCTGAACAAAACTAAAGCGTTGCAGGGACCGCATAGATTACAATAAAGTGACCAGGAGCTGGAGGAGAAAAGAATCACAGGATTAAGGACACACACCAGAGACCTGATTGTAGGAATGAGAATATGGATTTTGTTGGACAAATGGGAAGAAAGGTGGTCCAAGAAGAAACCAGCAAAGAAAGCTGAGGGGGAAACACCGCCTCCAGGAGGGGGGGCGACGGGTGTTGGAAATTTTCCTTTACGGGAAGTACAGAATGGAGGGTATGTGCATGTGCCGTGGAATAGAGGTGATTTGGCTGCATTTACAAATGATTTTCCTCGGCTGAGGGAGAAACCAGTAGAGTGGTACAAGCAGGTTGAGCGGTTTGTAAAAATTTCAAAAGTATTGTGGATTAATTTGAACACCTTGTTTGACATAGTGGTACCTGGAGATTTGTGGACAGCTTGTAAAGTCGCTGTCGAGTGGCCGACTTCGGAACCGGAAAGGGAGCCGGTTACAAATGGCCCATCACCCTTAGTAATGAAAAAGTATGAGCAGGTGATTACATGGCTAAAACTGAAGATTTCACCCCAAGATATAGATTGGGTTAAGATAGATCGGACTGTACAGGAACCCAAAGAAACGGTGCATGAATATTATGAAAGACTTCTGCAAGCTTTTAAACAGTATAGTGGGTTAGATATCTTGGACCCCAAGGATATGGGACAGTTTGTCTCAAAGTTTGTACTGGGTCTGAGAATGGAAATCAGCCTCATGATACAGCACCATTTGATCTGCTGGCAGAACAAGCCGTTAGATGAAATTTTTAGGTATGCGAGATACTGTAGTGATGAGGTGGAATCGAAACATCGGAAGCTAAAAGATAAATTGATGCTTGTCCAAATGCAGACAGCACAGGGTCAGCCTAATGGAGGACCTTAGGAAGAAAACAAGGAAATTCCCAGGGGAACCAGAATGGGCAAGGACAGGGAAAGGGAAAACCAGTAGACCCCAAGACAGGAGTGGACGTGGCCACACTGAAGAAGACCACGGCGAGTCATCTTTGTCGCCAGGTCGGACATTGGAAACGCGAGTGTCCTTTGAACCCAGTTAATCAGTTGCAGGAAGAGGAAGAGGGGGCTCAGGCACCCGCGCAAGAGGTAGTTAACACAGTGACGAGGCCTAGGACGATGAAAGGGGGCGTATACAGCTCTCACGCCCAGGTTCCCCAGGCTCCAAGGATTACACAAGGAATACGAACGTACCAACAGATGCCCCTGTTCGAAGACTATGACGAGAGTAGCTCAGACCCTTTATCCTGACGGTGCCTGAGAGGGGAGGAAGACTGCACGCTTGGAGCGGTCTTGGAGGTAGACCAGAAAGGACCTTTCGTGGAGGCAGATATTGAGGGTCATCCTGCCACACTTTTGGTTGATACTGGTGCTACCCGGTCTACTGTAAGATCAGCAGTAGTCCCTAACCTACCCCTCTCGGGACAATCAATCCAGGTTGTTAGAGTAGCGAACAAGAGAATAAGCAGCCCATTGACAGAACCGATCTTAGTAAAGATAGGTTCCTTCCAAACTAGACATCAGTTTGTAGTGTGTGATACGAGTCCAGTTTGCCTCTTGGGAAGAGATCTGTTGTGCAAGTTGAACTGCACGATTTATTGTACGCCTCAGGGAGTGGAGGTCCAGACGAGAGATGACGATGCTGACTTTAAAGTTACCAATCAGCATCTATGTATAGATCTGTACCCAATGGTGACTGTGGAAGAACTTCCACCTGATTTGAGAGACGCTGTGTCATCTGTGGTGTGGGATTTCGCAGGCGATGAAATAGGTCTAATCAGAGGGGTTGAACCAGTGCGGATTGAGGTGAAACAGAATGTTGATTTCCCCAGGACACCTCAATACAACCTGTCGCCAGAAACGATTGCAGGGATAAAACCTGTGATCGAGACTTTCATTGAGAAAGGCATTCTGAAAGAGATCAGAGGTAGCCCCTGTAATTCACCTATTATGGGACTACAGAAACCGAGCGGGAAATACAGGATCGTGCAAGACCTGCGAAAGGTCAACACGATAGTTGTCCCTTGCTGTCCAGTGGTACCGAATCCTTCAGTAATACTGTTCCAGATCCCATGTGAAGCAGAGTGGTTTACGGTCATCGACTTGTGTCAAGCCTTCTTTTCGATACCGCTCCACGAGGAAAGCCAATTTCTTTTTGCGTTCAGGCTGGAAAATCGCGTGTTAACATGGTGTCGTATCCCTCAAGGATATACAGAAAGTCCATCGATCTTTAACCAGATCCTGAAAAAGAATCTTGAGAGCCTTGTGTTGCCGCAGAACTCAGTTCTCGTGCAATACATAGACGATTTACTCATTGCCTCAGAAACGGAAGATGCTTGCAGAATAGACACTGTAGCTCTGTTGAACCACTTAGCAGAGAATGGACATAAGGTGTCCCCGAACAAGCTGCAGTACTGTTTGAATGAGGTACAGTACTTGGGACACAGATTAGAAAAAGGCAAGAGGAAGGTGTCACCAGACCGAATCGAGGCAATAATGAGTATGTCAGTACCCACTACACAGAGAGAAGTTAGGATGTTCCTGGGAATGGTTGGCTACTGTCGACAGTGGATTCCTAGTTTCTCCTTGAGAGCAAAGCCTTTGCAGAGGCTTACGCACAAGGATGTGAGTGATCCGGTACCATGGGACGAGGAGTGCTTGATGTCATTCCTGAAACTGAGAGAGGAATTGTGCAGTGCTCCGGCACTGGGAATGCCTGATTACAACAAGGCCTTTTCATTGTTCTGTTATGAGAGGGAAGGATGTGCATTAGCAGTGTTAGCTCAGAACCATGGAGGTGTCCGTAGACCAGTTGCCTATTTCTCAGCTACTCTAGATCCAGTAGCTTCTGCGTTGCCCGGATGTCTAAGATCCGTTGCTGCAACAGGTGTCAGCATTGAAAGATGTGAAAGCATTGTAATGGGACATCCATTGACTGTACATGTGCCACACTCGGTTGAGTTATTGATGACCAGGACCAAGACTCAGCACCTAACGAACAATAGGTTAACGAGGTACGAGCAAGTCATACTTGCCGCAGAGAATGTGACTCTGAAAAGGTGCTCTGTCTTGAACCCTGCGACATTGATGCCTACACCGAACACGGATGATGAAGATTGTGCGGACCATGATTGTTTCGACGTGACCGAGCTTTGCACCAAACCGAGACCTGACATTGTCGATGAACCATTGGCTGACCCAGATGAAATTTTCTTTGTCGATGGTTCATGCTTAAGGGACAGTGTTGGGCAATTGAGAGCAGCGTTTGCTGTATGTACCATTTCGGGAGTGGTTGAGGCTGCTTGCTTAGAAGGAGTACGCTCCGCGCAGGTAGCTGAGATCATTGCCTTGACCCGTGCCTGTTTGGCCGCTGATCGAATTCGAATCACGATTTATACTGACAGCCAATATGGGTTTGGTGTGGTGCACGACTTCGGGCAGTTATGGTCTCAGAGGGGATTTTTGACATCATCTGGCTCACCCATTCGGAATGGAGAATATGTAAGACAACTGTTGGATGCACTACAGCATCCGAAGGAAATTGCTGTTGTAAAGTGTTCCGCCCATGGGAAAGGGGAGGACTTTGTGTCATTGGGTAATAATTACGCGGACGAGGTCGCCCGTTTCTGTGCAGAACAAGGATGCATATTCACAGATAGATACGCAGGGGAGAGCCAAGAAAGAACCGAGCTCAGCATAATGTTGGCCATGGCAGACACTTGGGAAGAGCTTAAGCGATTGCAGGACGAAGTCTCAGACCAGGAGAGAGAGGGATGGATCAAATCTGGTTGTGAGAGAGGAGATGTGGATGTGTGGGTATCCAACGATGGGAGAGCCGTATTACCAGAAGAATTGTTGAGTCCGATGGCAAGGCTGATACATGGACAGGCACACCTTGGTAGAGATGCAATGATGAGAGTGTTTAGACAGACGTGGTACAACCCACAATTTCGAGCAATGGCTGAAACAGTGTGTCAAAGGTGTGTTACGTGTCAGCAGATGAACGCTGGAAAGAAAACTGTAGTTACATTGAGTCACATTGGGAGGTCAGGTGGGCCTTTCAATAGGATACAGATAGACTTCGTGGAAATGCCTAAGTGTAATGGGTTGAGGTACATTTTAGTGCTGGTATGTGTATTCTCACGGTGGGTGGAGGCTTACCCAACACGTAGGTGTGACACCCTCACAGTGGCTAAGTTATTGTTGAGGGAGCTCATCAATAGGTTCGGGATACCAACCTCTTTGGAATCTGATAGAGGAAGGCACTTCCACAGTGAAATCATGAAGTTACTTTGTGCTGCATTGAATATTGACCAGAGACTCCACTGTAGTTACAGACCAGAGGCTTCTGGGATGGTGGAACAAGTTAATGGAACTTTGAAGGCCCGGATGGCAAAAATGTGTTCTTCGACATCCCTGAAATGGCCCGACGCTTTGCCGCTCGTGCTGATGAGCATGCGAAGTGTCCCAGACAGGAAAACCGGGTTGTCCCCCACGAAATTCTAATGGGAAGGGCAATGAGGTTGCCGGCAGTACCAGCTACAGCTTTGATAAGCATCACTGATGACTTGATTCTCGATTATTGTAAAGGACTCTCTGATGTGGTCCGTTCTGTATCCCAGCAGGTGCAAGCAGCAGTGGTCCCAGCCTCGAGTGATCTGTGCCACGACTTGTGTCCCGGAGATTGGGTGCTTGTCCGGAAGCACGTGAGGAATAGTTGCTTGGATGCCCGCTGGCGTGGCCCGTATCAGGTGATACTCATCACGAACACAGCAGTAAAGTGTGGAGGATTGCCGAACTGGGTGCATGCCTCCCATACCCGCAGAGTTTTAGCACCCTTGGAAGAAACAGCTCCTCTCGTAAATGAAAATCCAGCTGATGTGGAAGGGCCACATGAGAGGACAAGTCAAGCTGTAAGGGTCGCTGACACAGCTGGTGGTGCACTAGAGCAAGCTGAAGGGGGTTTCCACAGTTCGAACCCTGACTCAGACACCGAAGACAGAAACGGTGCAGTGGGCGGAGAAGAGTCAGATTCAGCAGAAAGAGGAAGTAGTGCACTGGGTATAGCAGGGGAAGGCAGACGAACGAACAGAAGTGTGGAAAGTTGGCCTGAAAGACAGAGGCGACGGAACTTGAAGTTAGCACCTGAAAGAGACCTTGCCCCAGTGTCTGAAGCATCTGAACCAGAGGCAAGCGACGAAGACCAGGCTCAAGATAGTCGGCGAAGGTCGAAAAGAATCAGAGTACCTTGTCGCAGATACACTACCCCTGAGTGGACTTACACGGTGTTTGATGCAGGGGGTGGTGAGCACGGGAAGGCTGAGGTCAGTGCTGGTGGTCCGTCGGAGCCCGAATGTGGTGGTGAAGGTGGTGCTGCAGTTGCCAGGGCTCGAAATAGAAGGAACACTGACCCTCACAGTTCCGAATCCCCCGCTTCTGAGTGAAGTTCGAAACTTGGTTCTGCATCGACTCGAATTTCCGTCTTTTGGGTTTGAGCCGTCTTCACATGAAATGGTAGTCTTGCGTCTTGAACTTTTGTATCACGTTCTGGTATTGCTCAATGAGGATCTTATTGTGGATCAACTATAAACTGTAAATAAAAGTCTAAAAGAAGAAGATAACCTAGGTCCGAGTGGAAGAAGAATAAACTTAGGGACTTTCCACAGAAGAGGAACAAAAACTAGGGAAGTCTTTTTCTGGACTGTGTAAATAAGATTGTGATCGAGAAGGGAAAATCCGGAGATTTCATGGTTGCTCGAGCTGGTTAAGCAAGTCACGAGTAAAGGACACAGAGACTTTTTCAGGGTTCATTGCTATAACCAAGACTTTTGAGAACTTTCGAAACCATGGAGCCGGGAGATCCTAATCGTAGATCAAAGTGGATTGTAGGCGTACTTATAAGTAGTGTGATAGTTTCTATAATCATAGTAATCATAGTTTCATATACTGGTTCGCATGAGCTAGAAGTGCAGGGGGTGCCAGGGACACCTACACCTACTACACCTAGCCAAAAGGGGGTAAACATGGGAGCTGACAGAGCTTTGCTATTAGAAGAAAGTCGTAGGTTACATATAGACTTATCTAGGAGTGATTTTAAGCTTAATGCATATGCTAAGCTGCTATATGAGTATGTTGATGTGATGGATGCGAAAGATTGTTATGTGTGTATGCAGTTGCCCGCTTCAGTGGACGAGGGTATTAGATATCACCATCTTCCACTGACTTATGGAATTTCATGTAGTCTTTTGCTTAGTTTATTTTATGAGAGAGATCAGTTTGAGTATTTCTTTTCCAATTTCGACGCAGTGCTTCCTGAAGTCCCAGCTTACAAGCATTTGAATAAGTATGATTATTATAAGACCGAGGATAGACTCAGGAAGTTCTTCATACCGAGTTTGGAATTGGATACAGCATTCGCTCACAGACACAATCTGACCTGTTCGATGTCAGATGTGGAGAAAAAGTTTGTATATCAGGTAGAGGACAGGTATAGAAAGCTGACCCACTCACGAGACTTGGGGCATCACAGGCTTGATTGGACAGATGAAGAAAAGTTGCATAAGACGAAGGGAAGCTATGGTCCTATAGCGTTAGACAAAGAGCAGAGGGGTAAGTTGTGTATAAGGCGTTATCAGACTTACTACGAAAAGGTTGCAGTGGGACAAAGCACTTGTGATCACGTTTTCACCATGGCAGATGTGGCAAAAGATTTTCTCCAAGGTCCTGTACAAGTGATACCAACGGTGTATTATGTATGTGGGAAGAATGCTTATGTGAGGTTGCCTGCAAATTGGTATGGAACATGTTATTTGGCAATAATATTTCCAAAGATTTACCATACAGAGGATTTGGATCTTCTAGAAGGTGGGGAGCATTCAAGAGCGAGAAGTGCTGCAAGTGCAGGAATCGTTGTGGGGGATATCTTTGGAGCTATGATACCCAGTCTGGGAGTAGTCTTGAATGATGTGAAGATCCGGAGGTTAGCGACTGTGGTGGATGAATTTTCAATGAATACAGCAAAGTCATTGGTGTTGGTGGAAGGAGAGATGTTGTCGATAAGGGGAATGGTTTTGCAGAATCGCCTTGCTTTGGATGTCTTATTGGCAAAAGAGGGCGGAGTCTGTAAAATGTTGAAGGTTCAAGAGTGCTGCACTTATATACCAGACCGTAGCAAGGATCTGGAGAAATATATAAGTAACATCACTACAATCCACACAAAAATAGCGGATTTGACCGAAGAGGGGGCCTGGGAAAAGGTTGGTAAGGGTTTTGGTCAAGTGGGAGGTTGGTTTGCGAATCTAGGAAAGGGATTCCTTGGGTATTTTCTGAGACCCCTCCTTATCTTGGTGGTTTGTGTGGTTTGTTTGTGGATTTTGATCAAGGCCTACAAGTGGTATCGGGCAGGCCGAGTCAAGAGAGCTTTGAGGGAAAATGAGATGAGATTGGCAAGACTGCAGGACAGTCAGTATCAAAATCTCAAGAGCATGGAGAAACTAAGATCAGGGAAGATGGCAACGAGTTCTGTTTAGGTCGGTTCTTTATCCAAGGGAGTTGAATGAGATGTGATGACAGGAGTCATCAAAGGGGGGAACTGATAGAGCGAAATGTTCTTGTGAATTGTAGGGGTGCATCATAAACACTGATAGTCCGCACCCGCATGTACTCAGACATATATTCGTATATATTCAGTTGTATATCCATGCATGTTTAGTAAAGAATGAATAGTTCACTGAGATAAAGTGAATCAGCAGTATAATTGTGTTATGATAATCATGTAATGTAATGCTTATTGAATTGTGTGAACATAATGCATAGAGAAATTAGTTCGTGTGTAATTCAATTGCAGTAGTTTAAACGTGCACCATATTAAAGTTGCACATGTAATTCATTGTTTGCATATGAATTGTAATGAAAATGCTTGTAGGGAAAAGTAAGATGTGTGTTTAAAAGTTATATGTAAAGGCCTGACTACATATATGCTTAGGGAAGGCCTGGTTTATTCTTATGTTAGCTTATTTTGTAGGCAGAGAAAAGTTTCTCTTGGTAAGGCTCTCTGGGCACAAACGGTAGATTTAATTTGAACAGTAGAAGGTTTCTGTTGAACGTATCTTTGTTGCAGGTGCAAGGACACATGTCTCGTTAGTAAAGACTAACTCTTTGTTTTCAAAAGTTAGAGAGATGGGAGGCATGGTACGGGAGGGCAATGGAATTTAGGGATGATACTTTCAGCGGAGAAGGTGCCTGGGACTCAAGGTCATCGCAACCGTCCAGGATGAAGTAACCGTTTCGATGGAAAAGTACAAGAAAGAAGACCTGGCCAAGGAGGCGTGATTAAGGCGTGTACAATTGTATTTGAGTTTTGTATTAGGGATAGTGCCCTGAGGGAGGAGGCCAGAGAAAAGGTAGGGGAGACCAGAGAGTAGAACAGAGCTGAGCTTAGGTATTATGTGATTGCACTTCTTAGGAAGTCTTCACAGCTGACACCTTTATTTCACTCTTGCCTGGGAAAAATCGTTATGTAGGGATGTCACTAAGTGTTAGTGTAGGGACAGCAATTGATTTAAAGCTTGCTTAGATAAATGAAGAGCAACGTAGAAATTGGAGCAATCATAGCTTGGTTGATCCTTCTAAAACTATCTATTCTCTTTATTCTGAGTCGGATGAGACTCCTGCGTAGGTTATTATTTGTATTAGTGCCCATCTATTTCTTCAACCTCGTGTTGAGGTGCTTACATGTCCAGTCATTTTTGGCGATAATAAATTCTTAAACTTGAATTCGGAGTCAGTGGTCCTTTCAGACAAAATGAATGCTGTTATATAACCAGATGAGATTCTCTCCTTTACACTATTCAACAGGTAAAAAGATCTTGGCGACCAGAAGGTTCTTATAGATAATTAGATAAGAATCGGCGTTATCATATCCATAACATCACTAATCTATGCGTACATTGCAAGGCTGCTTTCAATTATAAAAGATGAACATCCTGATAGATTAGCAGAGGAGGAACTTCCGCTGACACCGAGGGTCCTTGCCTGCTGAAAAATCACCACGCAGTGGTCTGACAACTTGTGAGGGGTGTCCAGTTCATGGCCAAGACGGGGTCCTTCACTCTATCCCATCAGGTAATGGGGTTGGATCATCCCTTGGGGGGGATTCTTGGCTCTACACCTACATACACTCTAGGTACACTTAGAGTAGGGTTCGCATAGTAGGAGTACGCTCGATTGCTACCTTGTTTTATATGCCTACATATATACATTGTCTTAGCACCATGGTAGAACTATATCTACTATTAACGCTTTTGGTGCTTGTAATCAGGTTTTTCTGCTTCTGTCTACTAATCGTTGCATCACACATATTTTATGCAAGAATAACGTTGGTTCAATAAATATTATTAAAAACATCCCACAGTGTATTCTCTGTATATTTCTCTGAGAATAAGTGAGCACGAGTTACAGAGCGAAAGGTTCTGTACTGTTTCCACGATCCCTGAGGGGTCAGGGTTGTCATATTCAGTGGTTGCCAAAAACTATTTGCTCCCTGGTAGGTTAGGGGGGCTTATGGTGGCACTGTTAGCTAGCTGGTCAGTGGCGGCTCCCCCATTGGGGCGTGGGGGCGTTGCCCCACTGCTCTCGCAGTGCGAGAAGGCAGAAACATAAATGGTAATAACTACCATTTTATGTTTCTGCCTTCTCGCACGGCGAGAAAGCAGAAGTGCCTGGTTGGGGTGGGCGGTCCTGCTCGAGGGCAGGGGCAAGCCACTCCCCCTGCCCTCGAGCAGGACCGCCCACTCTCCCTTTTTCTCTATGTAAGAGAAAATGGCCCGGGTGGGGCGCGCTCCGCTGCGCCTCACCAATCACAACGCTGCCATTGTAGTGTTGTGATTGGCGGAGGGGAGGGAGGCTGCCTTTCCTGGCTGATGACGATGCAGGAATTCAATTCGGAAAAGGCAGGACGGCGGGAGTAGGGAGTCGGACGGTGGACCCATCCAGAAGCTGAGGTGGCAGCGGCGCAGGACGGTAAGTTAAGTTTTAAATTATTTTATATATTTTTTTAATTAAACAAACCCCTCCCGCCTCCCCCCATCCCCCCCGGGACAACCCCATTTCCACTCCCTCTCCCCCCACCCGCCCGTCATGCCGGCCGCGACTGTGTGCCTGTGGGAATCTACGGTCCTCTGGCTGCTGTGGTTGACGAGGCACCCCCATGTTAAAACAGCGACTCTGTGCCCCAAATTTAGACTGCATGGCCCAGGTTAACACGGAGATCCTCTGTGTTACGATATTATTTCCAGATTCACGCAGTGTGTTATGTTGGCACATTAGTGAATGCCGTCCCCTCTTGCCCTGGTGAATCCATTTACTGTCTCCCACATGGCGCAGTGTTTCCCATTTGCTAATGTCCCCTGTTGCCCACTGCCCCCAGCTCTTACTGCTCATACAGTCGCTTACAAGCTGTTTATTCCTATGTGTGTTGTGTGAATCCACGGGCCACCGCTGGGCACTGGTGTGCCTCAGTAACAGAGTGCCAGTCGAAATGTGTGTTTGTTTGTGATGCAAAAGAGCGTGGGCCGCTTCACACACAAACCCACATTCAGACAAGGCAAACTGCAGCAGGGCCTATAGAGGGACAATAGGCGGACTGGGCATGTGTCCTTTCTTTGGGCCCAGGGCCTCTTTGGCGATGGTAGGTGTTCACTGGCGATACGTCCTCCTCTGTCTGAATCTGAAAGCTCGGCCCTCAAGAGTGAGCAAGCCAGAAGGCTCCGGAAACAACCACGGTCCATAAACTGGGGTGAGCTGACCTCTAGATTTGAGGGATTCTCTAAAGCCCCCTTATATTTTTATTCCATGCTCCGGAAGTGGCGCAACCAACCAAGAACACAATCATATTCCTAATCAAATACTACAGCGGCATAATCACTCCATCACCACAGCATGTCTCCGCTCTCACCATCATTACGTGTCATTAAGTGCAAGCTACTCAACAGAACTGCCAAGTGATCCCTCTCGTGGTTTATATGGCTCTCTTGTTCTCCTAAAGTTTGTTATTATTCGCACTTGCTGTCGCCGATGTCTTAAATATTCTGTTGTTGCTGTAATGTTGTTTATAACCTGCCATTGCGATCAGAAATTAAGCAATTTTAATTCTGTAAATATGGAGTATTTTTAAAGTTTCAATATTCTAAGTCTACACTGTCACAATTGCTTTATAAACCATCTTGCTTCATCAAATGTACTTTAAAATGCACAATTTTCCCACTTATTTTCAAAATTCTCGCGACACAACACTCATCAACAACTTTTACGCCCTACCACTTTCAAATGTCACCAGCCGCCACTGTAGCTGGTCTATAGGCCAACATATCCTGCGGTGGGTGTCCGGAATCAGTCTTGACACCAGGCCCTTAGTTTATGTTGTCCAAACAATGCGCAGGTCCTACGGATTGGTAGGAACTACACGACAAGCCGGGGGTGGATGTAGCCCAGTTGGTGGTAAGTAAGCTTTGAACTAGCATAATCCTTGCCTCTGGTCCTGACATAGAATGAAAATTTGCCTAGTAGAGTGAAGGTAAGTTTCAATTCTATTAAGGACACGGAGGCGAGGATTATCCCACTCAGCGATCCAGGCAGACACAAACCCACCCCGTTCTAAAGTGAGTAGTCTGATTTACCTTTACAATTCAATGTTTCGATGAGGGTTTTCTAATATAGCATTTACTCTCTGTATATCACAATGTGGGTTCTCGTATTTGAGGGATGTCTCTTTGAATACGGAAAGGTGATGGAATGGTTACTGGCGCAGTATGCCTCTGCAGCAAATGACGGAGCTAAACAAGATCCATGAGAAGAAACTTATGGCGTGATTCGCGCAAAGAAAGAGGGAGAGCAGACAGCATCAGAGGTCTATGTTTGGACCTGGCTGCAGATATTGAAGAAGGACTTATGAACTCTTTATAGCTTTGATTCCATGGTGTTAATGGGAAAAGTCATTTTTATCGCTCTAATGGCTGCTGTGTTTTGAGAAATGTGATTAAAGCGAAGAAGGTAAGCATAATCCTCGCCTCTGTGTCCTTAATAGAACTGAAACTTACTTTCACTCTGCTAGTCAAATTTTCATTCACCACCAATTTGAATTGCCCCACTTCAACTAGGTTACCTTCCTCAAGAACCTTTGGGAACTTTCTGGAAACGTCTTGGTGGCCATTTTGAATGTGGTGGGCTAACTTGTGTAATTTCGGGTAGCATAATTAAGAGAAACTACAAAAAATTATGCTTAATTACGCGAGATGCATCTCGCAATAAACAAATTACTCGAGCTGTCTGGTTGGGCAATAAATCAGCTTGAAAATATATTTTGAAGTTGCTTTCTGTTTGTTAGTGTATAAAACACTGCTGCCAGCATTAAGATTTGTGGATTTGCACTTAAAAATTAACCGAACAGTTTGCTCGGGTAAGAAATCTACCTGAAATGCTTGCTAACTGCTCATACAAAAAAGAACTGCTGCTCGCATTCAAAACACTGCTGTTCACATTCAGATTTGTAGTTTTTTGCTAAAATATTACATGAATGGTCTGCTTGGGTAAAAAAATGTGCCTGAAATGCTGCTCTCTTTAAAAAATTATTAAAACGGCACATTTCGCGTAAACGTTTCTCCCCGAAACTATGCAATGTGGAGCAATGGCATAATATTGATAATTTTGCATAATTTTGTTATGCAAAATTTCCAAAATTACATCAATTACTCTGGCGTAATTAAAAAATTTCCCATGTCTGATTTTAGATCTGGAACCTTCTGGAATCTTTTTAGCTGCCACTTTGAAGCCAGAGCCTATAAAAGGCATGCCCTCCTGCCACGTCCTGATTGCCAATCGGGAACTCAGCAGCAGAAGCAAGCTCCTATTCAGTTGTCAGACTTAACTGCACAATCCTGTCCAGCTTCCCAAAATGACTTCAGTCTTCCTCTTGATTGTCCAGTCTTCCCAGAAGACAGCATCCCAGCATACCCAGTCTTCACAGATTCGTCACAACGAAACCTGTAAAAGAAAGGACTCAGATGAGTTCGATTCATCCTAAGCTATAGTATGCATGCTTGATACCTCACTTAACTAGAAATAGGAGAGATTAATCTTCAATTTAAGAGAACATTTGTGAGACGTTGTGTAAGGTTAAGCATGATTGTAAGAGGAGGTTGCTGTGACAGGAACAGGACCTAACAACCAGATAAAGCGAGCAACACGTAGGCGTAATTGAGAGTGCAAGGTTCTAGGCCTTAGGATCTAAGGTGCATATGGGAAAACTCTAAAGCACGAAGTCGAGAGTTCATATCTACAGTCAAAAGACCTTCGATGCTGGACATTCATACTTTGCACACCAGCTAAGCAGTAGAGGCTGCTACCGGGCATCAGTGGTGGGGCGGGGAAGGGAGGGGTTAAAAAAAAGAGAAACAAACGGAAAGAAACGTACCTTACAGTGGTCGCCTCTCCTCCGTCCTTTTTGCAGACGCAGAAACAGGAAGCACCCAGGCTTTCAGACACCTCTAGCCAATCACAACGCTGCTGATAGCAGCGTCGTGATTGGTCTGAGCGCCGAGGCTTGCCGCTCAGATGGAGAATAGGAGGCTGGGCATGTTCCTCACCAGGCTGTGTATTACAGCCTGGTGGGGAACATGCACAGTGCGCAGGACTGTTTGGCGGGCCCAAGGCAGCTGGCCAATCAGTCATGCGCACTTGGGGAGTGCCACCACTCCTCCCCTGGTCTTTGGGCAGCCCAGCCCCACCCTGCACCTGGAGATCCGCTAGGGAAAAATAAAATGATAATAACCCGGCGTTATTATCATTTTATTTTTCTTGTGGGGCGATGCTCCTCCACCTTAGCAGAGGAGCCACCACTGCAGCTAAGAGAGGTTTGAAGAAAAAACAAGGTACGGGGGACGGTTTGCCCACACACTGGAGGCCACAATGGAGATTGAGCATCCAGTGGTGGGGAGATGTATTAAACATTGTCGTTTATCCTTGCCTTGATACGCCTAGAGCATTTAATCCAACGGAAGAGATGCAGCAAGATAAAACTAGTATTAGACATCACCAAGCAGAGCAGTGTGAAGCAACACAGCACCACAGTCACTTGCAAATGCAGTTGTCTTATCTTCTCTTTAATCCAATTTCCTCTCTATCCCGCGGGTTTTCTCTGATTAAGCACATCCAACGCTTGATCTGAAGAGTGAAGTTGGGCATCGAAGATCAGTCATTGTTCTTCACTCCCGCTGGACCCAGGGATCTCAGGGTATTCAATATGGTGACTTTACTGGCTAAATGACTAGTCTGGTGAATGATCACCAGTATACTGGATGCACAGCTTGGATATGTGAGACAATGCTTAAACAATCATAAACGACCAACAATAAACAAAATCTTTCAATTTCTTACACTCAGATTTTAATGTTAATCCACAAAATCCTCAAAGCGATCTTTTGTTAATTGCAGCACCACATGCTGTCAAATTAAATACTCAACAGAATTCACAGCAATTTTTGAAAGAAATCAAAAATCAAAAACATGATACAGCTCATTGTTGATATCATTGCAAATTACAACTCAATTACCCAGCCCAGCCCAATGCATTTCGGGATTGATTCCATCCCTTCTTCAGGGGCCACTGTAAAAGAAAACATGGTATCAACCATTTTGGACTCAATATTATGAAAATAAACAATTTATTTCAAGAAACGCGTCCAATGCTCAGTGGAGGAATAAACGTTCCTTCACACGTGTTTACGCACGGCAATGCGAGCAAAAAGAATTCATAAATCAAATTTGTGATCCAACCTAAAACCGATTATGTTAGATGACAGTGATGTACAAAGCAAGATCCAACAGAATTATTAAAAACCACTACACCAAAGGGCTGGGCTGGGTAATTGAGTTGTAATTTGCAATGATATCAACAATGAGCTGTATCATGTTTTTGATTTTTGATTTCTTTCAAAAATTGCTGTGAATTCTGTTGAGTATTTAATTTGACAGCATGTGGTGCTGCAATTAACAAAAGATCGCTTTGAGGATTTTGTGGATTAACATTAAAATCTGAGTGTAAGAAATTGAAAGATTTTGTTTATTGTTGGTCGTTTATGATTGTTTAAGCATTGTCTCACATATCCAA